>QLNU02003225.1:105489034-105518543 GCA_006491805.2 Dysdera silvatica | reverse complement strand
AAAGAGAAATTTCCACTTATTGTTTACTGTAAAATTGGACGTTTTTAATGAAATAATGCTATATAATTAGATGGGGTGCAAATCACCCCGCGCGCGTGCTCGCGTTCCTCTAATCGGCGCGCCTTCTCGCGGGTTAATTTACATTATGTTCTTTTGCTGCTTCAAATCAAGGGTGTCCGTCAAAAGGAGTTTTTAAACAGGTAGCTCCTTTAGTAAAGAAAAGTAATTAAATAAAAGCAGACGAATACATAAAATAATAGAATTAGTAACATGCCCCCATTCAACCCTCTATCACGTCTACACCGATTTTGTTAAGATAATCTCAGCTACTGTAAAATTTGCCTAAATTGTAGCAAAGTAACAAGGGAATGAATTTTTTTAAAATGATCATAAAGCTGTTATTACTTTGCTTAACTTCATGCAATCAAAACAACATCGATGAGCGTTTTTTCAGTTAATCAGTTTTACGCTAATATCTATAGAAGTAAACTCCTAATAGATAAGCAATTTATGAATTTCGGTATCGTTATACGATACTGAAATTCTTAAATTGTTTTTCTTTTCTTTTTTTTTTCAAATTTTCATCAGTATAAGAACTAATAAGAAGTGGATTGACGATGGATGGTTGAGTGGATGATTTAAAGCAACGGGAGGGGAGAGGAAAAACTGAGCGCCATATTTGCCGTCCTATTTCATGCTTTAAGCCGATGATTAATTCAATAACTTTGTAAAGGGAGGATTTTCTGATATGTTACTAAAATGTAATAACGTGAGAAATTGATGTTTTATGAAACTTAAACAGCGGAACTTCATATAACTGTAAACGTGGATTTATCTCGTATAGTTCGTTCACGAAAAGTAGTCCGATGGTACCGTTAGAAATAACGGGAGTTGACATCACAAACGGCCTAGCCGATTACAGCAGAGGGGAGGACGTCATTTCAGAACTGGTTTTGGCCTAGACAAACGTTCACTAAAAAACAGTTCTGAAATGACGTCCTCCCCTCTGCTGTAATCGGCTAGGCCGTTTGTGACGTCAGCTCCCGTTATTTCTTACCATCGGTCAACTTTTCATGAACAGACTATACTTTATTTTACGCATAATTGTGAAACACGGGGAATTTTTAAATCCTGCTTGTAGCAATAATGTGCTTTTATGGAAACGCACATGATTTCGTTTATAAGAGTTGTGTGATTGGTATAGCTACTTGAAGTTGAAAATAAAAGTTATCTATTGCAATATCTTACATTATTTTATATTTTGCTATGCACTCTAACTTGTTAATAAATCAAATAAGTTATTTAAAAAATTTAAAAATGTCTATACGAGGTGTGATTGGAAAGTTTTAAGGCAGGTGGCGCCACTGCTTAATAAAAGGGGCTAGGTCCGCCAGTGGGTGTAAAAGGAGAAGCTTGATTTGTCCTTAAAACATCCTGAAAAAATCACCTATCTTTGTTCAGTAGAGAGTGGTATACTAGTGAATGAAGATGTGTTTTCGGTTCTCAGCGTATTTTTGATTTAGCAAAATGGATGAAATCATGGAACAACGCGTTCGTGTCAAATTTTGTTTTAAAATCAGGAAATCAACTTCGGAGACTTATGAAATTTTAAAAACAGGTTTCGGGGATAAATGTGTGAGCCGGTCAAATGTTTTTATCTGATTCAATAGATTCAAATATGCCGCAAATCAATCGAAGATGACGCCCGGTCCGGCACACCTTCCACTTCAAAAACCAAAGAAAATGTTGTGAAAGTTCGCGATTTAGAGCACTTTGACCACAGACTTACCATTAGAGAGATGGCTGATGACCTTAAGTTTCTACGTGGTTCAGTCAATTTTAACTGAAAATTTGAACATGAGTGAATGTCCGCGGAATTCATTCCGAAATTGTTGTCAGATCAGTAGAAACAGCATCGACTTAAGGTGTCCCAAGAACTAATTAACGGTGCCGAAACTGAACCAGATTCGTTAAGTAGCGTAACTACAGATGAAAATCATGGATTTATAGGTATGACCCAGAAACAAAAGCACAATTATCGCAATGGAAGGGTCCAAGTTCTCCACGATCGAAAAAAGCCCGACAAAGTCGTTCAAATGTGAAGACGATGTTGGTGGTTTTTGCGATTTTAAGGGTATGCATCACAAATTTGCTCCTAATGGCAGACAGTCAACTAGGAACACTATAAAAGTGTCCTTCGGCATTCGTACGAAAATGTGCGGAAGAAAAGACTTGCACTCTCCCGAGACAAGAATTGGGTCCTTTACCACGAAAACGCACCCGCGCATTGTACGTTCTCGATCACGGAATTTTTAGCCAAATTCCAAATTCCTGTGCTTCAGCAGCCCCCTATTTCCATGATATAGCCCTAACTGACTTCTATTCGTTTCCTAAATTGAAAATTTCACTGAAAGGGGACGGATTTGACTCGACTGAATACATCCAGTCAAATCCGGAAAAGGTTCTTCGCACACTTAAGAACAAAAATTTCCAGGAATGTTTCCAAAAGTGCAAACATCGTTGAAGTCGCTGTGTGCAATCAGAAGGAGACTACTTTGAAGAAGATCTATCGCAATAACCTGTAAATACTGCCATTTTGAAATTACAAGCCGAGTCTTAAAACTTTCCAATCACACCACGTAGGGGAAGTTTGGGGAAGTTGACGATCTTAAGCAATACTTGCGTTTAAGTTGTTACAACTTGCAACTAGAGCTGACGTTTTATCTGTATTTAGTGCACTATTAGTTAGCTTTAACCACGAATTATTAGACTATTTTCAAACAACAAGAAAAATGAACAAATAAACTTTATTGCATGAAGCGCAGTTTCGTCATCTTGCTTGCACTGGCGGGTAAGATGACGAATAATTAAGTTGTACAAAAATGGAAGTTAATTGAGGGTTTTTTATCATGTATTTCTGGGCCCACAAAACTGGCATATATAACTCTTAATCTTAGCTTCTTTTAGATTCATATCAGAGCATTGGCCATGTGCCCATTCCCTGTAGAGAAAGAGCCCTGAAATCATAGTTCGTCTTTACTGTACTCAGAACAAAAAATACGTTCTCTCTCTCTCTCTCCTTCGGAGAGTGTCTCACTTTCTTGATAATCAATGTGAATTGATGAGTCAGATGATGGTTCATCTAGATCTTTTTGGAAAGTTTTTTAGAATTCTTGCTCATTAAGAATTTATGCTTAATGCATAATTTTCTTTGCTTATTAATAGCTTCCTTACTTTTTGCACTTTATCTTTGTTTGTCCTTTTTTCTTTTCTGTTTTTCTGTCTTGTATTGCTTTTCTAACAGGAAAACTTGTAATATGGAAAGAAGGCGATATTTTCTTCGTTTCTACTGTTGTAGCGTTCCATGAGGCAGATTGATTGATTGATTACTATTTTTGCAGAGGCAGCGTAAGAGACCCAATATACCAAACATGCAAAAAGGGAGGAGGCAAACTTTGATATTCTGGCATTTTCATCAGCAGTAGGAGTAGATGATATTCCAGCTATGGGCGGTGTTAGCATTGGTGTGGTATAAATTATTTCAAGATATGCATTGTCTGTGGTTTTCGATGGTGTAAAGTCTATGTCATAAAAGGTCTGAGAGTTAAGTGGCTCAATGAGTGGTTGCTCTGAACCCGTTGATGTCATTATTCAAAGTTGCTGCTTTCATGAACGCTATACCGAATAATTTTGCAATACCTTTTAAGCGAAAAGTCTGACCTGGATGACTTACAAGAAAATCAGAACAAGTATGGCTATTTTAAGTGGACCGTAGATAGAAATGCTCAAAGGCTGCATTTTATGGCTTGTATGTGGTGGAAACAATGTGGAAGTATAAAGTGGCCAGTAGCTTTGACGCCGCAAGTAACGCTTAAATTCACTCCTTTCTCAAAAGAGGAAATTTTTGCCACTTGTGTATTTCTTTCTCAAAATGGCAAGTGTTCATGTGGGAATGGTGGAACATCTCGTTTCATCCATGTTATGGATTTGGTGTGGCTGATAGTTATGCTTCCCTCGTAGGTCTTTGTAAACGCTAAAAACAAAATTTCTACGTTTAGCTTGTTAAATGCTATCATTAGTCGTGCTACAGACGCGACCTCTGCTTTTTGGAATGAAAAGTTACACTTTTTCGTGAAAACTCTTCTATAAAACCTTTGCCGGCTTCTCTTTCTGCCTTGTTAAACCTATGCGAAATTTTAGGTACTTCTGTAGAATCATAGACTACTCTTACAAAGTTTGCTTTTGTGAAGTCAAAGGCTCTTTTATCCAACTCCCGTATATATTTTTCTAGTTTTTGTTCATTTGAAGATGTATTTTTAAATCGTCGTACATTCTTCCGTACCTCCGAAGAGAAAGAGAGAGAGGGAGGGAGAGAAAAACTGGGAATAAGTTTTTAGTTAAACAACAATGAAAATATATTAATGTAGTATCTAAATATTTAAGATTTAAGGAGAGGAACACTCTGCAATATGCAAAGTATGTGCGTACGGAGATGAAATTAATATACAACATTTTTCGGCACACCCACGATATTGGAGTTCAACTGTGTGAACCCTAATATTATTTATGTCTAATAAAACACAAATAATTTTCGTCATACCCACGATTTTAGAGTTCAAATGAACTCTAAAATCGTGGGTTTGCCGAAAATTATTGTATTAATTTAAGATTTAGTCTTGATCTGAGGCAGTTTATAAAAATTTTACATTAGATTTACTTTAGATAAAAGTAGACTGGAAGAAAATCGACATGTTGCTTAAGAATCTTTCGGTGTGAAAAAATGATAACTGCAGAAATTAGATTGCCTCTATTCACACAATTAATAACGAAGCAAATCAGATGTTACAAAATAAATATAGGTAGGCCTACTTACATTTTCTTTACATTTTTAGAAGTACCATCTTAGAGTTGCTTCAGGAATACCGAATTGTTTGGACTTAGCATTCGTAGAAACTCTACTTCAAACTTGCCTCATCGCCTCTTTCATAGCATCTTCACACAAATTTTATCGGTTAGTTTTCCTGTTGAACAGTTTTGCTATCTCTGAAATGAACAAATGTATTCATAATTTATCTATTAGCCTACTTATTTTGAAAGAAAAAATTTTTCTAAATTTCGGTTAAAATGACGAATTCGCCATCTTGCCCGCACTACATGTTACCTGACAGAGTTATTTTCGTCACATAACTTCAAATAAAAGCATCCATAAATTTATCAAAAAGAAACTATTTTACCATGATTTACCAAGAATTTGAACTTACTGATAAAGCATTCAATTTTACTGGATATTATTTAAATGCCGGTTTAAAACCTATTTTAAATACGTGAAAAATTATAACAAAACGTACCTGTAGCTTTTTTGCTCCGTGTCATCAAAACAATGCTACCGATTCTTCTCACATTCACGATGAACGCTTTGAGGGATATTATGAATCTCTTACTCGCTGATGAGTGCTGCCGTTTACAGAGTTCCAGAGAAATCTCGATTTCATCATCTTACCCTCTTCGTCAATTACCCGAACTTCCCCTATATATAAAAAAAACATATTTACATTCAAAAACTCAATATTTTATCAATATTACAACATTAGTCAACAGTTTAAAACCATAGTTTGTAAAATTTATGAGAAAAACGTTAATTTTTAATTTAGGTTAATAAATTCTCTAACATTTGACGCTATTTTAATTTTAACACATGCAATAAGCATATAGATTTCAGTTAAAATAGCAAATTTCGACTTGAAAAGTCCCGATTCCGTTGTGGTATAAGGTGGTAATCCTACATTTCAGAAGCCCTCTTTCAAAGAAGCGATGGTACTTCTTGATTACTTCACATCCCTTCGCATACATAATCTTGGCACAGCGCCAAGATTTTTGTTTCTTCTAAGCTAAAATCTGCCATTACAGATTCGCTTCAAATACGGGTCCCGCCGCAAAACAAGAGGGCTAATGTTGTTGATTCATAGCTGCGATGTTTGGTCTTGGATTTAAAGAGACAGAAGGCTATTTCTTTGTTTTCGTTTGAAACTATTTATTAATAACTTTGTTTTTCTAAATACGTGGCTGAACTCCAATCATTGATAGGTATCTTATAAAATATTCTATAAGAGAAACAAAGAGCTACGAAAAATTAAAAAGCATAAAATTAATTGATCCACCTGAAAATACCTAGAGCCCCTAAAATATACGTCACTGCTAATAATATTGATCAAGTTAAATTCACAGTTGAAATAAAATTAACATAAAATATGTATAGTTCGTTCGCAGAAAATTGGCGACCAGGTCCCGTTAGAATCAAAGAGAGCTGGCCGCCAATGTTCCGCGAACGGACTGTAGTGCTAATTGGATTGTGTGGTATTTGAATTTAATATGATTTTAATAAAATACAATATCGTGTGTTATATGTATATGCAATGGCAACTCAAGCAAATGAAGGATATTATTATCACAAATCAGATGTTCGAAGAAAGATTTTATGTTTGTTTATTCTCTTAAACTAAAAAACCTTATTTGTCGCAGAATAACCTTTGCTGTCCTTGTGCCATAAGGAATTCAACTAGCCATCAAAATTGCTAGAAAATGGAATTATATTAATTTCATAACGAAGTAAAGGACCTAAGCATGTATTTTGTCACGGTTTTAATTGCATTTACGGCACAAATGTGGCGACCATTATATGTTTTACGAAGCAAGGATAGTCAAGGTCAAGACTGAGATAGGACCTATAGGTTGCCGAGGAATCCAAATATATGTTGCCTGAAGAACCAATCCCCGGATTACAGTGGGCAAAAGCAGCTTGCATTTTATGGAATCAATGGAAGCCAACCTGGGTAAAAGGCAAGGGAAGTGTGAGTTGTTCCAAATCTTTAACAACTAATCCGTTAATTGCAAAAAACTTTACAATTAGCTCGTTATGCGCTCAACTGCATATGCCAAAGGAATATAAACCGATCCTTATTTTTTTTTAAATATTTCGGCAACCAATTTGCACGAACTGATTCCAGCTGACTCCTGACCGTATATAAAATAAAAAAAAAAAATCTACAAAACAAGACACTAGACATTTGTCTTGTTTTTCTATAAGATGCTCTGGCCCTGTATGTATACGTTTTCCTTCTGGTTGCGAAGCGAAAGGGAATAATTTTTTAGTATTTATTAGAATCTGTTTTTTGCAGGGGCGGACTGGGCTACCGGACAGGTGCGCCCCCATGAACGATAGGTCCCGCGCCTTCAAATGAGCAAGGACTTGCACCCTCCGATAACCCAAGGAATACGCCCTTTGTGAGGACCCAGTCTGCCCCTGATTTTATGAATTGCACCAATTTTTAATTAATGGGCTATGATGCCTTTTATGGAAAACTCCAAATTAACTGAATTTCTGGGCAACTCTTGCCAAGGAGCCAAGGGAGCTCAAGCCCCCCCTCCCCCAATTGGATTTGGATATCAAAACACATTACTTTATTAGTCTTATTCAAAATATAAAATTAATCCGGGTTCGACTCCCAACAGTGTACAAAGAACGCTTACTCAGAGATCTCATAAAGATCGCACTGCTCACTGTAGTCCGGGGTTTGGTTCCCTAGGCCTTAAGAGGTTCGGATTCCTCGGAAAACAGTAGGTCCCGGCGCAGCATGACCACTGTAGTCTTTGAGCCGTAAAACCAAAAAACAAACAAACAAACAAATCAAAATATAAAACTTTCGGACCGTGGACAGGATACAACAAATGAAGAATTTTACACTCGATCCCATGTGATGAGTGGTCACAAATCCATCGCAGATTAAAACAGTATTCGGTATTACTTTTGTTTATGCTTTTATGGCGCAAGAGCAGTAAAGGTTACGCTACGCCGGAACCCACACTTTTTCGAAGAATTCGAACTTCTGGTGCCTAGAATAGCAAACCTCGAAGAAAAGAGAATGAGCAGTGAAAAACGACACTTGTTTCATAGTACCACTGAATTGAAGCCCGGGTCGACGGCACGATGAGCGAACGTGTTAAGCCGCATTTCCTTAGATACGCATATTTTACAGCGCAACAATGAAAAACGTCGAGGACTGACTCAAACAATAAAAAACCAATGGAAGTGTTTTCCTAGAACGTACAAAATGCTTCCATTGGTTTTTAGTGTTTAAGTTTCATCTCGGAGTTTTATGTAATTGCGCCGCAAAATATGCGTAGCTAAGAAAACGCTCCTTCAGTTTACGCCACCGTATGTAGGACGATAAACCTATATTTTTATGAGAACTCCAAATCTATTCATACCCAGGAAACCTGCTCCCAGAATATAATGAGCAGCTTAAGTGATTTTTAAGCTATTAAGAAGTTCACTAATATTCATTATTGCTGCTTATTTCGGCTTTGTTGTTGTTCAGAAGGTTAATCGTGAAGGTTTTATGCAAGTACCGAATAGATTTGAATAGTAAAATTTGACATGGTTTCATGTCATGCGTAATTCTTGTAGTTTTAGCTTTAATTAATGCCTCGGTGGTAGAATTTAACAATAATTTAATTGGGGGGCTAGGAGAGGCTTGGTACTCCCTAGAAAAAAAATTGTCCGTTTTAGAAAAACGAAAAGTACAAATAAATGCCATGTGAGAATCATTGACGTGGAAAACAAGGATATGCCCCTAAACCACAGATCACCAATTGGTAACCCGCTGGGGCACGTGAGCGAAATAATTGTAAACAGGAGAAATGGTGATTTTGCTCATATGCCCGAACATTATATATATATATATATATATATACACACATGTGTGCAAAAATTAAGGATGGGACAGTTTTTCGCATGTAACGTCGCACCCCAGTGTTTCAAATAGATACAAGTCATATCGTAACATCGTCGAGATGATATAAGATTATGTAAAAGATGAACAATACTGACCAAGAAAGGAATCCAAAGGATACGAAGGACTTTTATTCAAAAGTGGTCTTTCAGCACAGGAGGACAGAAGACCGAAACGTCCATGTGACAGGCGGCAAGTAAGACAAATACAGTTTTCAGTAAAGGATATGGTCATCTGTATATACGTTGCAGAATGTGAACCGTCTGTTCATGCTTAATACGAGGTTGTCGATGAGCTCTTGAGGCATCATGGCCCATTCCCCTTACAGAATCGTTGCTGGCAGGTGGCAACGTGATGTCAGGCATCTCCCGAGAACATTCCACACGTGTTCTATTAGATTCAGGTCCGGAGACCGTGCGGGCCATTCCATACGATGAATATCTTCACTCTCTGACAGCTCAGCGACAGCAGCTGTACGATGAGGTGTAGCGTTGTCATCCGTGAAGAGGAAATTGAAGCTCATAGCACCTTGGAAAAGACGGACATAAGGAAAGAGAACTTCAGGACAATAGCGGTCACCAGTGACTGAACTTCTTTAGAAGATATGGAGCTCCATACAGCCACCAACATTATGCCTCCCTAAACGAAAACTCCGCCACCTCCAAACCGGTCCCTTTCGACATTGTTGGATGGGTGACTGTGTATTCCCCGCTCTCTCTCCAGATGTATAGACATCCAGAATCGCTAATGAGACTAAATCGACTATCATCCGTAAACAGCACTCGACCCCATTGCTGAGCTCTTCACCACAGAAAACGCGTATAAAAAAATGAGTTGAACAATTCTTACCTTAAAATGAAAATGTATTTAATGCTTCTTCCATACACATTCATGCTTTTGTAAAAAAAAACCTCTTAATATCCTACTGCACAACAAATGGCGGTGTTGATTCATCATAAAAGTGTTAGCACCCCTGTGGGAAATTTGCAAGGTCTGGATTTCTGGTAATCAACCGAGCAACAGAGCGCGACTAGTACTATTATTCAAACAATACAGTGTGTTGAAGGACAACTGAGGCCAGTTCCTAGCCCATCAGTTTCCCACTGTATGGACCAACCAGACACAGTGTGTGTTTGGATTTTTATGGCGCAAGAGCAACTGGGCTATACTGCGCCAATATGTGTATGTAGAATAGTCGTGTAAGGTTTATTGTTATTCCTGCTATTTTTATTTAATGGCCCTGAAAAGGGCTTTTTCTTTGTTGCTTACTTTTACATGTCTGCTTTTAGTGGGCCTTTTCCCCGGAGTTGAAAACTTCCCGTTATCTTTAATTCAGCTTTCATTCTGTGTATGCTGGAAGGAGAAACCAGTTAAGCTGGAAACGATCGCTATGACATCATTGTCAGATTTTTTTTTTTGTCAACTTCACGTATTTTTGAAAAAAACATTCATGACAGACAATAACCGTAGCGGAACTTCCAAGTGGTTTTCCAGCCTTATGCGGTTGGAACGTAAAATAATCATTATTTGATATAGAAGAAGTAGCCAATATTAATCGTATGTGAAAATGCGGTCCGAAAGAAAGAAGAGAATATGAATCGTTTTCGCGTTCTGGCGTCGGGGAAGAATTGTTACAACCTTTGCTTTCTCCAAATTGTGCCAAAACATGCTTTGACCCTATTGGATATTAAAGCGATGACGTAATAAACTCATTTTCCCCCCTCAATATAGGCGAAATGTGATATTACTGGGCATGCAATATAGCAATATATATATATATAAATATATATAAACATGTTGTTTGCATTTGACGATGAATTTAACACAAAAATGTAGTACTTAACTGACGAACTATTTTGTAAGGGCGGAAGGTTACAAGGCATAGCCTTTCCTCCACTGTCAGGTTAAGTTGAACAGGAGCTTTAGTTGAGTTTCGATTTTTTTCTGATTGATTCCCAGAAAGAAACTCCCCTTTAGCTCTGAGTCAGAGGACAAATCGTTCATTCTAGTCTGTTGCTTGAGAGCTTGAGGTCGTAATTAACGGACGTATGACAGGAAAAGGGTGAAGAGATAAAAATCTTCAAAATTATTTTTAGAATTTAAGAATTTAATATTTATTAACAATGATTATGGAATTTAAAAAATACATTTTTATTCACTACAAGTAGTAATTTTAAATGATTTTTGTTTATTGAAATCTCCAAAATCGCCTCCAGAGAGGGAGCTCTAGGGGGCTGAGGCCCCCTTATGGATTTGCCAGTGGTTCTACTGTATATATAAATCGAGGGAGGTTAAATAAGGTAATTGTTACCAGCATTTGATGGAATGGCAGAAGAGAGGATAGATAGTAATAGATTATGCAAACTAGTTTAGGGTATAAAGAAGATGATAAGAAGGACGAGCAACACGCCTTTAAAAATTTTATTGCTGCCGCAAAATATTAATCCGAATCTACTGGAATTTCGTGAGATTATCTAAATCTCCTGAAAATTTCTGTATAATAGAATAACTAAATTGAATCACTTTTTCGTGTTTTCTAAAGTAACATCAAGTGCAGCTGTTTTATAAAATTATTCCATTTCTAATTTTCTAAGATCAGTGGCGTGGGAAAGGGAAGGGTCAAGGTGCTCAAGCCCTTCCCCCCCCCCCAATTGGATATCAAAACACAATTTTCTCATAGGCCGCATCAACAAAATTTCTTTAATGACGTTTGAGAACCCCATAACCACGAGCCCCCAATGAGTTGCGAATTGCTATGCTACTGTCCAAGATATAAATATGTCGCTTTGATAATAATTCAACATTCAAACTTGAAAATTTCTATTCTGTGCTAAACAAACCGAGAGAGAAGATTTTAGCGTGACCATCGATATAGTCGTCATTAGGATGTTTTAACCTTGAATTTGAGGCGATATGCACATTAAAATTTGATATCGCATGAATGGAAAGATCATAAAATGGAATCACATATATGGAATTTCACTCTGTAATTTTTATTCTTCAAGACTGTCAACAAATGACTCATAATAGGAAAAAAATCCATTGAATTACGACATACTGATTAATTGCGTCCTACGTTTTGAAATTAAATCACTTATCAAAATTAAATTTCAACATTCACACATGTTTTAAGTATATATTTACACAAGTACGCATGTATAAATCATGTACAAATTTGCATATGCTTTGATATACGAGTAATTGGAGTGTGTACGCAGTTTTTCTCCTAACATTTGGAAAAGTATCTGATGGCATTTTCGATAGCTAAGTGGCAACACTAGTTGTATATATTTTGGCGTAACACGTGTTTTGCGGGAGATTTAGTTAAACCTAGGGTATATTGAGGTTTGGATGTGATTGATACGTGCTTCTTTTTTTTACCGCTTTTTAATTGCGAATTTTTTTACGATATTTTTATGCTGTACTTTTTGCAGTAATTTCCTTTACTGTATTATTTTAACGCTGTAAACAAGTGTAAAAAGTTCTAAAGTGACAGAAAATTATTAGAAGCAAATGAACAAGTACCCAGTGATTCTATGCAAAATTCCGTGGTAAGTTGGATATCCTACTTATTTTTATTTTTTTCTAATTTAAAGTTATTTGTAAATACGTAAAATTTAAATTACATAAAACTTAAATTAGAATATTTTCTTAACTTGAAACGTTTCTTTAAAAAATGAGCGTGCCTCTTTATAAAAATAAAATAAAAATATTGGTATATATCATACTTAACCCTTGCCTTTACCAAGGCCGTGCACGAGGAACGAGTTTTGGGGATTAAACACCCCTATTTGAACGTAAGTCTGTGCTATAACGTAATGCCGGATTGAAGTATGGACTAACTAAGCGTGGACCCCTACAAAAGTTTTAAAAGCACCTAGTGCTATTTAAATTTGTCACTTTAATTTCATTTATTTATGAAATTCCAATTATTGATATATCTTGATACTGGAAACTTCAATGAAAAACCTGATTTGTTGACTGAATACCGCAAGGGCCATATTCTCTACGGGACCCATTCTATCCTTCCGGCCTAGGGCCCACAAAAGCCTTAATCCGGCACTGAGCATAGAATTCCTGATGACAGCAATTTTATTACCATCAAAACCCCTCTTTCATTAAAAACATCCATTTTTTAAATCATGTGCACAAGCCTGCTCTGTACCCTGCACATATATGCATGTTTATTCTGGACAAAATGTATGTTGTTCTAACCTATTTTTCATTTCATCCATCCAGTCTAAAGATTTCCTCCCAGCTTCTGATGGGTTTTGGAATCTAATTGAGAACTCTTGATCTGTTCTCTTGCAATACACAATACTCTCTCGTGCATGGGCTATCCCTGCGTGAAATTTATTTAGGTATGTAAAAAAATTTCTTCTTGGATAGCAAATTTGACAAATACTGTCGAAAGCCAAGCTGAAGTTACCTAATAATAAAATTACAAATTGACTTTTATAGATAAGCAAAGAGGGGTGCTTTTTAGTATGGTATGGTTTGAGCCTATGAATATAGTGATAATTAAAGTTATTTGAATTTTCTTTTATATAATGTAGTTATTTTTATGTATATTCATACAGCAGTGTTTGTCAACTGTAATAATCATGGATGTTAAGCATTCGTCTACTTATTGCTGATGTCAGGGAAATTTGAAATTCATTGTTATAATAAATAACTTATTAAAATAATTTTCCTGAACTGTGCTTTTCATACCACATTACCTACTGAAAAATTTGAAAAACTTGTACTTTTGACTAAACTTCTTCCAAAAGTTACCATTTTGCACCAAAACTAATATAATTTATATAAAATTATTAAGCCTATATATTTTTCAGAAGAAAATGTTTGCCAAATATATAACTGAAACTTGTAAAAGTGGTTTTTATGTAAATTTAATCTGTAAGGGGTTTTGATCATACCAATCAACTTTGACTTATATATAGTCATACACATTTTAAATGAAATAGAAGATGAAGCATCAGCTTTGCGATTATATAGTTAAACTCTTTTATAATGAACTCAAAAAGGGCCGAATGAAAATGTTGCTGTAAATATTTAATTAGTGCAAGTTTTTAGTGTAAAAAAATACACTCTTTAATACAGCTTTTGAATTTTATAACTCAATTATAGTGAATTTACAATGGCTTTGGAGTTTGTGTTAGTCGATTTCATGGCTTATTTTGTTTACACAAATTTTAATGCGTTGTGTGTTGTTTACTGTAATTAGCGACTGGAAATCGATTAAGATTTGGTCTGGAAACCTAGTCAAGGAAGTTTGAAATGCAATTTGAGTAGACACCCTGTAAAACACCCAAAGCATCCATGAGATGTTTACATTTCTTAAATTACTGAGACACTCGAGATTGTCATTTTTAGGAATTTAGTAATACTCTACAATTCACAATCAATGGAGACTTTATGCCAGGCCTAACAATATGGCTGGCGCTGTAAGGTATCCACCCTGTTGGAAAGTAGTTTTCTGCGTTTTGGGTCCCTGGTATTACATGGTTCCCACGATCCTCGAAAAGTCCTTGAATTTTTTTTTTTTTGCGAAGTCGGGGCCCTTGGAAACTGGCAAAGTGTGGTGGGTCCTTGAATTTTACTCAAAACCTTTTTTTCAAGTTTTGGCAAAGGAAAGAAAGAGTATTTCTCATTATTTCCGGAACAAAACCAGTGCTTTGGGCACTTCCATTCCTCTCCTGCCTGCTGAGTGATGCACAAAAGTTAGCTTTTGCTGACAATGTGCCAAGTTGAAAAAGAACAACATAATTGAACACTTTAATTTCAACATTATGCTTATAATGTCTTGTATTTTTAATTATGTGTATTATGATTGACAGTGTAAAGTCCTTGAAAAAAAATTATTTGGTTCTTAAAGTCCTTGAATTTCAGTAGTACCAAAGAGTGGGAACCATATGCTAATGCATAAAATGTAAATCTTTCCAAAAATTTCCCAGGCTGTTCCAAAATAGCAAATACTATGATCGATGAGGTATCTGCCATTTTGGATGGTTTCATTGTTTTGAGCCCTTGTTCTTTGGGTTGGATCCTGTAAAAATCAATGTTAATATGTAAATGCGTGCCTGCAGCTACCATCTACCATTATGAAATATTTTCCAAACTGTCTTGTGACACGATAGACTACTTCGGTGAATCAGTACATTCCTTGTGGGTTGTCTCCCATATCCCCGCTTACAAAAAACATCAATCATGGTCCCATAATCTCTTGATTCGGTAAATGTGACAGGTCAATTGTTACAGCGGTGAAACTACACAGTTCATCACATGCCTTCTATCTCCTGAACTCTTGCAATGTTGCCAAAATCGATTGGCAACAGGTAAATGAAGCAACACTTCTAACATGGCAGGGCCATGTTAGCTTCAGCTCTGTAGTTATTGCCTTTAAAGAAAAACAGAAAAACCACATGAAAGCCTGAGTATTAGTATACGTAAGTAACCGAAAGGGTATAAGATACTGTTATAAGATGCATCAAATAGGAAGGGCCCTGCCAGCTCTGTGGTTGTTTTTAATCAGACAATTAAGAAAACACGTTAATATCTTGGTGTTATGTCTAAGCAACTGAAAGGTATAATACAAATACGTAGTTCATTTGTAAATGATCTTGGTGGCTGGAAATAAAGCGAATGCATAAAACGACAAATGATGACATAATTGAATTACTAAAAACCTGTAACTTCTTAATTAAAAATAAGACTAGAAATGAATTCTAAAAGTATTTGACATAATTTTGCTGTAACGCAAAAATTCAGCCTTGAGAAACGAGAAAATGTTAAAAACTCAAAAGGGACTCGCAAGTATGAGGCAGGGCTAGAAATTAGGAACAGAAAGTTAAGTGTCAATGGCACCTAACAATTTTTTCTTAGTCGCCAAAATGATTTTCTTAGGTGCAATTTGAAAATCGTTCATTTTGTTCGCGTAGCATTATGCTATTATGTTTATACACATAGCATAATGACTTGTAATGATGACAATGAACAGAACAGGCATTTCACAAACTGTGAGGAAACATTAATATTTACTTTTTTAAAATCTAGTTTCCCCTTATGTCACCCCACCCCCAAGAAATTAAGTTAACATTCCCGGGAAACGTAGAATGTTTACAAGGAAATTTATGCTAAAACAAACAAGTTTGTCAATCTGGTTCCTTGAGTGGGATGGAAAATTGCAGAGTATGTGGAGAGGAGGGGATTATGGTTACCTTATGTACCCTACATTTTAGGATAAAATAACGATGTTTTTGTGAATTTATTTTAAAAGACAATGGAATTTTTATTTTGTAGGGGAGAGAGAGCTGTTTCACAAAATTTTTCAGAATTTCAAATTGAGACCAAAAAAAAAAAAAGTGGAAGATATGCTTTTGAGGAGAATGCAGATCGAGGGAATTCTAAATTCTACGGACCAAAATGGTACTTAAAAATAAAATAAAAAAATTGGTGAAAATCCCTTAAGATTCTGGTAGGTCTTGAAAAAGTTGTTTTTGTGGTGCTGTGCAGTGTTAATGTACTTGCTTAGTGTTCCATTAATGCAAGTTTCACTTTCATGGGTGTTTAAAAAAAGGTTGCTTGCCTGCTCACTGTAGTTCATATTCTGGTTCCCTAGGCCTTGAAAGGTTTGGAATCTACAGAAACTTGTGGATTCTGACGCAGCATGACCCTTACAGTCAGTACCATAGAAATACAAACCAACCCTAGGTACCTATCATTTAACTCTGTAGCATATAAGTATTATGAGTGTTTCCAGGTTAACAAGCAAAGATAAAAATAAAATAATTTCTTACCACGAGAAGTCAAATGTGTTTCATGTTCAAATATAAAGTGGTTTTTGTCTTAGAGTTTTTAAGTTTAATTATTACAATAAAGTGTTGATGGCAGGACAGGGTCTGTCCCATGAGGTTATTGCTCATGTTTTATGACTTTTTGGACATATATGTACCATATAATGACCATACATGCTTTCTCCCTCAGTCGCTTTGATCTACAAAGACAGATTATTCTAAGATCTGCAAAGTGTGGATTCTGCATCAGCATAAAGAAGGAATAAAAGGGTTTTGAGAAGGCAGAGTTAACAGCACCCATTTTGCTAAAATTTGCAAATGACCCCACATTGCTGCGTTGACCTGAAAAAGAGCACAAGAAGGGGAGACATTCAGATATTTTAGCCGTGCGGAAGGCAAATTCACTCCTCGTACTTCATTACCTAAAGGTTAAGGTACCAAGCCACTAGAAACGTTAATCTGGCTCTGCATACAGTTAATTCCTTCACTGGACACTTTGCAAGGTTTCCCCGTTCTGTGAGACCTACACTGGAAATTGGGTTTTCTTAAAATCTCTGGTTTAAAGGAGCAGAGGCACTCTTGTTATTAGGCCATTCCTGAGAAATTAAATGTTAATGCGTCTGAAAGCTTAGGTGATCTATTTCATTTACAGTGTTTGAACTTTTGTATATGAATAATGTAATTATTCAAAATTAATGTCCCATTATGAAACACATAATTGTGTTAAATGAGCTTTAAGTATATGTAAATTATCATTCACTCTAAGGATTGGTTCCCTAGGCCCACAGGTGCCATTGGTGGGTGGGAACAGGAGGACCCATCCTCCCAATGTTGGTGTTAGGGTTCCAAATCCCCATTCAGTTTCAAACAAAATGCCTTCTACTGGCATATTGTCTCTCCCCTATATTTGTAGGCCATCAGCACCAATGCCTAGGCCCCAAGAAGTAGCCTATTCCAAAAAAATCTAGCTTTTGGTTAACATGCGGTCCTTGCACCATAAAACAAAAATTATATTACTTCATTGGCTACTTAAGAATAGCTTATTTCAAATTCCACATACTTTGTCATTTAAGGAACACATCCAAATATCATCAAAGATTTATACAAAAAACTGCATGCACATCAAAGAGTGGTACTGTGGCAGCAGGGGTGATGTGTTCATTCTGCAGAAAGCCATTTTGGCTTGAATCCTTCTGGCATTGACTGCTTGCTAGTTTTTCTACTGATCTAAGACTTGATTACCCTGACCGTGGAAGTTAGAATCTCTCAAATTACTGACACTGCACAATCTTTGCTTACTTTGCAGCATAAAACATAAATGAACCCATCATTAACATATTTACTACAAAGCAAAAGCGGACATAAAATGGTAGCAAAATTTCATACCTTTTAGCCAGAATGATAGTGACAACCAGTGGTAGGGGTAGGGGGGAGTAACAAAAAAGTTTTCAAAATCATGGATTGAACCACCCTATCCTGACTTTATTTTCCCATTTCCAAAAATGCCATTTATTTTTTGGCATCTTTAAAATTTAATAAACTATAGCAATATTCAGTAATAGACATATCTACATATTCATATTTATGGGGTGTTATATTCTTATGATTGAATTTACTTATTTTAAGTTTCCTTACATTGAAAATGGAATACTAATCCTTTGTTTTTAAGCCTTGTTTGTTTTTATATCTGTGAAAGTACATAATTATGGATAAAGATGAAAATGAATGCAATTTTAATAAATCACAATTACCAACTCTAATGAGGGCATTATTCCGTCCAATATCCACAACTGAAAGCGGGGAAATCATCTGTAAATATTGTGAAAGGTAGTTTAGTAAAGGAAATGGCTGACATTTGGAATTCAAGTGACTGCTGTCCAGCTTCTCATCTCACCATTAAAAAGAAATGACTTATACAAAATATAGATGACTTACATATAAACAAATGATGGACAAATAAAAAAACAAACTGCAAATTCTTGGCAAACAGTTTTTTGATGTTGTGTGCTTACCTCAGTACAGTAGTTGAAAAACATTTGATGAATTTTATAATGACCAGAAACTTAGCATGCTCTTAGAATTTGTGCAAAATTTACTACTGAATATATTGCATGGTAAAAGGAATAGAAAAACTGAGATAGCAAGAATTTCGAGACAAACTGGAAGCAGTTCAAGAACTGTACAATCAAAAGAAATGGAGAATGCTTCAACTGATATAAATACCGAGGAACAAAAAGATATCAACACCATTACTCCTCCTCGCTTTAATTTGAAGCATTATAAGATGAGTTCATACTACATTCTGGCGAATCAAGTATAAGTAATTTGTGAACACAACTTTGAAGCTCTTAGGTCTGCAAAAAAAAAAAAAAAAAATCGAAATTACCCCGACTATGGTTGATGGCACACACACAGTAGTATTCAAAATATGATTGGCACATCCGTAGTGTTAGGAAAGAGTCAATGGGAAACGAATTAGGGCAATAATTTTGTAAGCAAAAATGAAGAGTTAGCAAAGGCAGTATCAGAACATTTTGAGCTTACTTGCATTCCATGTCAATTATTTTATATTGTACATACTGTTCTTGCTTGGGATGAATCAATGAAGTCTAATTTGTTCTATAGAAAAAAAAAAGTTGGATATGAGAAGAGGCTGGGGAAACAACTTACATATCATCAGATCGTGCACGGTATGTAGCTGTGATAGGGGGGATTAATGCACTTCTGAAACTTACTGGACTTGCACAAAAACATTCAAATATATATTTCCAGTTTACAAAATTTATTGAAAAGAAAGGAAAAACTTAACTTTATGAAGTGACAGTTACAACCGATTGTATTAAAGCCATCATAAGTGCCAGATAGCGTAGAAAAATCCGTACAAGAAATTTCATTGTCATTAGAAAGTATGCCAGAAAATGAACAAGTTGCAACAGTGCGAGATGAAGAGTAGAGTTTAGGACAAATTTGTAGCAAAGTCAATATGTGTATAAAATCAAGTACATGAAACAAGTTAATAAAGATTCAAATGTATATTGGCTGTAGCCTGTAGAATACGAAGTTTATAACACAAAAGCAGAGCAAATAGCAGTTCTACATCCAATAATAGATATTTCTTCTGCAAGGACTACTATATTTGTTAAATAGTCATGCTTTAATTAATAATTTTGCTGGTTGTTAAGAAACAGCTGCATTAATCAGGAGTAAAAATGTATATAAATTCTGTATTACACACTATTTTTAATATTAAAATAGCTGTAGTTTGGACAATTTTTGGAATATTTTGATGACATGTGTCAAATGACTTGGTTTTCCATCTAGTTTGTAATAAATTGGTTCAAATTCAAAAAAGCATGACTTGCATATTTTGACCATTACAATACCCACCTCCCCTTTTACCAGTGGCACAAGAATCCTATTAGACACCAAAGCCTTTTTTTGACACATCACATATTCTTTTTTAAAGCTATTTGAGCCCTCCTTAACTTTTTAATCAGTACGCCACTGGCCCCAAAGCAAAATGTGCTAAAAAGTGTGATACACGTCGCGGAATGAACAGCTTCACTGCAAAACAATTGCGAAGTGGATCAATTTTTTTCATCTTAAACTAAAGAAATAAAATAAAAACCAGTCCAACAAATGTTTTCTACATTTCTATTAAAAAAGGAATTTACATTTTATAGAATTTAAAAATGTATTTGGTACATATAGATATCATGAGCACCCATATGGAGAGGCAGAGGGGCTCAAGACCCACCCCAGCCATTCAAATGTTTGATTAGCCTGATTCAGCTATAACTTTACTTTCAAAATTTTTACTCACATTTTAAATAAGGTATCAATTGGTTCTGTAGCATTTTAATACCATGTACATTCGCGAAAATGTTTGACAACCTTGAGCAGGAAGTAATGATTTTTCTTAGCCTTTCTCCCCCAGAAAGAGTTACATGGGCGCCCATGATAGATATACGTGCATCTCCTTCGGAACATTTTTGATCAGCTGAAGACTTGTTGTAGAACATCGCAAAACATCGTTTTGGGGACCACCATTAACCACATAAGAGATGGTTTTTCCCCTTCAAAATGAAATATTCTCTTGTTAAACTGCAGTTATAAATTTGGTTTATCGTTAATATTCACCAATAGATCTTAAACTAGAAAAGCAAAATGGAAGGTGATTACAGGTAATAGACATTAAAATTCTTGTACGTTTTGTCTACCATCTTGTTTTCAGTTTAGGATCTTTTAGCAATTTGTTAGCGACAATTCATATTTGGCAAGAAATAAGGGTAGGTTGTTAAAACAGCTCCTGAGGATAAATCGCTAAGTGGTCATGTATTGCCGAAGTAGGTTATGGTCTGTAATTTAAAGCGAAATAACAGAAACAAATGCCTTGTTTATTGTCTTATATAAATTCTTTAGGAAACCATTGATTTAACCCTTCCAATGTACAACTCTAAGAAGATCTTAAGTTGGAGAGTGGGCATCCCCTCCTCCCCACTAGGCATGTACTGATTTTGGGAAATTACTAGGTTACAAAAACTTTCGGGCCTTGCAGTGACGCAATGTGGTAAGGCGTTTGCCTAGTATGCCATTAATCCAAGTTCGACTCCCAACAGTGCAAAGAAGACTTACTCGGAGATCTCATAAAGATCACACTGCTCACTGTAGTCCAGGGTTTGGTTCCCTAGGCCTTAAGAGGTTTGGATTCCTCAGAAAATTGTAGGTCACTGCGCAGCATGTCCATTGTAGTCCTTGAGCCATAGAACCACAAACAAAAATGTTCAGAAAATAACATTGCATTATGTAAGATAGTTGCTAAAACAAGTACCGAAATAAGAGCTATAAATACAATTTTGCCAAATTGTGGTTTCTTGTTTATGTTTAAATTATGCTGCCAAACAAAAAACTTTAACTTATCTTCATGTACATCTGCTACCAATGATTTTCATAAACAATTCTCTGTATAATATTGGAATACACTAACCTTGCCCCTTTTTAAAAGAAACACAAAAAGTATTACTAGCATTGTGCTTTTGTGTGCACAGGCCTAACTGTATAGCTTGAACTAGGGAGAGGGTCAAAAAAACAAACCCAAAATTGTATGGAGACAAAGTAAATTTTGCCTCTTTCTAAAAATGGGGGGGGGGTGGCAATTGTCCCCTTGCTCCCACCAGATTATGCTTGTATTACAGGTGTTTTAAATCGTTCACCAAACGAATCGCTGAAAAACTTACTTTGTGCAGAATGACCCTTGCTGTCCTTGTGTTAAACACAACCAACCAATAAGTTTTTCCAAATGAACACGCTTATTCAGTGACTTGGTCATTCAGCAATTTAGTGCATCCACTAGTGTATATGTCGAAGAATTATTTAAAATGAATTTTTCTCAAATAGGAAGTGCGGAATTGCATGCAAAGCTGCAATGCCCCCTAAACGCACTAAAAAGGTGGCTGAAGGACAAAAAGTGAAAGAGGAATCTCAGGCCCATTCAAATGGTGTTATTACAAAGTCAACTAAATCTCCATGTCCCAAAGGCTCAACCAGTGTTCAAAGTAATTCAAAATCAAATGACTCCGTTGCATCCTCAAATTGTACATCAGGAACACTCACAGGGGATGCTCAGCAGGTATTTAAAATTCTGATGTATTTTTTATCGAAATAAAGCCAGAATTTTGTCATCAAGTTATGGTTAATTATGTACATCAAGTTATATATAATTTCCTAAACAGTCACCAACATTACTTTGTAAACATAGCCATTTTGTAAATTAGGACAATCTACGAACTTTGTAATGAAACGATAGTTTTACAATAGAATTTAATTGAAGAAAATTTTTAACTTTAAAAAAAAACAATCTGAAATTTTCATTTTCGTAGGCCATTCTTTCAGCACAGATGAAATACTGTCAAGATATACTGAATGCTCTGTGGAGTGAATATGTAGAAGTGAGTATTCTAAATAATATTTGCTAGTCGATGCTAAGTAATGCATTTTTCCCCTTATTAAAGTTGCTTTTCCGTGCAGGAGCATGCTGTCCCACTGTTCAAACCACTTGATTCAAACACACCAGACTCCTGTACCTTTTGGAAAAATAACAAAGGACCAGCGAATTTGGTGACAGTGAAAGTAAGTATTTGAAATTTGTGCTTGTTACTGCCACCTTCAGACCAAATCCCAGCAAACTTGTTAATAACTACAAATCTACTCCAACTTCAGTAATACCTGGAAGGCTCTATTAAACCATTCCCCTCGATGTGGGTTCCTGCTTGTGGTAAGAGGGCCACCCAGAGATACTGCTCTTTACTACAGATCGGTATCTTTGGAGGCTGAAGGGCACTGGGGTTATATTGTGAATGATCACCGGGGGGTACAGGCAAAACCCTGCTGTAAGTAGCCTAGTTGCGATGTAGGTAATGCAGCTGGTGACTGTGTATTACCCTCCAGTTCTTACAAATCACATGGAATCTCGAAAAAAAAAAAAATGAAGGACCAGCATTAAAAAAAATCTAGAAGTGAGAACGAAAATGAACTACCAACTAAAATTCTCCCTACATTTCTTAGTTACATCAGATAAGTCAGAATTTAAAAAGCAATTACCTTTTTGTAATTGAAAAAGCCATAGTCTGTGGAATAGTTAAATATAAAATGACAGATCATGTGACCTATTAATAGAAGCTAATATCCTCCAAAAATCTGTTTCCTTACTAAAATGAAAAAAAAAAAATGTTTAATCTCGAGATCGAAGTATCAGCAAACACATTAAATAGTTCAAGAGGTGTCATATCAGAAATAATTTGATTGAAGCTGAAATAGTCGCAGAAAAAGCTGACCAGGGAGTCATAGCAGCCAAAAGAATAATAAAAAGATGGCCAGATCATTAAAACCAAACACATTGTTTCCACTTCTGATAAACCAAAACTACCTGAATCTATTAAAGTCTGCTATTTGCTGTGCCAAATATATCCCTGTATCCCCAATCCAACAAGATGCTTTAAATGCTAGCGGTATGAACACCCCAAACCTCCTGCCATGGCAATACTACCTGCACAAAATGTAACATGGTAGGCCACGATGATAAGGAATGTCCTTCAAATACACTTCTTTGCATTAACTGCAAGGGTGAACACACGGTATTTTCACACTTGTTCTAAATGGAAGGAAGAGAAAGCCATAATAGAAATCAAAGTTATTGGCCATATTACATAACTGGAAACCGTGGACAGTATCAATTAAGTCACCCAAATCAAACAAACAAAACATATGCTTAAAAAAAAAGCAAAAGAAAAACATAGGTTGTGCGACTGCTGAAGCATATCATTAAAAAAATAACAATAGATGCTCAAACAATAATACCAAACTCGGACTGACCCAGTGACACAGAAAGTAAAGGTACCAGAACTCAATACTAATACAAAGAAAAAGGGACAAGTCAAAGAAAATTCAACTTTGAAGGGAGGACTTTTTATAAACGAACCCCAAAACAATTTTTAAAAAAAAAAAAAAAATTAGGAAGACCCCCCCCCTAGAATATGGTGACAATTCTTTTTCTGAAATAGAGGATGGAGTTATACCCTTCATTCCTACTAAAAACGCATTCTCTCTAATCAGTCAACAAGCTGATTCATGGAGTAAAATTGGGAATAGGCAAACCATCACCAATCCATAATGGCTCTATACGATGGAACTGTCGTGGTTTCCATTACAACACTCTACAATACATCTTGGATAATTCCTTATCTGTCATCTGTGCAGATTCACTTTGCAAAGCTTGACTTCACAACACCTCATGCCACACTGGAATCCAGAGTTTGCAAATAACGCATGGTATATTGTGAAATTCTGTTGGGTTCCAGGCAATGACAGACAGATTTTCATTTTGAGTGGGGGGTCAAGGAGAGAATTTGCCATGGTCTTGGAATAACACCCTTCATTTATCATGAAAGTTGGAATTTTTTACAGTGAAAAAATATATTTTGGGGGTCATGACTCATGTGTCCTCCGCCCTTGGTTTCAGGCCACATTGACATCAACAATGAACAGGCTAACATTGCTGCAAAAACAACTGCAGTGTATGACAATTACATTTCAATACCTTAACACTCGTGTCTCATTCCCGTCTGTATAAGAAATAGCAGTTGGAATGGACAAGCAAGCTTTTAATAAACTTCACCTTATTAAGGTGTGGCAGTCTAACTATAGGAGTGACCATTGTAAAGTCACTGTGGCTAGACTTTACATCGGGCATACATGCTTTTCCCTGTCAACATCTTTTAAAGGAAGATGTCCCGATGTGTGTTACATGTAATGAACCATTAAATGTTTTACATACAGGGTTTGTCCCAGAAGTTCCCGGAATGATTTTTTGTAGTTGGCAACGCTGGCTGACGGGGCGGAGAAGTTGGTGGGGGATCTGAGCTTGGAAACGAGACCGGTATCAGTCGCCTGCGGGCAGTTGTTGAGGCAGGGTCACGCTCCGCGCAGAGGTATCTACTGCACCCTCGTCGATCAAAAAATGGACCAGTTTTTGGAGCAGCGTTATGCAATCAAATTTTGTGTGAAACTGGGTAAAAACGGGGCGGAGACACTCGAAATGCTTCGGAAAGCCTACGGTGACGGGGCGATGAAAAAAAGCCAAACTTTCATGTGGCACAAGCGGTTCCGGGAAGGTCGGGAGTCCGTCAACGACGACGACCGCTCTGGACGCCCGTCGACATCACAAACGGACGACTCGGTGCAAAAAGTGCGTCAAGTTTTGGACAATGACCGACGATTAAGTGTTCGGGTGATTGCAGAGGAGTGTGGAATACCCAAAACAATCGTTCATCGCATTTTAACGGAGGATCTTCAAATGAGGAAAGTCTGCTCGAAAATGGTGCCAAAAGTCCTGACGAGTGAGATGAAGGAGCAGCGTTTGTTGAAGTGCCAGGAATTGCATGAACGCTACGAAACGGACCCAGAATTTTTGGACAGAGTGATCACAGGGGACGAGACGTGGATTTTTCAGTACGATCCCGAATCAAAGCGCCAGAGCAGCGAGTGGCACACCAAGGAGTCTCCTCGCCCGAAAAAAGCAAGGATGAGCAAATCGCGAATCAAGGCAATGCTCATTGTGTTTTTTGACAGAAAAGGTGTAGTTCACAGTGAATTCGTGCCACAAGGACAAACAGTCAACAAGGAGTTTTACTGTGAAGTGCTCAAACGGTTGCGCAACAGGGTTCGACGCGTCCGAAACGAAATTCGCGACAATTGGATCTTGCACCATGACAACGCGTCAACCCACACCGCGCTCATTGTCTCCGAGTTGCTGGCCAAAATGGGTGTGGCAACGCTGCCCCAGCCGCCGTACAGCCCCGATCTGGCACCAGCGGATTTCTTTTTGTTCCCAAGGATCAAAAGAACCCTGAAAGGAACTCGGCATGGGACGCTGGAGGCGGTAAAAGCAGCCGCGACGACCTCACTGAAGGAGATTCCCGTTGACGACTTCCAGGGCGCCTTCAATGATTGGGTGAAGCGTTGGCAACGGTGCATCGAAGCAGGGGGAGAATACTTTGAAAAGTTCTGAAAAGATTGTAAACTGATATTGAATAAATGATTTTAAAAAAAATCATTTCGGGAACTTTTGGGACAAACCCTGTATTTTAACCAACAACGTTCATCAGCTTTTAACCAAAATAATTTTACCCTTCATGACATTTTATGTGACTCTTTAACTACAAAATCATTAACTTTTTATCTAATATTGTCTTTTCCTGTTCCATGATTTATTTATTTTTATAATTACTTTCAATGTTTTTACTGTTTTAGCTTTAACTTATTTTATAACAGTATGAACATTCTCACCTTGTTTGATGCAGAACAATCTTTGCGTCATAAAAATACAACCAACCAACAATCTATTAAACCATTCACATTAATACCCCCTTTTATTTTTCATGCATTATTGCACTTTTAAACTACTTTCTAGTGTTTGGAGCTAATGCCATCGACAACCAATAATAACTTAAAATTGCAACATTCCATGTTTACTAAGAACTTACTCCCATTAATATTTAATTAAAGACAGTGGCATCTATCTGAAATGCATTAAAACACTTGACCGTACATTAAAAACTATGCTTAATAATTCTGATACTTAATGCACTGTAGTTCTATGTTGCTTTTATGCCGAAGCAAAAGTATATTATTGTTTGGAGACGGAAGGTAATGAAGTTTATTTTAAATTGTATGTATGGTCTCAACTTGTCTGGTGCAGAATGACTGTTGTCCTTGACCCATAAAAATACAACCAACCAATTTGTCTCATTCCAAATGAACAATAATGAAGTCTTGGAGCATAAAATATACAAACGTATTGTCATGTTTCAGGCAGAAGGTACTGTCCTTCATGTGAAACTTGTTGATATGCTTCTACACACCTAAAACTACACTTCACGACGTTGTTAGTAAAATTAATGCATTCTACATAGTGCTACATTGTTTTCTTGTGTGTTCTATAAAAATAATTTAATGTGTCCAAAGTTCCTAATTATAAAGAACACCAAGGGCAGATCCAGGAATCTTTCAAGGGGCAGGGGCAATTTGTCTCAAATTTTTAATTTTAGCAAAGTGTCTGGTACTTTTCATTTTCCATGACACAATCACAGCTTAAAGAGGCAGAAGTTGTCCCATCATCCCCCTACACACACACACACACACACACACACACACACAGGATCTGCCAGTGGAGAACACAAACTGAACTTGCACTGTAAGACTGATCCCCATGAAAAGTAAGAATCGTGTAAGATATTATTACCCTTCGCAGGGATAACACAATTGCCAAATAATGGTCAACACACAAAGCCACCAAGGCAAGTTTTTTGTGAGTTTTTTTTTAATCATGTTATCCCTTTGAAGGGTAATATCTTACGTATTAATATACAAAGAGAAAGAGTCCTTGTTCATCTAGAAGGTTAAGACACTGCGGGGACCTTGGTTCGAATCCGGGATGAGGACGGCGTCTCTTTTTCTCCTAAACAAAAATAGCTCTAGTGTGAGCTACAAATACGTGGGTGTCAAATTTATTTGTAATAATCTTATGTCCTTATATCGGAGAGAAAGCATTGGTCTAGCGGTCTATGCACTTGGCTCAGCGGAGGGTCCCAAGTTTGATTCTAGGGTGTGGACTCCTATTCCTAAAAAAAAGAGCTCTAGCTTGAGCTGCTTATGTGGGTGTTATTAAGTATAATTGGTGTTATATGTTTAATGTATTAAAATGATAGTGTTTTTAAATTTTCCTACAAATGAAGATGGCAGGCATTTTCTGCATCCCTATTTAACAATTGTCTTTCTTCAATAGTTTTAAGTTTTTTAAAGGTTTCTTTTTATACATTATGATTAGGCAAATTTAGTGGCTGGAGCTTATAAGAGTCCCGAAGAATTTGCCTCAGATATTCATCTGTCATTCTCGAATTGTTACAGATATTACTCCAGCTTGGAACGCGAGGCCCAGTGGGTACACGACCTGCAAGTAAGCAAAATAGTGTCTAAAAACATGAAATAGTAATCAAGATATGTATATAATGCTACAACTTTCTTTGTGAATTGGGCTTTATTTTTACTTGTGCTTTTTCACACATATGTAAGTTTGCGTTTTATTGCAAAAGCAACAAAGATGGTGCAGTGTGCCAGAATATAGTTTTTTTAAAGCATCTGAACTTTTCATCTTCTGGAATCAAATCTCGTGGCTGTAATACAACTTATTCGATTAGTCATAAACCATTGAGGCTTTTTTTTACAGCCAGTCTGTTAGTGTTTTTGCTTTTTATTTTGTAGCCAAAAGTCTAATGTAATAGAGAAGGTAAAGATGAAATAGGCATGAATTATAATAAAGCCTTCAAAATATACTTTTTGTGACGAATCTTTGATTTACTGAGTGTTTAATTACTTAATACTTTGTTGTAATAATATAAAGCTTTATAATATACTAAATTATTGTAATAAAATATATATTTGTAATCTTTCATTTACTAAATGATACAATGCTGTTTTGAATGCTTTTATTAGTTTTAGCCAGTTTCTCTCATTTTCTGCCATTTATAACCGGTTTCTGCCACTGGCATGGCAAAAACTAGTTTCTACTGGTAAAAAGCCAACCCTGCTACTACACATTGGTAGGCCTTACGGTGGTAACTTGTTTTGCCTAGTGTGCAGTTACCCCAGGTTTGGCTTGTAACTGTGCCAAAAACGATGCCAACTGCTCACTGCAGTCTGGGGGTTTGGTTCCCTAGGCCTAAAAAGGTTGATTCCTTAGGAAACTAGATTCTGATGCAGCATAACCTTTACTGGCCTTATGTCATAAAATAAACAAAACATGAAATAATTTTAAAGGTTTTATTTTGTATCTTTTTTTTTCAGCCTGATTTTATTGCATTGTTGTGTTTTGAGGTTTCCGAGGCCTTAAGAGGTTGAGGTTTCTTATAAGACTTTAGGCATTGGTGCAGCATGACTCTTGATGTCCTTGTGCTGTAAAAATTACACAAATGATGTGTATCGGTGGGGGGAAAAAAGTGGTAAACACACTGTACCAGTGCCGTCCAAACCCAATTTTTTGCATAATAGATAAATGCATTTCTTCTGTACAGGGTTGATAGTTTTTGCCGAGGTGGTTAAAACTAGCAAGGCGAAACTAGTTTCTGCCACGGATTTTATTTTCTGGTTTAAAAACTTATCAAAATAACCGAAACTGCAAAAAGGAATATATTTTAAAGTAAAGTAGGTTTACTTAGTGTTTAAAGGTTACATCATAGCAAATTCACTAGCATTTAAGTTCAGGCTGATCTTTTCGATGAAGCAGTCTATAGCAAAAGATCAGTTTTCCTGCTATTTCCTAATTCAAACAATTTCACAACTTTCTATCAGTAGACAAAAAGCTTACGAGAA
>QLNU02003225.1:105473570-105488934 GCA_006491805.2 Dysdera silvatica | reverse complement strand
AGTTGTGGTATAAATAAATGAGGAAAAAAGTACCTAAAAAGCGCCTCATGCTTGAATATCTACACTTCACAAATCTTCATTTAGGATGACACAGTGTGTTAGACGTATCTGGTATTTCTTTGCTCTGGAAAGAAAGTTTTGTTTTTAGGTGTTTTTGAAAACAACGTTAACGATGTCGACCGTTAATAAAAGGTACTACCAAACGTTTAAAGCCGAATATATGAAGATGTTTAATTTTATTCAAAAATCAAGACTGGGGCCAAAATATGCTTTCTGCACGTGTTGCGGTAAAGACATAAGCATTACTCACGGTGGTAAACGCGATATTACTTTGCATTCTGAGACTGTTGAACATAAGGAGGCATTCAAGGCTGTAGAGTCTAATCATAGTATCAAGCCTTCATTTTTTGCATTTAACGATACCTCCATGATTAACGCTGAATGTTTATTTACATCGTTTTTGATCGAACATAATTTGCCAATGAATTGCAGCGATCATGCGTGGATGCTCTTTCGGAAAACGTTTCCTGACAGCAGTATTGCAAAACAATATGGATCTGCAAGGAACAAAACTTCTGCAATTATGAAAGAAATGTCCGCAAAGGAATCCTCATCACTTGTTGAAAATTTAAGGTGCTATCCATTTTCAATTGCAACTGATGGAAGCAACGATGTTGATTCAAAGCTGTATCCAATAGTGGAAACTTTCTTCGATACTTTATGTGAAAAAATTGTGAATTGTCTTTTATCTATGCCATCTTTGAAAGAAGACGAAACTGGGTTAAATATTGGAAATCTTCTGGTAAGTGCTTTACAATCTAAAAACCTTGCGATTTCTAATTGTGTTGCCTTTAGCTGTGATAATGCACCTGTTATGATAGGAAAAAAAGCAGGTGTAGCAGCAGTGTTAAAGAATCATCACCAAAATATTGAAATTATGGGCTGTTCCTGCCACCTTATTAACTTAGCAGCTGAAAAGAGTGCTGCATGTTTGCCATTTAAAATCGATGAAATTTTGGTAGACATTTACTATTACTTACAAAAGAGTTCGAAAAGAAAAGATAGGTTGAAAATTCTTCAAGAATTTCATGAGACTGATATAAAAAAGGTATTAAAACATGTTAGCACTCGTTCGTTGTCTGTTGGAAAGTGCTTAGAGCGTATAATCCAGCAGTGGCAACCTTTGATCATTTTTTTTTAAGGAAATGGCCATGAAAAGGAATCAAATCACCCCACTTTCTTTCTTTACTATTCCCTCTATCAAAGTTTTGGTTGAAAATGCAGATAAAGTGAAAGAACGTAACAGCAAAAAAGCATCGCAGAAATTAAAAAGGAAAGCTCAAAATTATGTGGATATTTCTAAGAAACAAAAAACTGAAAACTCCATGTCTCGTGAAGAAAGGTTGTTTTATTTTCTGTCGGAAGATATCAATAAGGCTTTCTGTTTATTTTTATCTTATACTGTGCCTATATTTTAAAAAGCAAATGCTCAACTTCAGTCTGCGGAACCGTATATTCATATGCTAAAATCTGTTCTCTTAAAATTGTACAGAGAAATGCTAGTGAAATTTATAAAACCAAGCGTCACAAAATTATGTAATAATATTTTGAAAGTCCACTATCATGAGAGGAGTAATCAAAAAGATGATGTTGATATCTTAATTGGAAATGGAACACTGAAAGTAATCCAAGATTTTAACATCCATGATAAAAATGAATTTTATGAAAACGTCAGAAGCTATTTCATAGCAGCATGTGACTACATGCACAATAAATTTCCTTTTGAGTTAGAAGTGTTACATCATGCAGAGGTTACACAAATATCGAATTTTGAAAATGCATCATTTTCCAGCTTAAAATATTTTACAGAAAAATTTCCTGTTCTTTTGTTCAATAATACAGAAGATAAAGCTGTTGATGCTTTACAAACAGAATTCAGTGAGTTCCAGGCTTTCGAAGTTCCACAAACTGTGAGTAATGAAGGTAGCATTGATGCACAATGGGCAGCCATAGGTAAAATAAAAAATGATACTTGTGAATTAAAATTTAAACGACTTTCTCAGGTTATGCTGTCAATACTTACGATCCCTCACAGTAATGCAGCATGCGAGAGAGTCTTCAGTCAAGTGAAGAAAATTAGAACTGACTTCAGGTCAACCATGTCTGATGACACATTAGAAAATTTACTAATAGTTAAATGCAGACAACGTGTGAAATGTTACGAGAATGTATTTGACAAAAAATTTCTCAAATGCAAAATCTTGCACTACAGCATTTGTAAATTCTAAGAATTAATATTGCGTTTAATACAGTTTAATCCTCTATTATTATTAATTTAATAAATACTTAATTTCCTCATTGTGCCCTTTTTTCATAAATTATGTATGATTTTGTTTAATTAAAAAATGGTGGCCTGCCCACGCGTGCGTGATTGACTACAGATTTTTCACTTCTAGAAGTTGGCACCTATAATTTTAACCATTTTAGTTTTAATTTATTCTCATTGTAAAATTGTATGTATTGTCTAACTTTGTTTGGTGCAGAATAACCCTTGCGTCATAGAACCAACCTTTATGAACAGAATGTTTGCTTTATATTTAATTTTGAAAACCAGGGCTCAAATAAAGGAGTTGCTTTGTAGAATGTAAATTTGTTTACTTTTACAGTTTTTATTTGAAGTTCACTATGCTCATATGCCAGAAGATGCAAATGTCAAGACCCTAGAGGATATCCCAGGTCATATCACTCCAGCCCTTGCATTTTCAAGAAAAGTGAAGCAACTGAAACAAGAGGTAAAATATTTTCTTGGACTAGTATCTTATAACTATTTTTTTCCATTTTTGAAACGGTTATCGCATTATTTTAAAATGGGTTACTATAAACTATTTTTCATAAAGTTACCGTTTTTTAGTAAAATACCTCAAGAGTGTGGTTACTACCCAGTGAGGTAACAGTCAACCTTCTTCCTTTAAGTATTGAGAAGTGCTGGTCTCTCCTCACCTTTTAGTATAGTGAGGTAGGTACTAACCCCTTACCTCATTAAATTAATCTGATGACGTAACACTACGCAGAATAAATAACAAATAGAAAAATGTTTTTAAGCATAGGTGAAGTTCTATTAGACAAATTTCAACACGTTTTGGATGGCTATCCCTCATCAGGAATACATATCCGCCTAGCACTGAAACCGCAGTGTTGCTGATTCACTGATGGATTGTGTTGCCAGTTAGATCTTGTTTCCTGTTTTTACCAGAAAACTTCTTAATCGCAAGTATGGGCCTATTTGGCAACACAGCCCATGGATGAATCGGCAACACTTCGTTGTTTCAGTGTCAGACAGATGTGTGTTCCTGATGAGGGATAGCCGAAATCCACCCAAGATGCATTGAAATTTGTCTGAAAATTTCAACTACGCCCTAAAAAGGTTGCTTGTTCTATTTGTTGTTCACTTACCTCATAGCTGTGAATTTTAATCTCTGCATGAATATGCTAGTTTCCTTTTTTCCATGCATGCATTGCCTCTGTAATTTTGCTTATTAACTGCTTATGGTAATCAGGGGTGAGGGTGTTGGTTTCCTGAACCTTAAGTGGTTTGAATTCTTTGCAAAACTGCAGATCCTGGTGCATCCTCCTTTCGTCATAAAACATGGAACTTGGTACAAATAAACATAGTTTGAAAGCATGTTAAGCAAAGGTATATTGATGAGTAAAAACATGATTTACTTTTATGTGTTAAAAACTCATTCATTCAAGTTCGCAAAACTATAGTTCCCAGTGAAACATGGTCTAAAATAATACTCACAAACATAACAAAATATAAACATAAAACTCGCAAACTTGTTTTAATGTGTAAATGAGTAGCTTGAGTCTACTTTTAGAGATAAATGCTTGCAAATACTAATCTGACTAACAAATTATCAAAAATTAAGAACGCTGTAAAAGCAGCAACGTTCTTTAATCACAGACGGTTAAAAAAAAAATGTAACACGCTTGTATAAGTTATTTGGAGAAGATTTTAAGCAACTAATATTTTCTCTGGAACCTTAAAAATAGTTTGTGAGGAGGACCAGGAATATAGAAGTAAAGCACTCATGATGTATAAAATAAAATGTAGCTACTGTTATGCAGTGTGAAATTTGTGATCACTTTTGAAAACTGTAAAACTTAAGAATTTAGAACCAAGAATTTCTTGGAAATCTTGTGAGATGAGACAAAATAGATGTGATCGCATAATTAAGTCATTGTATCAATTATGGCAGAAATACATGTTTTGTTCAGAATGAATATGTGAATGGAAAGGCTACACCCACACATGACCTGTTGGTGTCAAGGGGAGGTATCAATAACTGCAAACTGCACAAATTAATATGGTTACGAAAGAGTATAGCAGGTTTATTGAGGGGGTAGAGTATGAACAGGCATCAAGGCAATACAATACAACGTAGCTCTAGCTGTCTAATCTAATGTAACTCGTAACTATCAAATGCTATCCTAAACTATGCTTGACTTAAGGAAGTAGACACACATGACTTACTAAAGTTATTCGTTAAGATGTGACTGCATAATTAGTCACTTTGTCGGAAATAAGTTCCACTCACCAGATTGAGGTAACAGAACCACATTTATTTGCATCAATAATATAAACTCCAACAAATACGGGTTAATTCAACATCTTAGAAACGGATCATTTTTAAACCTTTGATTCCATCACATGCAACAGAAAGTTAATGTGAAACGTGTAACAAGCGTTGACATCTTTACAGTACATTCATTGTAACGAAGCATAACTTTAACGAGTGATTACATGCAAGACGTTTGAGTGGAACGTAACAGTCGAATTTGGTATAGCCAAGCAGTCTACTTATTCTCTGAACTTAGCATGTTGCCGGTCGACTTTTTAATCATTGCCATTCATTACAAATACTATATTACATTCAAATATCTATACTTAGAAGTGGCACAGTTGGCTTGCCTAAACTGTCACAGGCTTTACTTACCTATTGACAGCTGTTGGGTAATTATGAGCCACCATTCTCAAAATGAGTTACCGAAGCAGTTATCAGTAGGTAAATACACTTTTCTAACCACATTAATTGGTGTGGTCTATAGTTATTGAATTGCTACAATGTTGTGGATCAACTCAAAAAGAAATGATATAAAATTCCATTGACACTGGAGAACAAGTACAGTTTCAACTTTTGAGGCAGAAAGTTTTTGAAAATAACTTACAGCATCCTTTTGTCTCTAAAAAAATAGGTTCAATGCATTAAAAACAATTTTGGGGATTAAATGATCTCCCCCACCCTTTAAAGTCACAAAAAATGTCTTAAATTTTTGTATATTTCTACTTTTTTTTTTGAGCAAGCACATGGCAGTGCCTGTCCAAAAGCCATGTAACTCCATGTTACTTTTTATGCATTTATTCTATAGAAGACAGTTTCTGAGGAAATAATTGGCAACTTAAATTATGCAAGTATGTCAATTTTGTGCAGTGTGTATCACTATTCCGTTTATTCTTCATGAAATGCACACTTTTAACACATTGACTGCCAATCTAGTGCCAGTGTGTGATCAGGGCACCAACTATCAACACAACCGTCAGTTAATATGTCAATAAAATCAAACCCTTAGATTTTGCTTTAGTTCTATTTTCAGCAGATCTGTGAATGGGCCCTACTTTGGCATAAAAATCAGGGGAAGTTTAAGGGCCAAGTGGCCACCCAGTTCCTGTTTGGATGAGGGTGCTGAACTCAAGTTTAAATTTTTTTTAAATTGACCCAATAGTAGAAAATCTCTATAAAAACAGACAAGCTGAGAGAAATTCTTTCAGTTTTGGCAACTGTTATAGGGTATATGGCTCACTGTGCATCTGTGAAAATCTTCCGTTTCTGCCAAAGGGGGGTGCCAAAAAGCAATCCATATCAGGCCACCCGGATTCAAAATCAATCTCAAGCCGCCCTGAAGATAATGCCTGTGTTTATAGTGACGTTAGTCTGGGTTCAATTTCAATGGTGCTATACAAGGTATGCCATTTTTCTATCTACCTATTATAGTACAAGGTTAGTTTCCTAAACTGCAGAGATTTGAATTCCACAGAAAACGGTCCTGGAAAAGTATGGCCTTTTTGCTATAAAGCAAAATAAGTTAAAATATAATGTATAAGTACAAAGGAACTTGAAATATTTTCATTCAATGTAAAAGTGTTTAAAGTTGGGGACCCCCTTTTCTTTTTGAAAAGTTTACTATTTTTGCTTTGTAGGCAGCAGCAGCAACTGAAACATTGTGTGTCATGCAGGACGAACTGGAAACGAAAATTGAGAAGCGGAGATTGAAGAAGCAGATGAGAGAAGAGCAAGCTGCTGGACAGGAACATGCCTCAAAACATATTTCTTTAGCCAGCACATCAGAGGAAGCGAACGTTGAGAGACAAGACTATGAACAACCGCCACACGCAATGAACGAGGAATATCAATACAACGTTTCAAGTGCTCCATCAAGTAGTTCCCATGCCAGCACCACCCCTAGAAGTAGACGTAGCTACAGCGAGTATGCATCTGGATATGATACTTCTAATACTTCCGATTCTTCTGATGATTTGGAAGGTAATTTTACTGGATTAATTGGCTCTTTAATCGATTGCACCTGCAGTTTCCTTCACACATTTGTCAAATGTTTAGTAGACCCTGCAGTAGTAAGGCATTCGCCTGCCACATTGTTATTCCTGGTTCAACTCCCAAACAGTGCTAAGAGAAAGATACTTACCAGTGAACCGCTCACTGTCATCAGTGTTATTTTTCTAAATCTTTACCATAGCAGATTCCTTTGAAAACCAAATCCAGGTTGGCTACAGAACCTGGAAATCGGAATTTATCAATTTGGAAAAATCGAAATTTTATCGATCTGGGGAAATCAGAATTTATCGATTTGGAAAAAAAAACGAAATTTTATCGATCTGGATATGTGGGTGTACTTTATCCTTCTGTGAAAGTCAGAATTATCAGGGAATTCTGGCAAAATCAGGGAAATTCCAGTTCTTGTTTGTCATAATTCCTTCATAACGTATCAGGCTCATTTTCTAAGTTCAAAATATCACTTCCACCTGCATTGAATTCCCTCCAAGCTAATTTCATTGCCTTCTAAATGGCAAGAAACTACACACTGAACTGTGAGTTTACATATGTGCTCGCCTGTTTACAACTTACGTTTCCTTCTGGCTGTGCATGGAAAAACATTAAACACTCTTAACCATGAGCTAGCTAAAGGCATAATCCTAACAAGATTTTCAAAAATCTAGCTGATGCTTAGACGTTTGTGTTTCGAAGATTAAAACTTGGTTCCTAGGGAGTTCTTCCAGTTTCTCTGACCGTATGCAATTAAAACAATTTATACAGCGAATTTTAAATCCAGAGATGGTGGGTCAATATCAGGCTGCTAGATTTGGCTTTATCTCCTGCAAAGTGATTGTTATACTAATGGCAGTTATAAACTTTCCTTTGGTGACTTTAGATTTTTCAGCAACTTTGGGATCTCTTGAATCATAATATGACAAGCCAGTAAATTTTTCGGCAGAATGGCAAGTTTGCAGTGTTAAAAAGTATTCTAAGTGCCTTTTCTCCCAAGCTGATTTGTGTCCAGATCAGTGATTTTTGAACTTTTCAGCTCACAACATGCCAAAGCTTAATATTCGCCACACACAAAAAAGTATATATTTTTTGCTAATCTAGTAGGAACAAAAAATGGTTGTGTTGGCTGTTGCTATTTTTTTTTTTTTTTACTTCAAAGATGTCAGAGAAATGGGCTTAGTGCCTGTGACTGAATAGTTAGGTATTGCAGGTGTTAAAAATTCTCACGATATACTGGTTAAAAATCACTGTTCCAGATCATTTAAAAATTGTTTTTCTCTAAATGTCCTTTGCTCTTTCTATTTACTCAATCTTAAATGTTATATGCGTCCCACTTTTCAGTAATATATCTAGTTTTCAAAGTTAAAATATTAAGTTCCTTACAGGGTTAATCCCTTTTGCTATAAAAAAAAATTAGGATTTTGTAAGTTGAAAGTTACTATTGCCACTAGGATGTAAAATAAATGTGTATGGTTTTTTTAATACTGAATATCCAATTGGCTCATTAACCTAAATTAAAATAGCATTTTTCTGTAGAAGTTTTGGGGGTTGTAACTTTAAACTGTGAAATATATATATATACCGTAAAACCTGCCTAAGGGGATTAACTTATGCATTCCATGTAGTATGTTAATGAATATAAAATTACGTATAAATTATCAATTGCTGAACTAATGAAATCATAACATATTGTAGTTTCTTCGGATCACACAATACTGTTAAATTGATTTCTGCCGATGTCCATATTGACAAGTTGAAAGACCTTGTCTTAAAATTCCCCATTATATTCGTGAATATTTCAATGTCTAAAAATATACAACTTGGTCACTGACATTTCCTACACAAAAGTTATTTAGGCACTCTGTGTCTGAGCTCTTTCACACATTCATGAATATTGTTCTCGAAATATTTCCACTATGAAATATTTATTCATGAAAAATGTTTAGAAAACTAAGGCGACAAATTCCAGGAAAACCCCACTTGTGGCTAATTATAATTAATGCTAGAGCCCAGTTGTTGAGAAACACTCATTTAATAAACAATAACATTACTAGTTTCCTAATTCACGGTTAAAATTTTTATTTTCGTATGTTTGTGATGAACAAAAAAAAACAATTTTTCCCTATTTTATAAAGAATAAAATTTTATTGTGAAACTGATTTTTGCTGTTCACCATGATTTTAAATTCCTGCATTTTGTATTTTTAATCTGCCAGTTGTATTTATATTGTTTCAATATTTTTGCGTTTTAGCTTTGTGATTTTACAATTTTCTCGAATTTTTTGCGCTCACGATCAAGTCCTGGTTTGTCAACCACCGATGGGGAGTTGGGGGCTTGCCAAACTGGCAATTACCTGCTTTTTCTCTCGCTTCCCCTCAGGTCATAGACTGCCCTGTAAACAAACTGATAAATGACATAATCATGGTCAATTTAATTTTTTTTTTTTTTAATTTCAGTTCTTAATTCATGTAAAGGATGACTGCAAAAGGGGAAAAAAACAGGGAAATTTTAAGGAAAGCTTCTGGAAATCAAGGAAATGTCAATTTTTTTTTTTCCCCCGGATTCTGTAGCCACCATGTAAATCAGAGGTTAGCATGACCCGATTTGTCTTTGCATTGTAGAACTCAAATACAAAACAAATGTGAACAAGCAAGTGAAAGAAAATCGCCTAAGGTCGATATTTAAATTTAGCGGGTTTCAATTAACATTAATTCGCAACTCTCTAATCTGTAATGAACTTGATTGTCTTGCTAATCAGAAACACGCTAATTCACAACTCGATAATCCGAAACTCACTAATCCATTATTCACTAATTTGCCACCTGCTAATTCCACAACTCTCTAAACCGCAATATGCTAATTCAAAACTAATGTATCTGTCACTCTCTAATTTGCCAATCTCTAATCCACCACTCTCTAATTCGCAACAAATTCGTCACTAATCTACCACTCTCTAATTCTCAAGTAACTCGGTAGGTTTTCAACGTTAACAATAGCCATCATTATTGCATTTACAGAAGACTTTCACCTTAACCGTTTTATTGACCACAGACTGAACAAGCAATAGCGGGTCCAATATCTATTGCAACCAGCTAATAATAAATGTTGAGTATGGAGTTTTGTTATCGATTGCCCCTGTAGTGATGCAGCAGTAACATCACCTAGCTTGCTGTTAGTTTGATTCCTGGTAATGCCATAAAAATGCTTACTGAACTGCTCACCATAGTTCGCAGGGGTTAGTTCCCTAGACCTAAAGAGGGTCGGATCCCTCGGAAAAATATAGTTCTACTGCCATACTGTAAGTTACTGGTAATACATTCATTTACCATGCCACTAACCTGGGTTTGACTCCTAATGGTGTTTTGGAATGCATACCATTTTTCTACCCACTAGGCTACTATTTGCTTCCATTCACTGCAGAACAGTGTGGCATTTGCTCTCATGGTGCAGAAGATACAACCATTAGATGGAATATATGCTGAATGGATGCAATGATGAGGATTCACGGTAAGAAAAGCAGGCTTTTAGATCATAATTCCCATGGTCCTTGAAAGTCCTTGATGGGTGGAGTTTGTTTTTTTTTAATTCGGGACCTTGAAAACTGCCAAAAATGTGGTTGGTCTTTGAAAAGTCCTTGAATTTTTCCCAAAACCTTTTTTCAAGTTTTGGCAAAAGAAAAAAAAAGGGATATTTCCCTTATTTCCAATGTACTATGTAAGATCCTTGAAAAAAATATTTGGTCCTTGAAAAGTCCTTGAATTTCATCAGGACAAAGGAGTGGGGACCATGTAGATGTACTAAAGCAACTTAGTTCGGAGAACACTCATGAGCAGATCAGCCCACCCACAGAAAGACATGCTGTTGCTAGGTTTTAGAGATTCATTCCCACACCTTTCGGAGTTCACCATTTTACTGTGTCCCGTAATGGGACACTGGGAAATGGCAAGCATGTTTATGTTATCACTGAGGCTTTGGTCACTGTGTGGATCTTTGATGCCTCTGCAATGCCGTAAGATCAATGTTGTCAAAGTTATTTTGAAATGAACCTGAAAAAGTGAATGCTCAATTTTTGCAAGGTTCCCTTTAAACTATGCTGCATAATTTGATACAATGAGATCCATATCGGATAACCAAGCTTACAGATAAAGAATAAAGCCAGTTATCGATATTTGACATTTTATATTATAAAAATACACCAGAAGTTGTAAAGTTCTTTTTCTGTTTTCAGAAGCACAAGATCATGTGGAGGATGACCAAGAGAGGGACGAATTGTTTAATGAACGGACTAATGATGCCTCACCTAATATTCATAGCAACCAGTATGAACTTAACTTATCTGAATCTGGTAGCAATGAAGAAAGAGGTAATCGTAAGATGCATTGGTGCACTTTGGTTTTATATTTATATTGATTACTAGTAACTCCGATTATTTTTGAACAAAATTAAAAACTGGTTTCTTTATACAATTGAAATCAAAGGTGTGTTACTTAATATGAATTACTTTTTGTGGCACAAGAGTAGTTAAGTTAATGCTGTATCAGGACCTAGTGTTATGAAGGATCCAAATTAGCCAAGGGAATCAATCTGTATAAAAATAATGGTACCTTTAGTTCAATGCAATAATCTTTCCCCCAAGTGAAAAATGCTTGATAAAATCATATCTGCCATAACCACTTTCCCATAACACAAAACTAAATTCTGTGAAGTTATACATCTAATTTTAATGGTTTGCGTAGAACAAGCATGAATCAGCGCGTCTTAAAATGTTTCTGCTGAATGCAACGTTTAAGCTCAGCTATGTCTTTTACTTAGAGGGCCTACACACATTCTGGCTGACCATAGCAAGCTGGTCCGATTTACCCTAAGGCTTTCATATGCTCCTGAAATCTCCCATGCCACCATTATTGTCATGGCTGACACCAAATGCCAGTTTGGGGATGGTGCAAGAAATATGTTGGGGATTCTGATCAGTCTACTTCTACTGATTATGTGCTTTTTTTTTTTTTATAAAAACTGACTGCTTGTGCAATAAAAGGAAAAGGTTAATTTTACTCTCCCAAGTTCTTTCATCATCAGCTTTTCTCTGCAACGCTCCGATGATGGAAACTTTTTGGTTACATTACACAAACACTTACACACTAGTCACTGTTCAGAAAATACATTTTCACTTCCTTGTTGCTATTTTCAAAGTTTCGCTCTACTGAATCTCTGTTTCTATCAAAAATTGGCAAAATTGTTCATTGATAGAATCAATGAACAGATTCTGCCCATTCCTAAGAAATAGACAAAATCTTTACACTAACTGTAGTTAGCAACCAATTTTGCACATCTCTGGTTTCTACCACCTATATAATGCCATAGCTATTTTTTGTCCAAGGGAAGTTTCTCAAGTGTTTTAAATTTTGTAATTGACATTTTGGTCTGTAATTTATGATATGGAAGTTTTAGGAGAAGCTTGCTTAAGATAACACTGGAAATCTGCATCAAAAGAATTCTCCTTTACAATGGTCAGTGATAGGAATTGGTCGGATTTTATTTATCTGAGAACGTAATTGCTTTATAAAATCGGATTGAATCAGACAGACTGATGTAAAAATTTTGAGCGTAAGCATAAGTTTTCCCCCATAAACCATTTCCACAGGCATGGCTTGAAATTCTGTTTTCAATGTGGATCGTAATCCCATTAAAATAATCAGCAAAGATTTCATCCACATGTCATTATTTTGACACATTGCGGCTTTCAGTGTTCTGTGCCACCTCAAGAAATCCGTTAACTTGAGGGTGGTAAGCGGCAATTCTTTTCCTTTGAAACCAATTAGTTCAGACAATTCTGCAAATATCTGTGCTTCGAATTGTGAACCTTGATCCATTGTTTTGAAAGTTGGTGTGCCGAAGCAAGATATCCAGTGACTAAATTTTGCGCAATTGTCTCGGCACAAATATCGGTTAATGGAATGGCTTCAGGCCACCTTGAATACCTGTCTATATTGTCTAACAATTTTAGATAACTTTCATAAGTAGGTAACTGTCCGATGATATCGGCATGAATTTCATCGAATCATTTAGAAGCAAAAGGAAATTCTTGAAGTGGGCTATGCACATGTCTGTTAACTTTTGACAATTGGCATTTACGGCAACTTCTAGCAAATTGAGTTCTATCTTTCCTCATGCTTGGCCAAAAATACTTTTTGGTGATCATCTTGGTAGATGCTTTAATTCCTGGATGTACCAGTTTATATATTGAATCGAAAATTTTACTAGGAGCTGTTTTAGAAATGTAAGGTCTAATATCTGATGTAGATGTTTCACAGGTGATAAGTAATTCAGTTCCAAGGACTGGAAAATTTTAAATTTTTAAATTTTCACTCATTAACTAATAGCTTTGTTAATTCTTCATCATCTTTTTGCAAGATGGCAATTTCATTATAATCAATAGATTTAGTTAAATGAATAGCATCAACTCTGGATAAGGTGTCTGCCGTCACATTTTCTGATCTGGGAATAAATCTGATATCAGAAGTAAATTGAGCTATATAATCCAAGTAACGCAATTGTCTTGGCGAAGCGTTATGCGGTGGCTGTTTTAAGGAGTAAATCGTAGTTTATGGTCGGTAAACAAAGTAAATTCCTTATCTTCCATCTAGTTGCGAAAGTACGGGATGGCTGAATAGGCCACTAACACTTCTCTATCATACATACTATAATTCTTTTGACTTGTGTTTAATCTGGTAGAGTAAAAACGTAAGGGTTGCCAACCATTATCACCAAATTGTTGAATGGCCCCATAAGAGAAATCAGAAGAATCAACCGTAAATGACAATTTAACATCCTTAGGCTGGGCTAACAGAGTATTGTCGCAGAATTGCTCTTTACGATAATTAAATGCTTTCACGGCTTCTTCATTCCAATCTAGGGATTTGTTGCTATTCTTCTTACCCTTAAGAAAATCGTTTAATGACATTTGGTATTTAGCAGCTCCGGGTAAAAATCTTCTTCTGTAAAAAATTTATCATGCCCAGAAATCTTTCTCCTCCCATCAAGTGTTAAAGGATAAAGTCCTTTATAGCCTTAATTCTGTCTGAAGAGGGAAATACCCCATTAACATTGACTCTGTGTCCTAAGGCATTGACTTCGTTTAGGGCTAAACAGCATTTGGATAACTTGAGACTTAATCCAAACTGAGACAATCTTTTGAAGACTTCTAAGTGAAGCAAATGATCTTTCATACTCCTTGAGGCTATTAGTAAATCATCAATGTAAGTAAATAGTCCTAACTGCAGTATCTATATGGCTCTGCATCATTTGAGCTGCATTCCTTAAACCAAAGATCTTCACAAAATAAGAAACAATATCCTATACTGTATGACAAGTAAGAGTCATAAAATAGGGATGTAAAACATGCTTAGTTTAGTGCTTAAAGACAAACAAATTGATTTTAACAAAAATTTGACCTGAAAAATACGTGGAACCGCTAACGTTTGTCGGAGTAGTCCATGGTTGAAAGTCTGCAAACCTGGAAAAAGTGGGGTTTTTTTTTTAAAAATATTTGTCAACAGTCTCGTTTTGCCAAAACCGCCAGTCTTATTACAGAAATAGGATATTGGAGCACAGAAGTTTTACAAATCAACAAATTTCATCACATGTTTTGGATTCTAATGTGGGAATTTTAATTGTCATCTGGGAAGGATGATGCGTTATTTTCTGAAGGCCGTGAGGGACATTTAGGCACAAGGGCAGGGCAAGGCGCTTCAAGGTTCGGCTGGGCATTGCACCTTTCTGCTTTGCTTTAAATGAAACCCTATCTTAAAACCAAAGTTATTAAAGTGGAGCATTTTTAAACTATCGCCCTGTATATTACTGTACAGCCTCCTGATGACCAAGAGAAATTCAACTTTTTTCAAGACTTTTGTTTACAGCTTTAGACGTAATGGGGATGTTAAAAAAAAAATTCTTATTGTATTTGTTATTATTTAACCCATAATTCCATGTAGAATATTCTCTGCATTGACCAATGATTTTCCTTCTAATAGCCGCTGAACGAATGTAGAGCCCTCTCTACACTGGGCGTTTGGAAGTTAATATAACTATAAAGTTAACAACGATTAGTAGAATATTGCAGTGTAGCCATGTTGAAATATAAAAGCATTTGGTATGAAATTCTTTACAAATATAGTTGTGGCGACCCCCAGGTTGAGAACCGCTGCTCAACTGTGTGCAAAATAATTTTTAATGTATTTTCATCCTGAGTGATCTGAAACGTGATCTTTTCATCGCCGTAGGAACTGAATTATGTGCTATGGCAAAGCCTCTTCTCATTAGCTAAGGTTGTGTAGGATTTAATCAAAAGAATGAGTTAAAGCAAATATTTTAATTTCTGATATTCAGTCACAACCTCCTTCCTAAAAGACAGCTTGATTGCTTGGTTTTCCTGTGTTTGTAGTTGACGATACTGATCCATGCAGCTCTATGGTGGTATAGAAGTAACATATTTGTATATCCATGTCATAATCCTGGTTCAATTTCAATGGTACCATAGTGTGGATGTAGTTTTAGATTTGTCTGAAAACTGAAAGTCCTTGCCCCACATGACCTTAGCCATCCTTATGTCACAAAATGCAAACCTAAATCTATGATTTTTACATTAAACAATATTAACCAACTTTTTTTTTTCATAATGATACCAGTGCCGTTACGTTGACTGATATTGTTTAATTTAATCTGCATAGTGTTCGATTTACACA
>QLNU02003225.1:105455585-105473470 GCA_006491805.2 Dysdera silvatica | reverse complement strand
CTCACTGTAGTCCGGGGTTTGGTTCCCTAGGCCATAAGAGGTTCGGATTCCTCGGAAAACAGTAGGTCCCGGCGCAGCATGACCATTGTAGTCTTTGAGCCGTAAAACCACAAAACAAACAAAATCATTGGGTAGGCCCAAGCGCATTTTACACTTACGCATTACAATATATGTGAAACTGCAATTTATTATAAATTATGTGGTACTCTGGCTCCCGGAACATATCTATATGCCTACCCTGCCGTTATCCAGAGTTACTCCCAACGGCGTTTAAAAAAAAATAATAAATGCCAACCAACTGTCCACGAAATCCAGGATTTGGTTCCCTAGGCATTAAGAGGGTACTTCACAGAACTGCAGATCCCAACACACACATGAGCTATTAATAACGTGTGCAAATACGTACTGAGTAATGGTTAAAAATTAGCTTTCTTCTGATTCCTGCCTTAACATCACAGATTAGTCGGTCACATTCAGAAATGGGCAGTCATTCTGAGAATGTGTTCATTTATTCTGATTCTTTAAACCGTATGCATTAGTGTAATTTACATATGTGACAAATTTCATTCCTTTGACTATTATGAGCTAAGAGTAAAAGTTCCAGTTCACATAAAATCTAAAGTCAAACTTAATTGCTGTAAAAGTTTTTTTATATATCCTTGGGTGCTGTAGTTTCATTTTCGCTACTTTTATCGATATTGTAATATTTCTTTAAGAACTACCACCATCTGCTGAAGGCAATGAACTCCTTAGTCCACTCTTCCTTCAGTGGAGATTTCAGGAGCAATAGTGGCAATGAAAATGATGGTAATACCACCGGTAACACTCCTAGCAGTAGTGGTTCTTGAGAAGGTAACTTAACGCTTTAGCTCTAATTTGATTAATCTTACATTTGTGTGTTGGGAACCGCTCACCAATATTTTAGTTTGGTATAAGTACACTTCCATGGCCGCTAATAAGTGTCACTGCTCAACCCGTGGTGTTGCTATTTTATGAAGCTATGTAGCTGTGGGATGCTGCATGTAAAAAAATCAAAAATGATTGTATTTGCTGAACTATATTCAGATCGAGGATGAACAAAGATTAGATAAGAAACAGAAGCTATAAACGTTTCTGAAAGTGTCAAGTTCGTAGTACAACTTCAAAAAGCAGAGAATTCTGTAGTAAGTAAAGAATCCTGTAATCTTTTACATTTTGTAAACAGAGGTGAACAGAAAACTTCAATTGGATATTGGCACAAATGTGTCACTTTTACATTGTGTGTTAATTCTGAAGACATTGGTACAAAACGCAACGTCACAAAATTTATGTATCTGCGATATTCTTATGTCTTTCCCATGTTTTACAAACTTGGCACACTTTCTCCGGGGGCTTATTCAAATTTTGGTTGAAGAATGTGCTTTTTACATAAATCGTGCACATGCATGCACATTGGTTTGCACAGGACGATTACAAACAATTTTTGCACAGGACGATTACAAACAATTTTTGCACAATACCATTATGTGAAGACATAAAAATTAATGGCTCATGTCTAAAATGGCTAAACTATGTCAATTGCGAAAGTATAAAATCAATAAGCGTTTTCGCAAATATTTTTACATTCAATTGCGTTGGTGATAATAATTTTCCATTGGTGACTCAACCATCTGACTTTTACAGAAGCAAAACAAATGTTTTGCGTAGCTTCTCTTAACCATTTGCCAAAGCACTACGGTGACATAGGGGTAGCATGATTGGCTACCATGCAAAATACAGTGGAACCTGGTAAAGTGACCATGTTTTATAAGAGAACTGGTAGGGACTTAGTGATATCTATACCAAAAGCTGTTATGTATAGTTGTGGCCACCTGTCTATGATGACCATTGCAGTCCAGTCCCAAAGGTGGTCACTTCAGGCAGGTTCTACTGTACCTGGTTCTCACTACTAATAATACGTAACATTTATACAAGAAACGAATGCTATGCAGTTTAAATTAAGAAACAACTTTTATCAACCTTTTTTTTTTTTTTCCATAGTAATAGTAACGCCAATGTTATGTCATGGTTAGATGGTGAAACGTTCGTAAAAAAAATTTTTGCTTCTGGTGGGGTACGATCCCACAACCTTCTGCTATCCTGGAAAGTGCTCTTACCAACTGAGGTAGACAACAAACACTGAATCCTTTACGAATATATTTAAGGCATGTTTTTTGGAAACAAGTTATTTTGCAGAATTGGACAGTACGTGGACTGCATTTTAAACCTTTCAACTTAGTTCAAAATACCCATTTGAACTGCCCTTGATTTCAATTGCTTGGTAATAACAAAGATTTACTGTGTCCACAAATTTATTCATTACCTCGAGATATATCTTTACTGCGTTAAAATGAGCTTGAGACATGACTTTCCATCTCCCCCCCCCACTTGTAACAAAAGCTATAGTTTGGTCAAATAGTGCAGATTTCTATATTTTATTGCTTTAATTCATGTGCTGTGATTTGCAAATTAAAAATTATAATTATTCTTGCAATTTGATGTCATACAATGCAATTTGTCGAAGTGCTGACTTATCCTTTTGTAAGTAAAATTACTGAACTTAATTTTTTATCACATTATAGCTACTTCATCAGAAGACCACGATGTTATTTTACCACAGGAAAATCAGGTTAGCATTTCCTTTAAAGGGAAAAATTTTTTCACATTATGTTATCTATTTAGATATTAATTTTGTGATTTCATTAACTTTTCCTCCTTTTGACAGGATTCAAGTTTACTTCGGCCTAGTGCTTATGACCTTCGATTATTTATTGATTGTAAGTATGAAATATAATTTTTATTAAAATCCACAATTGTTTTCAGGCGTGCTTGATTTGCAATGTTAGTATTTGTTTTATTCTATGTATATCTTCAAAGGGTTATTTTTCTTTAATAAAAAGAACCCAGCCTTGGAGTTGTTTTTACAACTCTATGCCTGTCCCAAGCCCGGTTACATGGGAAGGGCACTCAAGCCAAGGTGAGAGCGTGCTGATGGCCGATTGTTTATTGTGTCCTCCAGTTAATTAAACACGCATGAATTCTTTAAAAAAAAATATAATAAATGATGGACCAATGAGCAAATAGACAGGGACTGGAAGTGATGGCAAAAATAAAAAAGTTAAAGTTCTGCTTACATTTATGTCTCCTCTTAAAACCCTAACTTTAAAGAGTTGTCACTATTTGCAATAGTGACAACTATTGCAAATAGTGACAACTCTTTAAAGTTAGTATTTGCAATAGAAAAAGCAATTAAAGGCATGTGTGTTGTAATGTTTTTCACCCTTGACTTAGAAATCAAGTTAAGCCATAAAACATCACATAAATATTATCAAATATCAAGGGCAAAGACGTTGACACGAATGTTTTTTGACACATCAATGCATTTATTCAGTGTATTCAAAGTACATACACATCAAGATTTCGTTCTTGAATAACTCAAGGTTAAGCCTGCAACTCTTTCACGATAAACGCAGGGTCAACGGTACAGCCTCCCACTTAGCAAAGGCATTAAAATAATTGAACACATGTAAACAAGTATTTTAAATATATTATTTAAAATTTCCTAACCTGGGCTCAACGGCCCATCGCTTGTTCTTGAAATACGGGGACATCACTTTAAGCTGATGGTAACTTCCGATACCCAGTCAAATCAATTCCATTTCTCTTATCAGGCCTTTAACTATCTGAAATTACACTTTGAATATGCCTAGATTCAAGACTTCTGCAATACTATAATTCTATTTCAACGTAATGCTTCCTCACTCAAAAATAATAAAAATTTAAACCCAATTAATTACAACTTAACAGTTAAACTCTTCGACAACAATACACTAAGATAACCTAAAACTGCTATTAGGACCTTTCAATTAGTTAACGTCTGTATTCAATTACCATTATTAATTTTAGTACCTAAATGCTAAAATTGGTTAACACTAGAATAATTAAAAAGTACTTAATGTTAACGCCGCCGCTAAAGGAAATTCTTGAGCCTTGTAAGCATGTACAGTTTTTGGAATATGCAGTTCTGCCAACTAATGTATAAACGTCCGCGTAGTGTGCAAAACAAAGGTAGTAGTCTAATGATCCAATAGCTTCAATGCGGAAGCAATAACCCCATCAATAAGCAAGTGCCTCAGAAGAAATTATGAAAGCTAATAAACAGTGGTTAAACTAATTTCCAGTTAGCCTCTTGTCCTCTCTAATATCAAACCGCAAGGAAAATGCCTTTTAGCTATGTTGCATTTACATTGTCATTATTCCAAAATGCCTGCAGTTGCTCCATAACTCAGTGTTACTGCTATATCTACAATTGATGTCATAGTTCCTAATTGCCGTTCTGGTTGCCCATTGCACAATAATCACAATTTTTATACACTGTTACGTCATTACTACGATGAGACTTCCCCGGGGCAGTTGAGGACAAACTGATCATTCAATTTATACTCGACTTAAGGAACATGAACGCCAGGTTCACTTGTAATAACCTAACAAGTCAGCGGTCGCTCAACACGCCATTGATTATAAACATCAAATTCTTTTTCACGACATCTCGGTTACGGCAAAAACTAGTGCATTGTGGACACGCTTATACATGGAACCTTGGCCATTAAAAACTGTCATTATTAATGAACTGTCATAATAAGTGTAATTCCAATAGAGAAGACTCTGTTAATGTTCCATCAATTTGGAATTCCTGCCTAAAAATTCACAAAATAGTCAGGCCTCGTTCAGCCAGTCTAAACTCTACACCCTCTGGGCCCATGAGCAACCTTCATCCAACAGCCAATGAGAGCTCATAATCCAGAAATCACCCAACCAGGGGGTACCCGGAAAAAGGATACTATAAATGCGTTTCATAATTTTAATCTCATTTTCTGCTAAGCGGAAGTCTTGCATTTTTGCTGAGGGAAAACTTTGTTGACTTCTGCGGATGCTCTGCATAGCATGGAGCGAAATATTAAGTATTTTTAATAAACAGACGTGGTGGAATATCCCGCAAAGCTCTATAATGTATACTGAATAGGCTTTCCTCTACACATGTGCCATTTTTATTGTGACTCATTCTTGCACTGTGGAACTCTTAACTTTGATTGTAGTCTGTCACATGAGATCAAGTGTGGAATTTTCAATTTATAGGGTCATGTTGAAGCTCAGTTTCCAATTTTAATGAACGCTTGACTTGTATTTTGAAAGCTTTTGAGTTTTCGATTAAATTTCTTTCAGTGGTTTATGCATACGTTTTCTAATTTTTCAGCCGGAGAAGACCCTGCAGCTCGGCAACCACTGCCACCACTACAAAATCTCCTTTATTTATATAAATTTCATGAAATAGCTTCTCAAGAAGGTTGTCCAGAACCACCACCCTGACATGGTAATTTTCTTTATACAGTAAAGTCTCAATAATTCAAGCTAAATGGGACAAACCTTGTCAGATTACCTAAAACTTCAGATTTTCTGAAGGGGGTGGAAAAAATTCCAGGAGATGTTATTTCACTCGAAAAGAGATGTTCTTGGATTGTTGGCTGCCTTGCGGCAAAAATGTCTCGCCACATTATTAATTTAATATTTCATGTAGAATTTGATGTGAAGTAGTTACTTCTATACATATAGGTCGTTTGAAACAGCTGTCACATGCAAAGGATTTTTTGTTTTCATAAAATGAATCAAAAATTCATGATATCACCTTTTCTTTTAATTAAAAATAATATAAATGGCCTATGGTCACCCAGATTTGAGGGCACCTTTTGTACCCCTGCTAGAAATAATTCTGTACTTGAAAATACCTCACAAAATACTACATGTCTTTATTACTTTAATAACAATGGATAAAAGATTTTATAGCTTAAAGAAATTGTCAACCTTCTTTCACACTGCAATTCCTCTTATTTTTCTCTTTAAAAAAATGCTACAAAAGAACTTTGAAAAGGAAATTCCAAAACTTTCACCACCTCTTATTTAATAGAACCTGTCTTCCGAGAGAGTGCTGTAAATGCTGAGGAGTTAGTTGGAGAGATAGTTTATGCAAACTGGTTGCCTGAATATTTTTGAAAAATAAGCTTCTTTATTCTGTTGGTATATGCTGAATAAAACAAGGATCCTGCAGTGATATAGTTGTAATGCATTAACCTAGTGTACCGGTATTCTGAATTTTACTTCCAACCAGTGACAGATTTATCAATGGGCTAACAGTAAGTAGGCTGAAACCTATGGCAGCAAATTTTTGACAATAAGTTTTATTATCGAAAAGTGCAAAGGTGGAGCTGAATTTTTAGTAGCCAGTTGAATTAACAATTTTGAATAGTTGTATTCAGACGTGTAACAAAACATTGACAAAAGGAGATCTGCCATGGACACTGCCTCGAGGGAAACTCAATATGACGAATTCTTGCAAAAAAAGGGGAATTTGAAGCAGCCACCATGGGACGTTAAAATAAGAATTTGACGAAAGCACCAAAATCTGTTACACATCTAGTTTATGATTGGTGAGATTAGATGGCAAAATATGTCAGCCTACGGATATCAAGTTATGCCAGAGCCTACTGGTGGCAAAATTGTAAATCTGCCTTCGCTCCCATTAGCTGGCAAGTTTTTTTTTTGGCATTAACTTCCCACTCTAGTCTGGGTGTTGGTACTCTGGACTTTTCCTTGCGCCATAAAAATACAATCTATCCTTGGACTTTGAGATTCAAATTCCTTGCAAAACTGTACATTCCAGTGCAGCATTACTTTTGCTGTGCTTGTGCAGTGAAACTTTCAAACTGTATAGCACAATCAGGGTCCCAGTAAACTGATTGTAAAGCTTTCTGCAGTTGAGTGAATTAGTTAAAAAAAAAAGTTTTGCCCAACTCTCTACTTTTTGATGAGCCCAGTGCCATACATATGGTGTTAGCAGCCGTAGGCAAAATGTTTCAGCTGTCCTCAAAACTGTTTTAACATAACTTTGGTCAGTCTTTTCATAGTTTAGTATTACAAAATGTTGTTCATTGGTCCAAACGTGAAGAATAAAAATGATAATGAAGTTAAGTTTCTTTTGAAATGCCTATTTTTAATTTATCTAGGGATATATTACTTGACATTTTTTTTCACCTTAGTGTTACTGATAAATCAGAGTATCTACCAGGTCGTGGAAGTCAAGAAAATGTCACTAAATGCATGTTGTGGGTCACAGTTGCAACCGTTTTATCAATATACATGTGCATTGAATTATGATATTCGTACGATATTTTTAACTATTTTTTTTACTAGTTTGAAGATTTTCAGATATTTTTGTCATAACCTGGCAGTTTTTAAGGATTTTCAGCTAATTTTATAAAGCTAGTTTATCAATCGTAAAAAAAAAGTGGAATTTTTTTTTTTAAGTTCAAGAAATATACAAAAATAGTAAAAAGGTGATCATGGAAAGGACAAGGAATGGTTTTATTTAGGTTTTTTGCCGCATTATAAACACAAAGAAATACCAGTACAACGTAATTATAAATTTCTGCTTCTCAGAATTTTGCGTTAAGTTTTTTGTTTGAAACAGTCTCTCTACAGTAACTATATATGGTCACTGCAATAAACGTGTATCCATTAATGATAATGCATTTTACTAATAATGTGGATTTTGACCACCATTTAGAAACCTGATGAGCATTATGACATTGACACAATAGGTCAGTTGACCATATACTCTATCGAAAGTATATAAAGGCTACTAAAAACTGATTCCTTGATGCTTGCGTTACATTTTTTTAGCAATTCTAAATTTTCGCAGCCTTTGGCTGCTGCCCAGCAGCTCCTAGCACAGCCCTGAATGAACCCTCCAGTTGCATAGATAACATTCGTGTTTTGTCCCATTGACCTGAGTTTGTTTCTACTAGTATTGTAGAGTGTTGATTTTGTCAGGATCTGGGGAAAATAGGAGCATCTGTCCCTAGACACTTGGTCCCTGTAGATAATGAGTAGGTTATAAAAGCGAAAATTGTACACCCAATTTTTTAAAAGTAGAACCTTTGTCATCCGAAATGACTTATATGATTTTATAAGTAGACACTTATTCAATGGGGTTTTTTTTTATTAGAATGCTCATACAGCAGAAATATAATTCCAGTCATTTGAACATCACTGAACAGAAATTACCTTCTATACTATTTTTTTTAAGCGTCCACTTTAAAAAAAAAAAACAATATAGATCATTTCAGTGAATTAAAATTCGTATTACCGAGGTTATGTACGATTTCCATTGTGTGTTTTTACCAAAAAACGTTGAACGAGTGTCCATTTGAAAAAATTGTATAGAAGATTCATTTTGGTTAAGCGAAATTTCGATGACCAGGGTTCTACTATTAAAAAATTAGGTGTATTATTCACATTTCTGTAGCCTACTCATGACCTGCAGGGGGCGGAATTCCGGGGGCTGTTTTTCCATGAACAGATTTTGTCTATCAACTGTAGTCTAGGGTTTAATGGGCCCTGCAGTGGCACAGTGTGGTGACGTGTTCGCTTAAGTGCACCATTAACCCGGGTTTGACTCTCAACGGTGCAAAGAATGCTTACACAGAGATCTCAAAGATTGCACTGCTAGCTGTAGTCCTGGATTTCGTTCCCTAAGCCTCAAGACGTTCGGATTTCTCGGAAAATTGTAGGTCCGGAGATTCGGATTTCTTGGAAAATAGTAGATCCCAGTGCAGCATGATCATCTTAGTCTTTGAGCCTTAAAACCACAGATAGAGGTTTGATTTGCTGATCAGTAGAGATTTCGATTTCTTAAAGAACTTCCAGAAAAAAGAAAAAAAAAAAAAAACTTAAAGAAAGTTTCCAGCAATGTGTCCTTATCTATCCTCGTGTCATAAAGTGCACACAGATTTTCAAAGCACACTCTGTTCATACAAGAATGCCTTGTTTCATTTTTTATTTAACATTGTTTTATTAAACCATGGAAATGCTTTTTTACACTGTAATTATGAGTAGTTTATCATGAGATTTTTGCCAGTTTTAGAACTTGCCAGATTGAAGTTGCTGTCTTTAAATTTGAATAATCTTAATGCATATGCAATTTTTTTTTTCTTACAGGCTTATCCCACTTTACAACTGATACGAAATAATAGTCAAGTTTTACTGTTCCTAATATGTGTTATCCTGTATATATGAAGATGTGTTTTTGAAGCTAAAAAAAAAAATAATTGAAAAATGACTGACATCAACGATGTTATTATAGAATATGACATGATCGTTCTTCGATTTCTAAATACTATGTTTTATTGTCGTGGCTCAGAGTTGCCTCTGAGGTTGTGCTGTTCCAAATAAGGTCCTTGTGCAAGTCTTCTGTACCATACTTTGAGCCCCTCTGATATAAAGTATTCGCCATTTTTTCCCCCAACCTCTATTGCAGAGTCTGATTCCCTTAATAACAGGGACTTGGATCCATCGAGAAAATATAGGTCTTAGTGCCTTAAAACGTAAAAGAATACGTTTTGTTTTTATAAAATGTCACTTGTAGAAGGTGGTATGGAACATGTCAAAAATCAAATTTTTCTGGAGAATATATTGAACGTGTACTAATTTCCTGCGAACAATCAGAGTATTCTTGAGTTTCCTAATTAAATATATTAAATGCTTGTGTTTAATTTATTAGAAAATTCAAAAATGATTCTGATGTTACTGGAAATTAATAGAACCTTTTTGAGTTTTGACATGTGCTCTATTTTTTGTACTCCGTAAAAACGTTTCCGTTCATACTTGCAATGAAACGAAACATCTTTCACCATTAGTATATTTTCTGCCAATATTCTATCATGGCTGTTGTATGCCTTTTTATGTGTAAACTACACTTGGTCCATGCTTAGATCTGAGGACATTCTCGAGTGTAATGTTAAACCAGCTTTATATCACTTCATAATAATTTTATCAAAGTGCATGTGTAAATACTGTCACTAGGATTGTCTAAACTCTAACAACACACTCTTGAAAAGTTCAAAGTTGGTACTTAAAATAAATTTAAAAAATTTAAATATCCATCTATAAAAGCTTTAATCGAAAACTGTCAGCCTTTTCAACCAATTTTATCCTTCATGACATATTCAGCGATTCAATGGTGATACTATTTTTAAATTTTTATCTGACATTGGTTTTTGTACTTTCATATGATTTTATTAGTTTTTCATGGTGTTTGTCATTTCCTACCCCTATAGGCAGACTAATTCCTTTCTTAAATAAATCACATGCTATGACAAACAAGATTAAGCAGCGCACAACGTTCACCATCATTGGGGCCATAAAATCAACCATTTTAATTTGCATGCCACTTTTTTATAACGTTTGTTTTATGTGATGTCATAGTGTATGTCAATGTCATTTGCTTGGTATTGTAATTTTCTTTCCCAGCTTAATGAAGTATGAGGTGTAATATTTTCACACATACGTTTGGACCAGTAATGTGATTCGTTTTTGAGTGACAATCTAGTTTATAAATGTATAAAAAAAAAATTTTATGCGAGTGAGAAACGTGTTTAACAATGTTGCATACTTTATCACTTGTATCTAGTCATATAAGAATTTAAAATATGCAAAATAGTTTGTGTAAATATGCAATAGTTTATAAATTATATTGTGAACAACATTTTTATTGAAACTAAGTCTTTTTGTTATTCAAGAAAGTAAATATTTTATGCTGCATATGAATTTTTGCATTTAACGAAAACTCATTTTTAATGTTGGAAAAAATAAGTCACTGATTTATATTTTGGAAGGCAAATCTTTTAAGCGAAAAACATTTAGTATGTATGTGCAGCCTTGTGGGGAAATTGACATACATCCTTCTAATGATATAAGGTTTCTCACATCTCTAGATTATATTAGCACATATATGATTCGATCTTATTTTACATGGCATTTATTTCATGCTAAAATCGATTTAAGGATGTGACACTTTTTTTTGCCTCTGGCGATTCAATTTTTAGAAGGATTACCTAAAATTCTGATTACTTTTGTAGGAAATTTAATTTTATGAGAGTTCCCTGTTTCCCCACAACCTGCTGGGTTTTCCAGCAATTGTGAATTGAGCTTCCATAAGGCCCTCATTTCCCTGTTACGAAATAAGATTGTGTGCAATGACCACTGTGTTTACCTTGAAGTATTTTATGGGAACATTGTACAATATCCTTGAAAGTCCCTTTGTAAATGCTCTTTTTCTGTACTCAATGCAATAATTACCATGCATGTTTCTTGTTCACCTTTACACAACTATTGTTCGCTTTCACCAATTTTAACTGAGGTATACTGAGCATATTCGCTTTGTTTGAGAACTGTGATATTTTTATGTATCATACGTTTAGATAAATTGGTTCATAGTGTATATAGATCATTTTTAAACTGGGGTGGGAAAATTTTATAAGAAAAAAAGGACACATGTATATTTCAGTGTCTGTTTTTTAGGAACCTTGGCGCAGTGTCTGTAATCTAATCTATTGGCTACTAATAAATTGACTACACAGCATTCGTGTTGACTGGGGTGGGTTCTGCTTCCCATTAGATTTATCATGTAAACAGATCATCCTTGGAATGCCACTTTAGGCTACGGCTGATCCTAAATTTCTCATCATGCAATTTTAGTGCATAGTGAACGTACACAAAATCGATATTTTACACAATTATTTTTAAATCCGAAATTCTTCATAAACGTTTTAATTTAGACAAATTATTTTCGGTTTACAACAAGCAGGTATTGATCCTAAACATTCAATTTTAATAGAAACTTAATTATGAGGTGCTATGTTTAAATTATTTTTTCGTCCACTAATGGATTACGCAATATAAAAAAGTGTGCTTCATGTTAGAAGAATTATTTATCATCAGGGAGTTTGAATACATGTGTTAAAGAATCATTAGATTTCTCGTCATGTTTCAAACATGTGATAACATCACTAAGGAATAATCCATTTTTGTGCTCAGTACCATCATATCCCATGTTTAAAACCAATGCTGGTAGCACACGGATTGCTTCTTGTGATCGACATCTGTCTTAAGGCACAAGTTTTATTTTAAATGTGTAATAAACGTTGCCAAATGTGTTTTTAATGAATATGTGGTGTGCTTTTGTAAGTCAGTAATATTCCGTTTTTGAGTTGATGAATAAATTTATTCCACTTTTTACGCTGACGAATTACTAATGGTTCTACAAGTGCGTGTTTTTCTCAGGTATGATGTCCTATTTTTTAAATGTGATGACTGTTACACCAAGTTCCTATAAACATGTGATACTGATTTAATAAAGAATTATTGTGTAACTTTCGTTATTCTGATTTAACTTATATGCTTCAGTAGTGATTACTGCAGTGTATGCACATTGGTGTCATGTGTCTACCAACTAAATTGATACAATTCTAAAATTTTAATTTTATTATGCTGTAACACACTTCTATGGATAATTTTTGGAATTTAAATCACGAATATGGCGCATTTGCTACAAAATGGTTGCATAATCAGAAAATATGTTAGTCGTTCTAGTGATGGCCATTATATGTGCATTACGTTATTATTTTACATTGGCATGGACCATTGCTTTTATAGCATGACTGTAATTGATATCTAACTGCCAAGCTTTTAACTTTTTTTTTTCTGAACTACAAAAATCTTAAATTCAATCTTAATGCTTTCTTCATTAACTATTTGTCTGTTTTTATATAAACAAAAATGAGTTTCAAAAGTATTTTGCCAACTGGTTCGTGTAAATTGCACTACTGGCTACAACAGCTATCGAAGCAGCCAAGATGCAGAGTAACATTAAAGTGCATGTCGCGCTTTAAAATAACTGCTCTTTCCTTTACTAAATTACTTTTGGGGAAAAAAACGAGGTAGTTGAATATTAACTAATAAAAATTAGGTTACATCTGCATTATAGAATAGATTCTATAAATCTAAAACTTAAATTGGCTCTTAACAAGAATTCCTTTATATACGAATCAGGATATGGTAAATTACCATAATCAGAAATAGGCACAGCTGCCAGTAGGGCAGCAACAAGGCCCTGAGGGCGATGGCAAATTTAAGAAGTCTGCCAATCGCGTTGAGGGGTGGAGACCAAAAGCGCTTCAGTAAGCAAAAGGTTGGAGCAGAGGTGGCAATGGGAGACGATTTGCCCGAAGGGGCGACGACCCTCCAGAAAAATCTGTTACAATATACCGTTTTTATTTCCGGTGGCGATTTTTCATGTTCGGCATTTTGGCAAAGTCTCTCAATAACATGAAAATGCCACATCTTTATATTTAATAAACCATTTGTTTTTGGGAAATTTATTCTTACTCTTATCCTTTTATTCTATTTAACCCTTAACCTCAGTTTCCTAATTTTCTTGGTTTTAAAGTTTCTTCTGTTTATACATTAATATCTAATTCTATTGCTGTTCATTTAAGGTTGAGGGTAATCTCTAAGACAAAGGCGAAAAAGAAAATTTATTGGCTGATAAGTCTGTCTCTCTTCTTTCTCGCTTCCCCTCCCCCCCACAAACCCACACTGAGAGTTCCTTCAGCTGATGGAGGTGACTCGCAACGTCGAGCTAATGAGGCGAAAGCTTGTTGCTGCAGACAGCGTTCACGTCTTCCATGGCTCAACGTACCTAGGAGTTGGTAGTTTCATGCCACGGAAGCTGCAGTGTCTAGGAATTTAGGAGACCGGCTTGCCTGCTGAAGCACATTTGTAGACTACGGTAGCAATATCTTGTATGACTGGGCAGGTGGCCAGATTATTCTGAAGGCTGTGAAGCTGTCTACGAGTGACAGAAGATGGTAATCTTTCCATGGTAGAGAGTCCAGTTTGCGGAAACTCAGAAAGCTACAAGTTCCACTTCGCTGGAAGAGATTCAGAAAGATGACAAACCCTCCCCTTATTTTTAATATTTACCGCCAATGGGGCCCAATGTCATTAGCGCAAAAACAGTAGCGTGAAATGACAACGCGGTATTTACTTCGTGTTAGCTAAAATAGTCAGTATTTTTCAACCTTTTTTTTCCCGTGGGTCCCCTTTTAAAATTCATTTTACAATGTGGCCCCCTTTATGTGTGTTAGAATCTAACACACACACATATATATATATAATGTATTAGAATTACAATCTAACTGGCAATTTTTTAATTAACATTTGATTTTTCCCAAAATAAGTATGCAATATGCACACGGAACTAATAAGCTACTACTGCTTTTCTTGCCACGAGCACGAACAACGGAACTGTTTTGCTTGGCTATCCATAGTTAAACACACATTTTAACTGAAATAGTACTTGTAAACCAAGGCCATAGCCAGGTTTTAATTTCTGGTTGGGGTGGGGGGATTCAAAAATTTTACAGCATGCAAGGTTGTAGCCAAATCTCACATTAAAAATTTAGTCTCAGGAGGGGGGGGGGATGTGTCCCCTAAGTTCCCCCCCCCCCACTTAATACGGGCATGTGGTAAACAATAAAAAAAAAGTGAAATTTTATAACGTTTAATCGTTTTGAATTGAAGCTGATAATATTTTAAAAATCCGTTATAAATTACGACTAGTATTGTCCTATAATAATATCCTCGTCATTTATTTCTGCCTTTCGAGATTCGAGCGACAGAAACTGAAAAAATTCTCGACGTCCCAATATTCATCCAAAACACCTTCAGCTTACTCATAAATGATTGAATAATTTCTTTTGCTGTTATAAGGTTACTATTTTTTCCTTGTAGTTTGTTAAGAATATTTAATTTATCAAAAATATCTAATAGGTAAAATACACCATTTTTGAAAGGTATAAATTGTTCTCGAAATTTGCCATCCTCAATGAATGAAGTAATACTACCCCAAAGAATTACGAAACATCAAAGACAATTACCTTTTGATAGCCATCGGACTTCTGTGTGTAAAAGCAGAAGTTTGAAATCTTTATCATTTTCTTCACAAAACTATTAGAACGATCGATCTAGAAGAACCTTTGATTTAATTCGATTAACATTTTTTATCACAATGGACAGCGCGTTATACAATATATCCCCTAAGTTCTTAGCAAGCAAATGTTTTCGGTGAATTGCACAATGTATATAGAAAACGGTAGGCACAGCTTTTTTTTAAAGAACAATAAATCCTTTGTATTTGCCTGTCATGGAAGCAACACCATCTGTAGCACAAGCAATAATATTTCCTTATGGAATATTCTTTTCCTTGAAATAATTACTTCCACTAAAATTGATTCACCTTTAGTGGTTTTTTTTTTTTCAATAAACGAGTAAAAAGCATTTCTTCAATGAGGTGATTATCGCCCAGAAATCTAACATAAGCCATCAACAGTGCTTCATTGCCCCTTATAAGTCGATTCATCTATTTGAAGACCAAACTTCTTAACTTTTAGGTTAGCAATTCGTTGTTCCTTCATGCTAATCAACATTTCATCGATGCGTCTTGATACCGATGAATTACTTAATGGAACGTTTTGCCAAACTTCATGAGCACTTAATGAAGTGAGGTGGTAGCTTCAGTGGTCCCATGTTATCATTTGTTAAGTATTGTGATATATTAAATACGATGGAAGCCTAGTACCTTGCACCTAATAGGATAAAACCATGAAGATATTCAACGAAATACTATGGATTTTCACTCTGTTGAACCATCACTACCCTGATTTCGAAATTATAATTTTATTTAAAAAAAAATGACCGTAGCATATTTATTTCTACAACGTTTGTATCATTAATTTTCATCTTTAAACCTAAAAAAATAATAATTTATGATAACGTTTCATAATTGTCAAAAGATGGTGCTTTTAAATGATTTGGAGCTATAAATAAAAACATTTTGAACATTGTATTTGCGTGTAAGTTTAATTACGAAACGATGAACATTTCGATCATTCTTCGCTGGTCTTCAGGTCACTGTAAACGAATGTTCTGTTTCTCCTGGAAAGAGTTGTTCACCGAACCGGGATGCTGCTAGAGCTGGTTGGAGAATGGGGCTCTAGTGGAGGGGTTTCGTGTTATTTTGCACCGCTCAAAGACTACAGTGGTCATGCTGCGCCGGGACCTACTGTTTTCCGAGGAATCCGAACCTCTTAAGGCCTGGGGAACCAAACCCCGGACTACAGTGAGCAGTGCGATCTTTATGAGATCTCTGAGTAAGCGTTCTTTTTGCACTGCTGGGAGTCGAACCCGGATTAGCCGCGCAATAGGAGAACGCGTTACCACACTGCGCCACCGCAGGGCCTGTTTCCGATAGTAAGGTGAACCGTACGCGGCTAAAATAAGGCTTACTACATTGCTGATTTCGGTAAATATTTATACAAGAATAATAAACATTACATTTTAAAGGATATTTCAAAATGAAAAAAAAAAAAACCATTTAGAATTTAAAAAATATATTTTATTTAAAAAAATTTATTACTATGTATTTTTATATGGCCCCCCTTAACACGACGTATGCCCCCTCAGAATTTCATGTGGCCCCCTAGGGGGCACCCGTTGAAAACCACTGTTTTAGATCATGGTTGGGACTGGTTAATCACCCAAAGATGTTTGTTTGTTTGGCTTTTTTATGGCGCAAGAGCATCTGGGCTATACTGCGCCAAAATCACCCAAAGAGCTCTGTTTTCAAAAAAAAAAAAATAGGGGAATTAAAGTCCATCGAAATCGCAGAGATTGTCTTTAATTTTGGGATTGTATCACCCGTTCATGTCAAGCAATTTACATATAGACCGAGTGGGTCCTGGCCTAGTGCCCCGTAAAGGTCTTCAAGTGATCTAACGCTATTTTAATTTGAGCGACATTTTAATATTTTTTATTTACAAACGTCTAAGGAATGTTTATCATTTATATATGTGAGTACTAAACGTACGGAACTTCGAGGAAAAATCATGATTTACTGACTAAATATCGCGAAGGCCCATTCTCTCGTTCGAACTAGGGACCATAAAAATCTTAATTCGGCACTGCAATGGGGGGGGGATTTGATAAATGGATGCAATATGAAAAAACATGGACAGTGGTTTTTGCATGAAGGGGACTCGAACCATGAACCTCCTACCTGAAACGCGAGCATGGGCGCTCGTAGAATTATGTGCAAGGGTGTGCATTCAGGGAAAATTTCAATCGAATAATGTTGTTGGACTATAGTGTATTGTAGATTTAGTCTTTTTCCCCTTTTTTCATAAGCCAAGTATGCATCCCCTCGAGGCGCCCATGAACGCAAATGAGATCACCTGGTCGTAAGTACAATTCCCAGCATGGAAAGTCCCCTCTTTCTTTCTTTCTTTCTTTCTTAACAATAATTTCTTTAAAACAAATTACACACAAACGCAGTTTAATTTGAGCAGGAGATACATTTTACAATTGTTTCGGTGGAAAATCAAGCGTCCACCATCGTCAGAAAATTCGTCCAAACTGATTTGTTGCCACTAAACCCTGAAATTCAGCAAAATCAGTCCGGAGCAAAAAACTGTTTTTCGACATTGCATTACGGAAGCGCTGTCTGCCAACAACAAGCCTACAGGCAACTTATCCTCCAATGATTTACGTGACTTGCGGAACCTTCATAGTAACAAGGACTTAATCATTACCAAAGCAGATAAAGGTGGACAAATGGTACTAATCGACCGGCAACAATACACTGATGGTGTAGACAAATTGTTAAAAGATGGTCCTTATACAATCGTTAAAAAAGATCCGTCGTCCGTTCAGATGCAAAGAACCAAGAAAGCCATTCACAATAGTTCCGTTATTGATGTTCGTACTAAGAAAGTCATTACACCATCCATAGCTAATGTCGCCCGATTGTACGCTCTGCCAAAAATACATAAAGCCAACATACCCTTCCGACCGATTGTTTCAAGTATTGGCACAGCCACTTATGCTCTTTCAAAACATCTGGTGCATTGTTTTTCCCA
>QLNU02003225.1:105400438-105445989 GCA_006491805.2 Dysdera silvatica | reverse complement strand
AATCAGGGTGTTTCCAGGGATCTTGGTTATGTTTATATATGCATATTATAGTTGAGGAGTCACGTTAAGGTGCTCATCATGTGCACAACGACCTTTTATACATCCTTGGGATATAAAACTACAAACCAAATTGATGGGGAGTCGTTCAATTGTCTCTTTGCTCGGCAATATGCCACTTAAAGCCTGTAAAAAAATATATGCATTTGTAAGTATATCACAGTGCATTTGTTGTTTCATAGTACATTTATATAAATGCATTATGGCATTTTTGATTGTTTAACAGCACAATATGCTTGTAAATGTATCATCATATTAAACATAGAAAAAGCGTAAAAGACTTCGATGTGCATATAAATCTACAAAGTATTTCTTGTGACCTCTGAAAAATGCTGTATTATAATTTGAAAATGGGATTAATATTGGGTTCATCTTTTATAACGTTTTGAAATAAATACATGATTTTTTTTCTCAACAGGAATTCGAGATTTTTTTTTTTTCAACAAGAATTATCATATATAGTTTTGTGAATAAAGAATTTTTATTGTTCAGAAATTGTTTTAAAAATAGTATCTTTTTTGTTTTTGTTTAATTCTAGATTCCATACAACCATCTAGTTCCACTCATAGTAAAGAGGCTATTACTACTTCTAACAAAGAAAATGTCCCGAAAACAACGTCCAGCAATATTGTACCGGTACCTGAAAATTCTTCAGTTACGAAAATTCAAACATCAAGAAAAGTATATGAATCCCATTTCGTCTTTGTAAATATTTAAAGAAATAAAATAGTTTTGGTTTAAAATTAGACCAATGTTATGCAGTTCATTAAAGAATTAACTTCTATGTAATAATAATGCTGCTTCTATGTAAGCTTATTTTTGTTGCGGATCTCAAGTTTTGAAATTCTTTACCAACTGATTTGAAATCAGTCAATAGTTTAACTCTGTTCAGGTTTAGTTTCCTCTTCCCATGAAAGTGGAATGCTCTTCATTTTGACGTAAAATGATATAATCATCTGTGTGAGAAATAGTGATTATTATGTCCAAAGTAAATGTATGATTCAATGTTGTTACACGTTATTTGGCAATTTAAGTATATTTATAGTGTCTTATGGTATGAGCTTCAAATGCAAATTATCATGATTCGTTGTTTTCAAGTGGATTTGAATAGGGTTGCCAATTTCATGTCTTCTAACAACCTTTGAAAGCAATAATAGTATCTGAAAAAAAAAAAAAAAAGTAAGCAAAGACAAGCTCTCTAATAGGATTCAAATTTTATTTAAGAAAACTTTGTTTTTTTCAAAATATTAACTTTTATGAGATTATATTGATGTCTTTGTGTGGTGCCAGCAGGTAATGAGCGTTCTTGAATATTGAAACGTTGGCGACCCACAATCATAAGGCATGAAATTTCAGTTATTTTTAAGTTAGTTGTAAATTCGTTTTAAATTTGGTTAATTGACCATTTTACGAGTGCCTTTTTTGAGCTTATTTTGTTTATATATATTTTTAATCCATTTGCAGGTGGCTGTAGAAGATATTCCTATTCAAACTCGTAAGATTTGTATTTCATATTTTATGATTTATGGGTTTGTTGATTTACGTCTGTCATGATTAAATACTTGCAAGGAAAAGAATAATTTTCTGTGCCGGTATTTTATCATCTTATGTGTGTATGCAACCGCATCATAGGCTATGATGAGCAAATTAATTAAGTACATCTACCATGTTTAGGGTGGAAAAAAGTAAAATCCCAGTGATCTGGATTAATTCAAACTGAAACATATCTGCATACAAGTTATGATCTCACATTCAAACTCTGGCGCAGTATAGCCCAGATGCTCTTGCGCCATAAAACACCTAAACAAACAAACAAACGTTCAAACCCACAATTTTCTACGAATAAAATCCATATTAGTTGAGGAATTCTACTGTATATACACTGCTGTTAGTGGAAATTGCACTTCCATGAAGAAGAGATGGGCTTAGCTGGAAATTTTGAAGGAAAATTATCATGAAAGATATAAACGATTATAATCACGGCATATATGCGAACCTGACGTCCATGCAATAGTGGCAGGACTGTCACCCACTGAGTATATAAAAAAGCCAAAATATATGAGTATGGTTCCTAACATACTACGCCGTTTAATAAGGATTTTGGCATATAGAAAATTGGAGATGTTTTTAAGATAATTTTCCGTGATGAATTCAAATCTGGAGTCAATTTTTCTATCACCCATAGTTTTTTTGTGATGAAGTTTTTTAGTTATAAATATGTGGCAAAAATTTACCTATTTTGTCACAATTGGCTACATTATTTTTTCCCCAAATATATATATATTTTTAGTATTATTATATTGGTATATGTATTATAGTCTAATCTCGGTTTAATGATTTTCACGGGATAAGGAAAAATTATTATTAAATCAAGGAATTCGTTAAATCAGGAGAACACGTTTTTTGGAACTAATGACACACCCACAGGGGCACATGGATCCTAGACTCTTCTTTGGACTGAAAATTTTCATGTAAAATATGTTAAAAATAATATTTTTTATATTTTCGGCCCTCTTCCAAGCAAAAATTATGTGTTTTCTGTTGATCGAAAATGAAATAAGAAATATAGAAAAGGAAGATTACAAAAATGTGAAGAATATATGTTAATCTTAATAAATATAAGACATGTACGTACGTAATTTCTACTTTGGGAAGAAATGTTTGATTGGCATTTGTTTTGGCTTTTATTGGGAATCAGCATTTACAGAGTGGTAATAGAACAGGGGAAACTGCAAAATTAGGAAACTCTCAGGGAATTTTTCAAAATTTCACGGAAATCAGGGAGAAAGAAAATTTTCAATCCCTAAAATGTCAGCAAATGTTAGAGATGGGCAAATGGGTTCATCAATGTGAACTGCTCTTTCGAACAGTTCAACTGTTCGTAGATTATAATTCTTCTACACAACAGGGTCGTAGCCAGGGGTCTTTGCCCCTTCCCCCCCAAAAAAATATCCTGGGCTTAATTTTTTCTGAAAATCAGTTCATTTCAGAATTGAAGAACCAAAAGGATTGCAATATCAAAAATTTCATTAATTTTGTTTTAAATTTTTCGTTTTGTGCAACGCAATCTAAATTCTTTGACGCTAAAATTATATTCCAAATAGATTTTCACTACAGATATTTGTACATGTTCTTTTTACAAGTCTGTCTTAACTTGGGATATAGTAAGGAGAAATGGATAACAGTTCAGTGCCCCTTGTAGGTCAGTGTTTCTTTCAGGCATACATCCCACCCCCATGATAGATCATTTACCCCCCACAAGAGAGACATTTTATATAATATACAGTGTGTCCCAGAATAAGAATGACCGTACAATCCTTAATAACTCGACTTCTGATCAACGGAAAAAATCATTCATATCTCGTTCCATAGATTTTTAAATGTGCTTTCTATATTAGGAAGAATCCCATTGAAATATGGACAGTGTGTTAAAAAATAAAAAACATACTTTTTCACTCCTATTTCAAATTGCACCTTATATATTTTTTTACATAAGAAAAAAGCTAATATAATCGTTGCTTTAATAAGATTAAAATGTATTTCCTGAGGTGAATAGAACTGGAGATATTATAAGTTGAAGTTCAACATATGCCTCAAACCACTTGAGGACTATAAACAATAACTTTATTAAGTATTGCGGTTATTTCCACTTAAAAATCATGTTTCCTTCAGAAGTGAATAATAGAAGAAAGAAAAGGCGTCACAATTTCATACTCTGTCATCAGTGGCAATACACTGAGGCGAGGGCACTACACTATGATTTATGGTTTTAACCAGATCGAAACAGATTTTTTTGCAAACGCAACTGGACTGATATTAAACTTTGTTATTATGGAAATGTTTAAAGAAAGTAAAATTACTTTTGTTTTGTGTTTAATTTTTTTTTTAATTTGACTTCTGATCAGTAACTTCTTACGAAATTTTATTTTTTTCATCTGAAGAAACTTCGCTATTTCGTACATTTGTTAAACTTTAACATACCTCCAGTTCTGTTCCCTGTAGACAATCTGTTTAGGTCTCATTAACTCTTTAGGCTTTTTGCCTGCCATTTCGACCGGCAAAAACGTGTGGTACCCTCTCTTCAACATATTGCCACTGACTCAATGGTAATACGTCGAGATGAAGGCTGCGTTAGGTTTTTTTGTTTTTTTTTATAATTGTGTAAGTTTTTTTTTACATATATCATTTGTACATTTGATATTTTTCATCTTCTTGCTGACAACACAGGCATGAAAATATCAGGGAAATTTTTAGTAATAAATCAGGGAAATATCAGGGAATTTTTTTTCTGCATTTTGTTACCACCCTGATTTAACATTGCTGTTTCGATTTTTTTTAAATGCATCGGAAAAAACCATCATTGCCATTAAAACGCAGTAAGTACCTTTCATACCATAAAAAACAGCATTCCCTTCAATTGAGTGAACTCAATTGAAGTTGATTTTCTGACGACAGTTGATTTTCTACATGCAGCTACAGGCTAATGACGAAGAGTAGTCGTTAAATCGATGAAAGCAAATGTTAAATCGAGGAAAGCAAACGTTAAATCGAGAATAATATAGTGCTTAACTCAATCTGCACCAATAAAAACGATCATTAAGTTGTGGATATTGTTAAATCGAGTATCATTAAATTGAAGTTGCACTGTATATATTGTATTAATTTATTAGTTTAGTAGCCATTTACACCTTTAGTAAACAGATAAATAATGATTAAAAGACTTACTGAAGAGTGTGTACCAATTTTTTCTACCCACCGTAATGGCCAACGCTTAGGAATTGAGTTCCTGTGAAACTGTTAGTCAAAGCAAATATTTTTTTGGTGTTGGGGTGGAGTTGTGGGTGGCCCACATGTTTAGTAACACAGTGGCAGGTGGTGTACAGACTGTTTTTTTCTTTTTTTTTTTTCACATTTTTAAAACTGTGGAAAACTGGATTTTTTCTAGGATAGTGGTAATTTTAGTTGCTGGTAGCAACTCCTAAATTTTATTTAACTTACCCAAGATTTTTACATATATGTTTTCTCACCAAAAGGAATCATTTGAAAGAGCTCCACTTTAAAAATTTGAAAATTAATTTTTTAGTGGCATGTAAGATGCACCCTAATGTCATCATCATCATATTCAATCATTCATCAGACCTTCATCCACTGCTGGATGACGGTATCTCCACATGCTTTCCACACGTCTATCCTGAGCAATTGGCTTCCATGTCACCCTAACCTGTTTTCTTATTTCATCCACCCATCTAGTTTGAGGACGTTTTCTAGGTCTTCGGTGGTCTCTTGGAATCCAGTTGAGAATTTCTGTTGTCCATCGTTGATCAGTTCTTCTTGCAATATGCCCAGCCCATCGCCATTTCAGCCCTTTTACTTTAACAATGATGTCCTCCACTCTAGTTTGCTCTCTCACCCAAGTGTTCCTTTTCCGATCTCTCCTAGTTATTCCAAGCATGCACCTCTCCATGCTCCTTTGTGTTGTCTGTAACTTTCGTATTGCTCCAACAGTTAGACTCCATGTCTCTGATCCATAAGAGAGGACTGGTAATACACATTGGTTGAAAACTTTTCTTTGGAAAACACAAAGGAAATTTTCTCTGCAGGATAAAACTGTTTTTTCGGTATGCACTCCAGCCAAGTTTAATATGTCTGTTGAGTTCTTTCATAATGTTGCCTTCCATTGAAATCAGTTTGCGGGTAAATATGAATCAGCAATTTCTAGCTCAATGTTGTCATATTTTATTTAAATCATTGAACATGATTTTAGTTTTTCGTAGATTCGTCTTGAGTCCAACTTCTCTACTTCTAGTTGAGAGCTACTATACCGTATCTTGGAGTTCTAATGGGTCCGTTGAAAAAATAACATCATCAGCAGATGATTTAAATATTCAACATTTATTTTTATTCCTGTGTTATTCCAATGTATAAACTGAAAAATCATATGTAAAGCTGAAGTAAAAAGTTTTGGAGAAATGGTACCTCCCTGCCTCACACTTTTACCAATTTTGATAGTTTTGGTATCTTTATGTAACCGAAATTTTTAACCCTAATGTATGTATAATAAATATAGTATAACCTCCTCTGGTAAATAAATGTACTTTTATTATGCAAATGTGGTGGTTAGAGGAGGGATCGTGAATTTTTTGGGTATTACAAAGGGGGGGGGGGGGTCACAGTTTATTTGACTACTATAGAAGTGGGTCATGGCTTGAAAAGGGTTGGGAACCGCTGATCTAAATTGTATAATACTGTATATTTTTACATTTTGTGCATGTGATAATTTAATGTACGGTGTCTATAACTGCATATGTTTTTAAAGGAAACAATTAAAAACAAGCTTCTAATTTCAGAGGGCCAACATGCATTGGAAAAAATCGTGGAACAACAAATGGAAAAGTTAATGAGTGATGAAAAACAAGTCTCCTTTCCGACTGCATATGTTGTGGTAAGAAGTTTGTTTTAGGGTTTATGCACCATCGGGGAAAATGAGGAGTGAAAAAAAAAAAAGATCTAGGGCGATGATCTATGTAAGAATATTTTATATGGTTATATATATGTGCAGTGTCTGGAAATCAGGTAACTAATTACCAGGGATCGATCGATACCAAATTTTAACCGATACCCGATATCGATACTTAATAGAGTGTTTTATTTTTAAAAATAACCAATACCGATACTTTATAGTTTTCAAATCTGCCGATACCGATACTTTTTACAAATCTTAAAAATAATGACTTTACAGCTTCAGCCAGGGCTGGCTCGTCCATATAAATGAACTAGGCATATGCCTAGGGCTGAAAATTTTGTGTGTGGGGGGGCTCGACCATCTTTTAAGGCATGATATTTTTTCCTCAGCAAACAGCTGACTTATGAACTTCGGGTCAATAAATGTTGCAAGAAGGGTCTTATTATTGTATATTTGAGCGAATTGGACTCGTAAAATTTCCAGTATTGTACCTTTCACTGTTTCTATTCCAATAGCAGGCTCTTCTTCCAGGGTTCCGATTGTTTCTACAAAAGGGAAAAGAGTGAAAAAAGCATCTAGAAGAGATGCCTTATCCCAACATATATTAATAACTTGCTCCATTTCAGAGAAAACAACAAACAAGTTGACTGAATTGTACTTCTAAGCAATAAACAATTCAATAGATGAAGAAAAGGCCCTCCTGATCTTGAATGAGTTGGCAGGGAATGTAGACCTTGAAATCGTGATTTTATCTGCGAGTACAATGAAGTACCTCTAGCCCCTCAGTGTTGGAACTTCTTTGACTACAAACGCATAGTCAAACATATAACTGAGTCTTCGAAAACTCAGCAGCTCATATATGGTAAAGAGGATTTGGCTACAAGGGAGTCGTCATCATGTGTTTGCCTTAAGGGAAACTATCCTGAAATTGCATCACTTGGTTCATAACCAAATCTTCATCCATATATTCAAAAATATGCACCTATGTGTTGTCCAGAAGGAGCTAATACAAATTGAAATCTATACCTTCAGACCTGTGCAACAGCTGGGTTTTGTATTAACACAGAAAACTTGTAATAAATGTGAAACCCAGCTGTTTATAATATGTTCTTGGTGTGAGGAGTCTTTATTCTTGAAGCACTTTTACAGTGAAGACACTTTCACCAATGAACAAATGCTCAGCCAAATGTAATAAATGGATAAAATATCGTAAGGTGTACAACTTATTTACTACTTGCCAAATTTTTGTCATAGCGGTTGATTTATAAGACAGAGAGAGAGCACCCAAATTTTTAACATTCCATATCAAACAATATATTTCTTTAATTGCAATATGCGCCAAAACACTGGCTACATTAATAACAGTAGAAAAACAAGAAAATTATTCAAAATAACATTTCAAGGATTTTTTTTTTTTGTTAGTGGAATGATTGTATGATGGACGGATTGTACGAATCACCTTGTAGCTCCTGAGTGGTTGAATTTGGGCGTGTAATTTTATTGAATTTTTTGTTTCTCAGAACAGGGCCTATCCAATAGTGATGGACCAAACTGTTATTTTTGAATAACCTGTTCCAACCGGATAAGATTCCAATCACCGGTGATTTCAGATGGCTTTGCACACTATGTATGGCACATGGTTTTGTATATCGTGTATAGCACATTCATAACCATGTTGAGGATTTAGGTTAACAGACGGTCAGTCAATTTTACTGACTTAAGCTTAGTGCTATTGCAATGTATTTGATTATACTCTTTGATTTTATTAAATATGTGATGTAACTAATGCATGTTGTAAAATAAGCATTATAAAAATATTATATAAGAGTGTGTTTTTTCCTTGTTATACACTGGTGTGCAAAAATTAAGGATAAGATGGAAAAAGTAACGTAACAGCGGAACGAACAGGCAGAACTGACCGAAAGACCAATCAGGAGACTGCCTAGGGTCCTACACGGTAGGGCATTTGCCTATGCACATTATGACATTATGTAGGCATGCGCGTAGGATATAAAGCGTGAGGGTGGTGTCACGCAGCATTTCAGTGGAAACTATTACTCAGTGTACATCGGTTTGAACAACGGCGAGTTGCTGTAGCAGTGTAAGATATCCAACAGGCAGTCCGATAGACAACATTTGGATGATTTTACTCGAAGTCAAATCATTGGAAAGTTGGAAGAAGGTTGGAGTGTGACGAGTGTAGCCGAGGAGTTCGTAATCGCACACAGCATCGTGTCACGAGCATGGACGGCATTTCGAACGACAGGAACAGCTGTCCGAAGGTTTAGTGGTGATTGTCCACGAGCAACCATGGCAAGGGAGGACCGGTATAGGTGAGGAGAGATTGATAGCTGACAGCAGGTAAATAGCAAACCACATGCAACGCACTACTGGACGGATGCTATCGCGTTTAACCTTGACTAGGAAACTGCACACAGGTGGTTTATTCGCTCGGCAACCAATTCGGTGTGTGCCATTGATGCCTATCCATCAGAGACAACGTTTTCTGTAGTACCAGGAACACAAAGAATGGGGAACTCAGCAATGGGATTGAGTGCTGTTTACGGATGAGAGCCGATTTTGTCTCATATCGATTCTGGGCATCTATACGTCTAGAGAGAGAGAGTGGGGAAAACATAATCACTCCTCCACCATTGTCCAAAGGGACCAGTTTGGAGGTGATGGAGTTCTCATTTACGGAGACATTATGCTTGATGGTCGTACGGAGCTCCACATTTTCCAAGAGGGTTCAGTCACTGGTGACCGCTATTGTATCGAAGTTCTTCATTGTGTCCATCTTCCCCAGGGTTCTGTGGTTCAGGAATTCCTCTTCATGGATGACAATGCTACACTTCATGGTACAGCGGCTGTCACTGAGCTATTAGAGAGTGAAGATACTCATCGCATGGAGTGGCCCGCACAGTTTCCTGACCTGATTTCAATAGAACATGTATGAGCTTTTTCTCGGAAGATGCCTGATAGCATGTTGCCATCCACCAGCAATGATTCCGAAGCTGCGCTACAGGAGGAAAGGACCATGATGCTTGAAAAGCTCATCGGCAACCTCTTACTGAGCATGAATAGACAGTGCACATCCTGCATCGCAGTCAAGGGTGATCATATCTCCTACTAAAAACTATGTTTTTCTTGCCTGCTGCTTGTAACATGGACATTTCTGTCTTCTATCCTCCTGTGCTGAAAGCCCACTTTTGAATAAAAGTCTTTTGTATCCTTTGGATTCCTTTCTTGGTCAGTATTGTTCACCTTTTCCATAATTTTGCATCCTGATGATGCTATGGTATGCTTTGCACCCATGTGAAACACTAGGAAGTGACGTTACATGCGAAAAACTGTCTCTTCCTTAAATTTTGAACACCAGTGTATTATAATTACACATTAGTAAATTAGAGAGGTATGTCAATGGGGAGTTGAGAATTAATAGCTTTTGAATTCTCCGACCAATCTAATCCCATACTTTCCTTTATCAAGACTTTCTGGAATTTCTAGTGTATTCTTCACAGAGCATGAACCATTTTTGTTTGCCCTGGCCAGTCATACCCAACAACATCCTTGTAGTGACATAGTGATGCCATGTTTTTATCTACGGTGAGTAATATGCAGATCTGGGACTTGATTCACTAAGTAAAAGAGGTTTGGACACCAGAATTATGTAGGTCATTTCAAGCCATGGCCTTAGGTGTCCTTGCTCCATTGCAAATACACAAGTCAATGCGGCAGTGTAAAACAAAGCAATTTGTGCATTTAACTTTATAATCGTGACATGTAATATAAAATGGAAATGTGGCTGATTTGTTAGTTAACATATGGTGTATTGCTAATTAACAAGGACAAATGCAGTTTTGTCTGTAAGCCAGTTGGTAGCAGGAGAAGAATAAGTTATGTTCTGAAGAACGCATACGCTGAAACATGCGAAAACATAACCCGATAGAATATTTCGTGGATTGGAACTAACCTTGAGTTATAGTTTTTATTTGCTAGAATTTTGATGGATTCAATTTTGTTTCTTTTGTCAGTAGATAATTTGTAATTTCTAATAAATAATGATAAATTTGTAATGTGTTTCAATCATTTTATTCCACAGGAGGAGAGTGAAATCCAAGAGCCAAAGTGCAAGATCAAACGACCGTTTCTGAAGAAAGGTGCCGGTCTACAAAGGTTCATGCCGAAACCAATATCTTATCCTAAGAAAACTGTGCGGAAAGAACCAGAAAAGGTAAATTTATTAGTTAAAACACTTTTCCTTTTTTTTCTTCTTTTTTTTTCTTTTAATTTTTATTACAAAAATCAAACTCAAGATGGATTCCTGGAATGGTGTTTCAAAGTTTTATATTTACTAGGAATTGCTTTAAAGGTGTGGCTCATGACTTAATAACATAATTGAGCTATTTAACGTGGCTGTTATTTATCAAAGATCTACTTCCAAATTTGCATATTAAAAAATTGTGATATTTTTATACTTGTAGTTTGTATATTTAGTGTGGTTTGTATATTAGTATATATATATATAGTTTGTATTTTTTGACTAATACATCCTACCTGTTTTGACTTATGGTAGTGAGACATGGACATTGACTGCAAAAGGTACCCAAAAGGTACGAGTGGTACAAAGGAACATGGAGCGGCAGATGCTTGGTATCACGCAAAGAGATCGAAAGACCTTCAGTTGGATAAGAGATCAAACAAAAGTTTGTGATATCATTGCGAAGGTAAAAAGTTTGAAATGGAAGTGGGCAGCCCATATTGCTAGAAGAACTGACAACAGATGGACCAAAAACATCTTCGAATGGATTCCGCTGGACACTATACATCCAAAGAAAAGACCAACGACGAGATGGATTGATGAAATTATTAAATATATTTTACCAAATTGGCAGCAAAAAGGATCAACTTAGTTGGAAACATGCGGAGGAGGCCTTCATCCTGCAGTGGATTGACAACGGCTGAAATGTTAAGCGATATTATTACCCTTCACAGGGATAAAATTGATATAGAACAAGGATGATGATGAAATGATTATAGTTTTATGATAGTATTCCCCATTTTTAAAGAGTTACGAAGAACGCTTATGGCCTAACTGCTCACTGTAATTGTGGGTTAGTTCTTTAAGCTTTGAGGGTTTTGGATTCCTCAGAAAACTGTGGGACCCGGCGCAGCGACCTACAGTTTTTATTGCTCTGTAAGACCCAAACGAACAAAACAAAGGAACAAATAAAGAGGTAAAACAATTAATGACCCAAGAATGTCAAGGAATCTTCAAAGATATTGAGAGAGAAAATATTTCTGCGAGCAACCATAAAATTAGAGTCCCTAGTGTTTCTGAACATTTTCATTTTTTTTTTATTTAGTTTTAAAATTATATTACTAACGTAAAAAGATCATAGTTTATATTGTATATAATTATTTTTTTCCTCGATGGCAGGAGTTGCAGAATCTTAATAAAAAGAATTCCGGGGCATGGAAAATTAGTGAAAAAGTGTGTACCCGCCACTTTCATTTAACATTCCCTATACTTTCTAAGCATAGTTTCATTTCGTTTTAAAATTATATTACTAACGTAAATAAATTGTGATTCAATATATAATCATTTTCCTTCCGCGATGGTAAGGAGATATAAAAACGCAGCAAGAATTGAAGTGGGTGGCAAAAATTTAGCGACGCTCCCATGGAACCCTTTCTTGGAAAAAGTTGAGAATCATGGCTCTGCTGTATTCAATTAAAAAATTTGCTCTTATTTTTACTTTAGAACAACGTACAGAATTCATCTAAACATGTGTCACTACAACCAGTGATGTCTGAAAAGACACCACCCAGTCCGCCTTTTGTCCAGACCTGTTTACCAAAACCCAGAAGCCTTCTCACTACTGCACCTGCATCAAAAAGTCAAGCCCTTCATTCTGCAAATGGCAAAAGCACTGAAATTGGAAAGTCACATATTAAAGAGAAAACTGCCCCTGTGTTAGAGGTATGGCATAATGGTTAATATTTTGCATTCAGTAGATATTTGAAGTGTGTGTTTCTATGTGTCATTACTTTAATTTGCTTTACTTCAGAAAGAAGCGCAGGAATTGGCCCAGTATGAAATCTTGGAAGATTATGCCCATCATGTATCTTTTAGCAGTGACTCTTCACTCATAACAGATGTTCTGAACAGTGAAGTAATTAGAATTAAATATTTGTATATTAAAAAAAAAGGAGACATATTGAATTAATTTGCAAGTTAAAAGAACTGTCAATATAATTTCCTTTAAAATAATAAAATTTGAATCTGGTACTCTATGATTGTGTAAAGGTAATGTGTTTGTCGATGACATCCCTCAATCTAAATTCGATTCCTATGATACTGTGCAACAGTTCTTCTCAACTATAATGAGGATGCAGCCCAGTAAATACTTTTATTTATAAGATGAGGACCCAGTTACAATAAATTTACTCATAAATATTTTTCCAATTTTTTAAAATTTCTACATTAAACTATTATATATATATATACACACACACAATAATTAATTATGGCATAATTATAAAGAATATTTGTACACTCCTTCTATTAGTATGAACTTTACTGATGCACCTGCTTGCTGACTGATCACTAGCATTTGCGGCACAGGTGTTATTTCTTTCAGTCTTAAGAACAGAGAATGTGCCGCATATTATTGTAATCGGCTTTCAGGCACTTTTTATGACCAGTAACAATGAACAGTGCTTTCTTCAATGCTAAAAGATTTTAATATCTGAAAATTCTCGATCATTTGTGAGTACTTATATATTTCAAAATGTATGGCTTGGTAACTAGCAGTTGCTGCAAAGGTGTTATTTAGGCATTTTGATTCTGAGCTTTCCGACACATTAACGATTATTATTCCACTCAGAATAATTACACGATAAAATATTTATTCGCCCTTCAGTGTGTAACACGTTTACGTAATGTGCTGTTAACCTAGGTTTGACTCCCAATGGTGCAAAGAACGCTTACTCAGAGATCTCATAAAGATTGCACTGCTCACTGTAGTCCGGGGTTTGGTTCCCTAGGCCTTAAGAGGTTCGGATTCCTCGGAAAACAGTAGGTCCCGGCGCAGCATGACCATCGTAGTGCTTGAGCTGTAAAATAAACAAGGAAATATTTATTCGTGAAAAATGCTAAGAAAATTGAAATGACAAATTGTAGAAGCTTTCATGGCCCAGTATAATTGATGCGAGGGCTCTACAATTGAGAAACATTAATGTAGAATCCATGCCATTTTGTCTTCTGCCCACTTTAGCCCTGGGTTTTATTTTTTAGACAACAAAGGTTGGGGTTCCTTGGAAAACTCTAAATTCCGACAAACCATGACCTTAGTTGCCCTTACTCCGTAAAAGCAAAATTTGAATTTAATAGTGGTCATTAGCTTATAACAGGGTTTTCCATGTAACCTGAAATTGTCCGGGAATTTAAAATAGTCCCTAAAGGTCAGGGAATTTGAAATCATCCCTACAGGTCAGGGGAAAACTTTCTTATTTTCTATTTTGAATAGCTAAATCTCCCACAAATGTGAAGTTATTATCCCTGCAACCTAAGTTTAGTTGAAAGTCTTGCGATTGGTCATAGAATTTTGCTGGAAAAGTCAGGGAAATTTGCTGGAAAAGTCGGAATTTTTTTCTCTAATGCGTGTGGGAACCCCGTTTTAACCACAATGATTTTACCCTTCATAATAGTTTATGTGATTCTTTTAGTGATACAACAATTTTTAATTTTTACCTGATATTGGTTTTACCATTTCTTATGGCTTTATTGTATCATTTCGTTTTAATGTCCTTTAATACAATTGTTTATCTTTGTATGAGGATAATTTTTCGTTTTAAAACTGTACTCACAAAACTGGTCTCACTTTATTTGGTGCAGAATGAACTTTGCTCTCCCTGCACCATAAAAATTCAATTAACCAACCAAAATTTGAATTTTTATTACAGTAATTTAGTCACCCAATAGTTACCACCACAGCTCTTGAGATTATCAGAGGCACTCTGGTGGATATAAACACCGATGGTTTTAGACCAATTGGGATTGGTTTGACCCCACAATGAGCATAGTTGCCTGTAAATGTATTATGATTCAGGGGTCACCAGATAACTTATTGGATTGGGTTTAACACCCGATGATGCTAAATTGTATGTAGACATGTTATAATTCAGTTTTAAGGTCACATTGGGCCAGAGATTCTGTTTCAGATAATCTGTCCTTTGGTCATATAATGTCAAATAAATGCAAGTATTTCGTTTTAGCGGGTTTCAATAGATATTGAACCCGCTATTGCTTTTGGTTTTTCTGTGTTTGTCTGTATCCAATAAAAGGTGTGAGGTAAAGGTATTCCATAAATGCAATAATGGTGGCTATTGTTGGAAACCTACCAAGTTACTTGAGAATCCGAGAGTTAGGGATTAATGTTAATTGAAACCCGCTAAATTTAAATATCGACCTTAGACGATTTTCTTTCACTTGCATGTTTAGATAATGATTTAGAGCAGTATTCGTACTATGTTCCTTGCATTATCAGACAAATACAGGAATGTATCAGATTTTAATACTAAGAGCTGGAAACGTATTTAAAAAGTATGTACAGTGGAACCTAGTAAAGTGACAATCTTGGTAAATATACCACCTGAAAAAATTGACCATTTTTTATGAGAGAGAGAGAGAAATGGTGGGGACTTAGTCATGCGTAGTGACCACCCATCTGGTGACCATTGCAGTCTAGTCCCAAAGGTAATTACGTTAGTCAGATTCTACTGCATATTAGAATTTTTTTATATGGTTATTGCGTTAAATTTTGGTGGTACTGTAGTTCTATATCAATGTGTGATTCCTTGAGATTTTGCTTGTATTTATTTTGTGACAAAGAATTTTATTCTTTTAGGATACCAAAAAAGATGTACCTGTGCCTTCAGAAACGTAAATATATATATGTATATTTATTTTTCTTCAGTAATTTTGTATTATATATATATGTATGTACAGACAAACTTGATTAATTCGAAGGCAAAGGGGCCATACACTTAGCTTAAATTATCCAAGAATTTGAAGTAGAATGTTTTCTATAATGAATGTTAGACTTTTATTTGGGAAATTTAGACTGCAGGGAAAAGTTTAAATTATATACGAATTCATTTAATTAATTTATTAATTATTTACGTTCATTTAATCCCATTAATACACTTTAGACGATTACTCAGTTCCCACTCTGCCTTAACTTGGGCAAAGTGGGCTTGATCAGACCCTGCAGTCTTTTCCCACTGCTGCCCTTGCAGGTCATTTGGCATCACGATATTAACTATCAATATCTAAAATGTAATTGGTTTGTTTGTTTGGCTTTTTTATGGCGCAAGAGCATCTGGGCTATACTGCGCCAAACATGGTAAAAATATAATTGGATATCATATAGTTGTTACATATTTTCTTGTTAATTTTCATACTTTTTCCCAAATTGTTTCAGTAATCAGTACTGTATCAATTATTATATATTCTCACTTCTCATAGAAACATAGGTTGGTTTAATTTTAATGTCATGACACTTGTCAGAATACAATGTTTATTTGTTTAATTTGAATAATCATGGGCCCTGTGGTGTTGCAGTGGTAATGTGTTTGTCTAGTGTGTGGCTATACTAAGTTCAACTCCTAATTGTACAAAAGAAAAGCTCACTTGCCAACTATATGCTTACCATAGTCTGGGATTTGGTTCCCTAGACCTCAAGAGATTCTGATTTCTTGAAAACTTTGTGGTTCCAGTGCAGTATAACCCTTGCTGTCCTTGTGCTATAAAACTTTAACAAATAAATTGAATTAAACGTGTTTGAATTATCCAAGTTACGCTGTATGTGTGTGTGTGTTATGGCCAGAGCCCTAAGTAAACGGGAAATTCAGGCTTTGGCCAGCTAATTCACGAATTGGCTAAGGGAAAGTGGTGAAAGCTAGAAGTTTTGTAGAGCTGATCATGCAGCTATGGGAATGGATCATATCAATTCTAATCAAGGCCATAGCTAAACACTTTCCCTAGGAAGGTGAGGGAAGATGCCCTGAAATTTACAGGATGCTCAGAATGGCACAAGTAGAGTTTAAAATGCCTTAATGTTCTGTGATGTATTTTATTAATATATTTAATAATACTAAATACCAAAATAGACTAATATATTTAGCACTAGCGAATTAATTTCTTCATTTTACATTGAAAATTTATGAAGTGACCCATTATAATTTCCCCGAAAGTATATATTTATATCTAGAGAGCCATTTGTAATAATATGTGCCCATATTTTGGGGTCAACCACATTCACTATTCAGGTTTTTTTTTTTTTTAATATAATCACATAATTCGTTTTCCATCCAATTGGGATTCTTCTGCTTTCCCTGAATCAAACGTCACCCCCTATGTGCTACTGCCCCTGTATACAATTATGCATATAGATGAAATATGGACCCTACATGCTACTGTCTCTATATACAGCTATGTATACAGTTGAAATATCGTGTAGATGCAACTTTTGAAAAATTCCACTTTTTGTGGATTAGACCTAAAGCTCCCCCTATATTATACTTCCCCTGTGTACAAATAAGCATTTATGGGAAGTATCGTGTAGGGGGGACTTTATAAAAATTTTGGTTTCAATCTTTTTCATCTCACAACACACCAAAACTAATTACTAAAGTATCATATAGGAACAACTTGAAGTATAATTCATAATAACTGGAATTTTTTGGAAGTTTCTCTACATGGTATTTTCCCTGTATACATAACTGTATACAGGGGCAGCAGCATGTAAGAGCGACGTTTGATATATGTTCAGGGGAAGTAGGACAATCTCTGTAATGGACGAAAAACAAATTATGTGATTATATGCAAAAAAAAAAAAAAAGAGATCCTGATAATGACTGGTTAACCCTAAAATATGGGCTTATTATCACAACTGGTTCTCCAGATGTAAATTTATACTTTCAGAGAGATTATAATGGATCATATTGTAAATTTTCAATGTAAAATAAAGAAATTTATTCACTAAAGATAGCACATGATCAGTCAAAGGCAGTTTTGAAAGTGTTTCCACATCTTATAAATTAAGCAATACCAGTTATCCAAAAGAAATGAACAGGTGCTTCCATCTATATTTGAGAACTGCGATTAGTTTATATATATATATATATATATATATGGCATTCTTTCTCTATAGAACTTTTTAACTCTTCGACGGAGAAATAGTACTTACTATCCGCATAAACAGTTCAGCTTAAGATCCCCCACGTGTTCTCGATAGGGTTAAAGTTGGGACCTGCACGTTGACCAATCTAAAATTTTCACATCGTTTTGCTGGCACCAAGATTTTGTTGCATTCAATGTATGGATTGGTACACGACCTTGCTGAAAAACCCATTTTCGACCCTCCAGGAAATTCTCCAAAAGGCGCCAAATGGTTTTGAAGTGTCTCTTGATAGTCTTAAGAATGATGTTTTCCATTTATAAATGCAAGTGACGTTTGTCCATTAAATCTAAATCCATCAAGGATTATCCTTCTTGCTGCTTACTGAAAAAACTATGAGGATTTTTTCTCAAATCATGTCAATATGATGCTCAACCATTGGGACTTCACTTTTTTTCATCACTGAATGTTACACAGCCACTTGTCACCAAACAATATATGCTTACGTATCTACTGTAATCTCTTCATCTTTTGTCATAGTTTCAGCAATGTCTTTTGAGCCATTTTCCGGTAAACTATTGCAATTGTTTGCCTAATCCTTTGGTGAATAGTATCCTTTAAAATTTGCAGCTCACTTTGTCTTTTGGGACATTCTCCGGAAAGACGTCATGTTCACAATTCTTTTGTCATCGCATGCAGAGGTTGAATGTGTCCTTCCAGAACAAAATTTTTATTTCAAATTATGACTGTTGTCTAATACTTCATAAATACTACACTTGGATCTATTTAATTGCACCACAATTTCCGATACAGTCTTCCCATTAGACGTCAATCTCCACACTAGAACTAGCTCTTCGTTGTTCAAAATTTTGCTTTCAGCATTCTTATAAAGCCTTTCAAAAGAAAGTATAAGCGTTATACTAAATGTTTGTGACATCAGTTCTTTCATTTAATATTATAAAATTTCCATATTTAATAAAAATTTCAAAAAAAATAAATAAAAATAAATAAATCAAACCGTGACTGAAGTTTTGAGACAGGCATTTTTTTTATAATTTTCAATTTAACTAATTTATTAAATAAATGTTAGAGATTTTGAATTTGTATATACAAGCAGCATATGTTGTATAATAAGGGGGACATATATAATATTTTGTTTATATTCTAATTTTTTTTTTTTTGAAAAAAAAGCTAAATAACTTTTGTCACTAAGCTTCTGAAATCCACTACAATTTATTTTTTCAATTATTATTTTACTATAATTACATGTCAGAGGAAAACCAGAATAAAAAGACATAGAGAGGGGAGTAATGGTGCTGCCCAACTAACAATATATTAATTTGTTAATTTTCTCAACCAAATAATTATTACCACTATTTTATGTATGTGTGAGCTTTCAATGGTTAAGGCACTTACAAAAGATGATGCTTTACATTTAGCTGTATACTGTTAAATGCATTGAAATTCCAATTACACGAATCATTAGATTATCTAACTACTGATCATCAGATTATCTAACTACTGATCACCAGATTATCTAACTACTGATTATCAGAAGCTTGACCTGTAATTGTGTTCACACACATGTGACATGGGCTTTGCTGTCCGTGTGTCATTAAAGTTCAACCAATCAATTCTAATTATCCAGACATGCATCGGCCCTAACTATTCTGTATAATTGAAATTTTGCTGAATATTTATGTATTGTTTATTTTTTGAAGGGATCATGATTTAAAGAATAATTAATCAAACTTAGTTTCCATTCCATCCAATAGGATTCTTTCACAAGAGTTAGCACATAAATTCAAGTTTCCCGAACAGAGGATAACAGATTCTAACAGCGTTGATCCTCTTACTTCAACTGTTGAGATGTTGAAGCAGCGCAAAATTGAGTTGGAGGATCAGATGCGAAACTCTGACCAAAGGGTAAAAGGTTTAAAGAAGGATGTTGCATCTACTGTACCAAAAAGAGTACTCAATGTATCATTGAGCAGTGACGGTAAGTGCAAAACTCTTGAATGGTGTAAATCAATTCTTGTGATGTAATAGCTTTAGGACTTAATTTCAAGGCAAAACATTCATAGGCAAAGCCCTGCGGTGGCGCAGTGTGGTAACGCGTTCGCCTAGTGCGCCGCTAATCCGGGTTCGACTCCCAGCAGTGCAAAGAACGCTTACTCAGAGATCTCATAAAGATCGCACTGCTCACTGTAGTCCGGGGTTTGGTTCCCTAGGCCTTAAGAGGTTCGGATTCCTCGGAAAATTGTAGGTCCAGAGGTTCGGATTCCTCGGAAAACAGTAGGTCCTGGCGCAGCATGACCATTGTAGTCTTTGAGCCGTAAAACCACAAACAAACAAAAACCACACATTCGTAGGTAAGTTTTACGAATAATTATTAGCAGATAGTATGTCTTTCTTTTCGTTTTGTACTCCCTCTTATGCAGTTAACATTGTAGACATAAGAATTTAAACCAGAGTTGTCCAACCTGTGGCCCAGGATGTTCTTTTTGGGGGGGGGGGGCAGCGCATCGCTTTCGAAAAAGTTCTAAAATCTTGAAATTTCAAGAATATATTTATTGTTAACATATATTATTTACGCACATTTTATTAGAAATGATACTTAAAGTTATATTAGAAGTTTAGTTTGATATTAAAAGTGTACTTCCAGCACATGTACATTCTTGTCCACGAGAAAGCACCACGATCAATTATCAGAAAAAATATAAGTATAGTAATACTTAAATTCTTTAAAACCAGTATCAGAAGCAATAGCAGTTAATGAAGTCATATATTTATTTGTGTACCATATTTGAATAATAATTAGGTATGATAATTATGCATATTAAATATATTGCAAACACTAAATTTATCATATGGAAATTTAATTCGATGTGTAACCTGCAGGTGTTGCGTTGAAATATTGTTTTGGCTCACTGGTTCTGTGTTAAAGTACTCTCGCAACCCACTTGGTTGGACCACTCCAATTTAAACTCTTGTTATCACTAGAGTTCTGGCACTGCATGACCTTTGCCGTTATCGTGCCATAAAAATTCAACCAACATCACTAGAGGTTAACCTCGTGACCTGACTTCTTATTATGTATATTTTTATTGTCCTTGATATAGTATTGTTTGATAGTTGCTATCAAATATAATATGATATTTGCATAGTTATATAAGATAAAATACAAATAATCTCTTTATCTCTTCAAATGCTGGACAATTAGGAATAGGTGCAAGATATTCATATACCAGCCCACCTCGCAAAAAAATCGTTGAGCAGTATCGTCAATAACTCTGGCAGTCCTGTGCTGTTGCATTGTTAACGTGTTCGTCCATTATGCTGTTGATTTAGGTTCAACTCCAAACCATGGTGTAAAAAAAAAAAAGCATGTTTTTTTTTTCGCCAGTTTCTCCTACTTTCTGCTGATTATAATCCGTTTCTGCCACTGGCATGGCAAAAACTAGTTTCTGCCGGCAGAAAATCAACCCTGACTTTATGAGACCTTCATCCAACAGTGGGTGGATGATGACGAAGGGACACAGCAAGATGGAATTATATTACATTAGGCAGAAATTGAGAAACTGAAAACCTAAATAGAAATGGCTTTGCATCAACTGGTTTGTTAAAAAAAAATCTATTATGAATAGGCCCTACATCCAACCTTACTTTTCTTAAACGACCCCTAGATATCAGCAGCTATATCTCGTTCGCAGGAAGTTGACAGATGGTACCGTTAGAATGCATGGGAGCTGACCTCACAAATGGGCTAGTTCATTACAACATAGGGAAAGATGTCATTTCAGAACTGGTTTATGGCACAGACGAATGTTTGCTAAAAAACCAGTTCCAAAATGACATCCTCCTCTCTGCTGTAATGAATAAGCCTGTTTGTGACGTCAGCTCCCGTGAATTCTAATGGTACCATCGGTCAACTTTCCGCGAACGAACTGTACCAATACTAACATCATTCCAATTTTTAAGTTTCATACACCATAGCAATTCCATCACTCACTGGGCCCTTCAATTATTTAGCATTCTACATTTTTTTTATGTTTTTATATAGTTTGCTTGAAAATAATTTTTGTTTGTTACAGATGGCGACAACATTTCAGTTTCAAACAGTGTTGTAAGTTCTTTTCATCAATAAGTTACAAATGTACTATAAGAATTAATATTAATTACATTTATGGTGTATTATTTATATTATATATATTATAGTAGTACCCATATTAATATTTATAGTGAGCATACCAAATTGAGAGATTAATAACGATGTTGTATAGTCTAATTTTGGCTTCTGGGTCGAATTGGTTGTCTGTCAGCAGTGCCACCTATTGGTGGAAAATATTTTAAAGGCTGAGAAATAAAGAACAAAATTGTAAAGAGTGGGGGCAGTTATGAGTGAAGTTTAGTGCCTTCCATGCATTACTGAAGCTGGGAGTAGAGTTTTGGTCATTAACATTGTTTGATAGTTCATACTTATTAAAATGATCCATATATTTTTTACACTTATCAGTAAGGTATCAAATTAACTGAATCGGTGGCCCAGAATCCTACACGAATTTAAATTAGTATACTTTCTGCCATTTTTCTTTAATTAGAAAGAGCAAGCTAAATAACTTGTCGATTTCTTTGATCAACGTACTCCAATAATTTTAGGATTCTCTCATGCATGTGGTAGAAACTTGAAGAAATCTTCATCCAATGATGAATTGGTTACTGTGAAATTTTATCTCAATGGTCATGATCAATTGACCCATGGTATTTTTTGTCAGGAAACGGAGCCTCACTTTTCAAATAAGAACGGAGACCCAGAAGTCACTGCATCCCGGGCATTGCTGAGAGAGAAATTGGAAGAAGTGCAGAGGGAGATTGAAGTGTATCAAGTGGAATGCTCCATTGTCAAAAAATTGAAAATGCAACGAGAGAACGTAAGATTCATTATTAATCCATTTTTCTAAAGAATATTTCTTCTAATGGCAGTCTGTAATTTGTAAAATCATAATATTACAGGGTTCTCACACACGTAGATGACCTGGAAGTGTCAAGGAATTTGAAATTGTCTCTAAAAATCAGGGAGAAACAAGATTTCTTTGGTCAGACCCGTAAAAGTCGGGGGGGAAACCTTTCGAACCTGTTCTGAATACCCAAACTTCATGTGAACATGAAACTATTTACCCTGAAACCAGGGGCGGACTGGGTCCTCTCAAAGGGCACACACCGTGGGTTATCTGACGGTGCAAATCCTTGCTCATTCAGAGGCATGAGTCCGTGAGAAGGTGCACCGGCCCCGGGGCTGGTTGCCTGGCAGTCCAGTCCGCCCCTGCCTGAAACCAAAATTCAATTCAAAGTTTTGTCTGGGATTTTTCCTCCAATGTTACTGGGAACCTTGAATTAATTTTTATAAAAATTATATACTAAATGTTTATTTTTGTAAATTAAGTGGGGAAATTGGTAGGATGGATTATTAATGCTTGCTTTGGTTAGTAGTAAACTATTTTTTAGTTATTGGCATTTGTGAATTCTTTTTAGGAGCTACGGAATCTTCAAAAAGCGAAGGAAGAGTTTGCAAAGTTCAAGCAAGAAGAGCTAGACAAACTAAACAAAGAGATAGCAGAGAAAAGAAATCAAATTCGGTATTATTTCAATTTATTATATGTTGCCAAATAAATTATTAAACATTATTTCTTATTTAGGAAACCTCTGATAATTTCATTTATCATCTACTCTAACCACGGATGCCCTGTGGTAACATTCGCCTAGTGTGTCATTAACCTGGATTCTACTCCCAACGGTATAAAGAATGCTTACTCAGAGATCTCATAAAAGATTGCACTGCTTATTGTAGTCTGGGGTTTGGTTCCCTAGGCCTTAAGAGGTTTGGATTCCTCGGAAAACTGTAGGTCCAAGAGGGTTGGATTCCTCAGAAAACGGCAGGTCCCAGCACAGCATGACCACTGTAGTCCTTGAGCCGTAAAACCACAAAAACAAACCAACCAACCACTGATCTTTACTTTTGGGCTGTGCAGTAACCAGCAATCTATTAAGATGATCAAAAATCGATACCGTTTTGAAAAATTGTTTATATCCAGCTATTACTTGGTGCATAATCTTTGTATGAATAAGAACAAGGCACACAATTGGCAGACGTATATAATGTAATTGATATGAATAGTGGCACACGCTGCCACGATTTACTGGAGAATGATATAATAATATTCCTCTCTTTAAAGGGTATAAAAACAGAAGTGGATTTTATCCAAAAATAAATACTTTTTTTAAATCACTGCACATGCCATGTGTGGCATACATATTGCATGTTGCAGAACCTTGGGCTTGGCATTAGGTCAGTAGGACAATATCTGCAGTGCCCTTATTCTGAATATCAGTATATCTTTTCCTAATTTAAGGATTAGAACAACATATAATAATTTTTTTTTTCACTTTTTAGACGAGAAAAGCTGACATTCGAAAGATACCAAAAACTGAGGTCGGATTTACCAGGTAAAAAAGAAAGAGAAGAAACAAGTCTCTTAAAACAACAGGTAAAAAAGTATGGCATTTGCTTTACACTAATGGTTAATTAGTCTTCCTTTAATTAAAAATCCAGCTTTTTTTTTTTCTCCTGCCCATCTTAAAATTTCTTTATGTATTGGTAGTATGCATCATTACAAGAAGATATGAAAAAGAAAAGTATCAAATTTAATGCTGAAATTAAACGCTTGCGAAAGCTTTTAGAGGCAGCTGAGAAAGACCGGGACACACTTAAGATTGAAAATCAACGACTCTTGGAGCGTGTTGATAATTTATCCATTTCAAAGGTATGTTTTTCTTGAAAAAATAATTTAAATGAAAATGTTGATTTCCTTTCTAATGTCGTTAACAAATTTCGAATTTTATTATATCTTTTTTCTTCTCAAATCAAACTCTTCTACCTTAAGATTGAATGTTGATGGGAGTAATTCAATAGAATTTTTTCCTTTATTTTACTTATACTTTCCAACTCTTGAGAATTCACAGTAGAAGAAATATATACTGTTCAGTCACTGTATGATTTTTCACACCTCTTGCATGCATGGATGCAGACTGAGTACTCTCGAAAGGTGCAGCATGCCCTGGATTTTCTGAGAGCATGAGTCCAGTTATCCATAGGCTACATAAAAAAATTCCGTACTATCACCTATGAAGGCACACTGGCCCAGGGACCAGGGGCCTAGTCCAGTCCTGCTTGTGTGAACGTTGGTTGTGTTGAAGTATAAGAACCCAAATGAGACACTTTCACGTAGTTCTCAAAAAAAAATTGGAAATTATGATCACGTAATAATATTTAGAAGTTGGGCTGTTTTAAAATATTTTGCAATGGCATTTATTTATCACCTGGAAGATCCATGTTTAAATCTTTCTGGCACTAAGAGCATGTTTTTTTTTTCCTCCTACCAATCTGTATCCTGAGATTTAATCGGAAACAATAGTACTCCTCCACCACTCCCCACTAAAAAATAAAAGTTTCGAATCGAATGCTTTATGCCAGTGGTTCTCAATTAGTTTTTATCGTGGGCCACTTTAGAACTTTTTTTCCCGATTGGAGGGCCAAAAGATATGAAAACGAAAGTATCTCACACACTGTATAGGCTAGGGGGCTTATCCCCTACAAATTTTTTTTTATTCGGTGAAATAGCATTGAGCTAAGAGCTTTAGCCCCCTCTAGAAAAAAAAATTAGAACCCCCTAGAAGAAAATTAGCTACCCTGGCAAAAACAAAATTTCAGTTTCTTATCTTTTGTAGCTGGGCAAGTTTTTACTGTTTGCAGGCCGGATCTGGCCTGCGGGCCACCTATTGAGAAACACTGCTCCATGCAAAGCATTGGTGTGGTAGTTATGGTCCATCTTGGAGCTAGTTAATGCTTGTGTTCAGATCCCTTGTAAAACTATGGGTGCTCCCGCGGTAGTGCTGGAGTAACGCATTTGCTTATTGTATGGTTGTCCTGGGTTTCACTCTCAACTGTGCCAAAAAAAGAAAGCTTACCGACTAACTGCTCACCGTAGTATTGGGGTTGGTTCTCCAGTCCTGAAGAGGTTTAAATCCCTCGGAAAACTGTAGGTACCAGCGCAACTTAACCCTTTCTGTTATTGTGTCATAAGACTCAAAGAAACAAAATGATAGATCCTGGTGCCATATGAACTTGCCTACATTTATACCATAAAAAATCACTCAATAGAGACAGAGTACTGTCTTAAAAACATACTACATAAACAAAATTGTGATATGTTTTTATATTTGTAAGGGCAATATATATTTATAGTAGTATTATATGTATTCAAACAACAATATCAATCAACGTTTATTGGCGTAGTGATACCAGCGCCGATGTTATGGCGTGATTAGATGGTGAAACGTTCGAAAGAAAATAAATATTTCTGCGTTCGGTGGGACCTGAACCCACGACCTTCCACTTGCCTGGTTGTGTAAGCTGGTGTGTGTGCTCAGTAGGTAGAGCCAGAGGCTCTACCTACTGAGCTACGAACGTATATAAAGACTATTTACTGAAGCCGGTTATTTCGCAGAATGGTGTAGTACATAGACTACTATTTAAACCAAATTGCAAAGAGACTGGTATTAAATTGATCGAAATGCCCGTTGCAGCATATGTATTTATATAAATCGAACACTACGCAGATTAAATCAAACAACAATGTCAATCAATCAACGTTTATTGGCGTAGTGATACCAACGCCGATGGTATGGCGTGATTAGATGGTGAAACGTTCGAAAGAAAATAAATATTTCTGCCTTCGGTGGGACCTGAACCCATGACCTATGAAATAACCGGCATCAGTAAATAGTCTTTATATACGTTCGTAAAGAGATTATATATTGTCCTTCGTAGCTCAGTGGGTAGAGCCTCCGCCCGGCAAGTGGAAGGTCGTGGGTTCAGGTCCCACCGAAGGCAGAAATATTTATTTTCTTTCGAACGTTTCACCATCTAATCACGCCATACCATCGGCGTTGGTATCACTACGCCAATAAACGTTGATTAATATTGTTGTTTAATTTAATCTGCGTAGTGTTCGATTTATATAAACAAGTTATATGTATTATCCGATGTTACAATTTTTAACAAATTTTGTTTATTTCACCGTGTTATATCGATGTTAGACCAAGCAAAGGGAAAGGCCATCACTGGTAGAAATGAAGCCAAAAGCGATGATTTCGTATAATAAGGAACAGAATGAAAAGATTAAGGCGAAGGATGATGAGGAGGAGGAAGAAGAAAGTATCGAGGATCCTTTTGTATCGGAATTTTCGCCTCTGAAAGACGGTGTTTTTGAAAAAGAGTGAGTAATATTTTTGAGTGAATGTCTTTTGGAAAACGGTAAATTCTCACATCAATAACTTCCAAGGGACAGAGAAAAACATCAAGCAGACAAAGACAGTAATTGGAATATATATAATTCTATGAAGCATTTATCTGGACTGTACAATTAATTCCGTTGTTAAGCAGAAATAGTTGTTAATTTGAGCTACCTTATTGAGAGGATTTACTGTTTATACAGGGTATTTTTGAATTCGTGGGACTAGGGATTGTTGGGCACACCAAATAAGGCATATTTGCCCATATCCCCGTGTCCGCAAAGGGTCCGGTTTGGCTGTAGAGCCTAGCTACTGTTCACGATCATGTCGTTGCTACGTAGCCAATTACATGCATTAAATACAATTTTTGATACGTAATTGCAGCGTGGAAAAAGAATGATAAAAACATTAATTTTGAAACATTCTGTATATATAAGTTGCATACAGTGTCATGCTAATTAAAACGTGCCATATCCTATGCAAAACAATGAAGTTTTATTCCTGACTTTAAAATAGGATAAAAATTTGATTCGTTAATTAGAACTATCATAGTGCTTTCAGGCAATTGAAATTTTGCCATCGTCAATATCTGAAAGCTTGGGAAACACTGTAAAAGGCTTAGTTTTTTAACGTAATGCTTTTAAATTGTCCTAAAAATTAAAGGCAAATGGAAATGTCTAACCTTTCTAATTTGTTCTTATTTTATCTAGTTCAAAGGTTTCAGATGACGATGAAATGGAACCGAAACCTCATGTTCGGTTCAATTTAGATCCAGAAATTCAAAGGTTTAGTCCAGAAAGTTACAATTCTAACTATATTGAAATTCAGCATGGAGATAAAGTAAGTTTCCTCAATAGATAATGCATTAATACACACAATAGGTGCAGTTGTAAACCTTTAATTAAGTTTGCAATGTTTTTCAATGTCTGTCAGCCTTTATCAGAGAAGTGCTCATAGCAGTAAGTGGGGAAGCTTATGTTGTTATAAGCGTTTCTCCGATCATAGCTGAACATCATTGAAAAACATTTAAATCTCAATTAAATTGTTTTAACTGTGCATATTGTGTTTATCAATGTATTATTTATTAAGTGTGTCGCACAGTGAGTTGATCTCCAGTTTCAAAGTAAATTTTGTTCGAAATTTGTTCATACAGCATTGCTATTAACATTTTAAAAAATATTTACTGGCATAGAGGTAGTAGCTTTTCCCTACCATGCAAAAATATATACGCTTAAATTCAGTTGGTGCTGTTAAATTTCTGCCACTGCATATTTCGGGGTTTCGTTTCGTGAATGAAGCCTCAATTGCATTAGGTGAGCTCATACACTCCTCGCTGGCAAATTTACTCACTGCTGCTAAACTCGCTCAGTATAATAAAGTTGTTTAGTTAACTCCTCGCTCGGCTAGCGAAGTTGAGGAGCGTGCTTCTTTACACACTACTTGCCTAGGTTTTCTCGAATTTGATTGGCTGAAATAAACCCTCGAAAGGGGCGGGTGGAGTTGAAAGCCAGTTTAGAAAAATCGCTGTTAGTAGTAGTCGTCTGCTGAGTACCTCTGCTGTGCATTGGTACCGAGCGAGTTTTACAAGCTGTGTGTGATTGAGACTCGCTCACACGCTGACTAGTTTACAAGCCAGCGAGGAGTGTGTAAACTCACCCAATGTAATTTAGGTTTAACAGAGATTTGGATTCCTCGGCCAACTATAGATCCAAGATTGAAACTGTACATATGGTTTCACCTTGTTTGGCACAGAATGACCCTTGTCCTTGCGCCATAAAATTGCGACCGATAGATCCTTACACAACATCAGTTATCCTTCTGCCACTGAAAAAAAAAAAGGCTATGGTTGGGCAGGGCATTTAATACTTCATTACTTTGCATTCCCAAATTTTATTTGCCCCATATTGAAGCACATGATTATGATACCTATGAAATGCCCAAGCCTCCCTGTGCTGGATCCCAACAGCATACGATGTTGTTATAATAATATAGCGTATGCATAATTATATTCTAAATGAAATCTATCGACTGCTGTCTGGATGTTAGAGTGATGATACTGTGTTTCCATTGTCCAGATTGGAATAAAGAAAAGCATAGATGTTTTTTGTACGACATTTTGCAGGTTCCATCTTGAATGAAGCATGTCAAATTAATTGAATTTGACATGGAATGTTATAAACGCTGGTGTTGATTGGAATCTGATTAAAAATTTAAAAATGATGTATTACTATGAATCGACAATTTACCTTGTGTGATAATTTCATTATTCAGGGTATCTATAGATCTGGAAATCATGGAATACCTGGAAAAATCAGGGAAATTTGAAATACAAAGGCCCAAGTCAGGGAAATTTGAAATTCATTGTTATAATAAATAACTTATTAAAATAATTTTCCTGAACTGTGCTTTTCATACCACATTACCTACTGAAAATTTTGAAAAACTTGTACTTTTGACTAAACTTCTTCCAAAAGTTACCATTTTGCACCAAAACTAATATAATTTATAGAAAATTAAGCCCATATATTTCTCAGGAGAAAATGTTTGCCAAATATGTAACTAAAACTTGGAAAAAAAAAGTTTTTAGCTAAATTATCTAATCTGTAAGGGATTTTGATCATACCAATCTCCTTTTCCTTATATATAGTCATACACATTTTAAATGAAATAGAAGATGAAGCATCAGCTTTGCGATTATATAGTTAAACTCTTTTATAATGAACTTGAAAAGGGCCAAATGGAAATGTTGCTGTAAATATTTAATTAGTGAAAGCTTTTAGTGTAAAGAAATACACTTTTTAATACAGCTTTTGAATTTGTAAATTCACTTTGGATTTCACACGCTTTGTGGTTTGCATTAATCGATTTTATAGCCTTAAAACTTATTTTGATTACGCAAATTTTAATCCATTGTGTGTTGTTTACTGTAATTAGGGACTGAAAATCAATTAAGATTTGGTCTGGAAACGTGGAAAAGTCAGGGAAGTTTGAAATAGAATTTGGGTAGACACCTTGATTATTACATATACTGTAGTTTACTTGTGGCATAGTATCAACATGATGTAATGTGCTGGGAATGATATATACTTAATATGCCTTCATTTCTGCAAATATAGGTAGAACGAATTTATAACAATAATGAGAGGCTAATTCTTTTTAAGTCTGGATCTCGTAAATTCATCAGCGCTGATGGACAACGCATTAGATTTGAGTTCTATAATGGAGATAAGGAAGAGTCATTTCCAAATAATATGCAGGTATGTGCAATTTAGATTCAATCTGTCAAGAAAAGTTTCAGCTTTGGTATTTATTATTAGCAGTGTGGCAAATGGTTTATTGATTCATTCGGTGACTGGTTTGTGACATCTGTAGTATTTATAATCATTAAAAATTCGGTGGAGTTTTGATTGGCCAGATCTCAAACCTTTATCTAGCTTGCCTGACCTTTTGACATAATTGACAGTGTGTACAAAAAGTCTGTGGCCAATGCATTAGATTGCATTTCTCTTATGGGTGTAAACTTGCATTGTATCTTTAGAAGTTTAGAATGTAGAGCCTAGATCTGTAATAAAGATCTAGGCTCTACATTTTACATGCAACATTACATTTTTATGACAATACTTTTTGGAACGTGCCGTGTTGTTGAACATGTATTTTCAATAACGGTTGGTTGCAGAATCTCACATCAGTAATGTTCTAATATGTGGCACTCTAACCGAACTGGACATACTAAAATAGCGTCACTGCTATAAATGCAAAACGATATTTGAAATGGTGTCTCACTACTCATTCCTGGACTATAGAAGATATTGGAAATTTAAGTGATAATTTAAAGTGATGAATTGCACTATGTTCGCTGTTTTACTGTGATGGTTATATTTGGATATGGAGATAACCTAAAGAAAAGTTCAAGGTGGCAAGACTTGTAAAGCTGATGATAATATCTGCTCCTTTTCCTGGCCTCGCAGGTTTGTTCACATCAGCCCTGCAGTGGTGCAGTATTGTAACATGTTCATGCTTAGTATGCCGTTAACCCGGGTTCTACTCCCAATGGTGCAAAGAATGCTTTCTCAGAGATCTCATAAGGATCTCACTGCTCACTGTAGTCCAGGGTTTGGTTCCCTAGCCTCTGAAAGGTTTGAATTCCTCGGAAAACTGTAGGTCCAAGAAGTGTATATTCCTCGGAAAACAGTAGGTCCCGGCGCAGCATGACCACTGTAGTTCTTGAGTCATAAAAAAACGAAAACAAAAATTGTTCATATCATAAGTTGAGTTTTTTGTAATTGTAATTTCGTGAAAAATAATAATAAAATTAGGCATGCCTCCTTGCAATGATAATTCATTCAACCAGTGTGCGATTATCCCAGGTTCAGCTCCCAACTGTGCTACAAAAGCACTTACCGACTAATTGCTTTGCATAGCCAAAGGGGCTAGTTCCCTAGGCCTTAAGATGTTTGGATTCCTCAGAGAACTGTAGGTCCCTGTGCAACATGACCCTTTTTTGCAGTGGCGTACCATGGGTTGCCAGCACCCGGGGCAAGTTAAGTGCAGTAGAACCCCAGCTTAATTGGGATCGAGTGTAAGCCGGTTAAGAGAAAATCTTGTTAAACGGGAGTGATTTAAAAAACGTTAAATCCATGGCATTTCTATTATAGCTCTGTTAGATACTCTACATTATAAGGAAAACCATGCATTATAAACGTATTTAAACAAATCAAGCAAAAATAATTACTGTTCATGTCATACTACTATTAAAAAATTACCTATGTTTAACACACTACATCAACAAAATTAAAAATGCACACCCTACTAGTGTACATACAATTGCATTACTATTCTTTAAAGAAATCAGTTACTTTTTTTTTTTGTTTTAAACTTGAATACCGATGTTTGGCTGCAAAGTCCCACCATTTCGTTATTAACATTACATCAATTGACATGGAGATTGATTGTTTCCGACCCTGAGGTGACGCAATCTGGTAACACGTTCGCTTGGTGAGCCAGATCACCCAGATTCGACTCCCAACGGTGCAAAGAACGCTTACTCAGAGATCTCATAAAGATCGCACTGCTCACTGTAGTCCGGGGTTTGGTTCCCTAGGCCTTAAGAGGTTTGGATTCCTCGGAAAACAGTAGGTCCCGGCGCAGCATGACCACTATAGTCCTCAAACTGTAAAACCACAAACGATAATTGTTCCCCTCCACACCCCTAAAAGGGCAAAATTTCCTACCCAGAAAACTTTCTAAAAATGGATTCATGAGAAACAATGAACACCTGCAGATCATGTAATAAAGCAGTTCCCATTAGTAGGAGGAGTGATTTTTTAAAAGGAGAATGATTTTTAACTTTTACAGATCAAATTGAAGCCGGTTTAAGTGGAGAGCCAGTTAAATGGGGTCCAGTTAAGCAAAGTTCTACTATATTGTACCTGCTAAAACCCATTAGCACTCCCTGTCACCAGAGGCGTAACCAGTAGCGGTTTTGGGGGTTGTAACCCCCATCGCAATGAAATTTTGTATATTTAACATAGGAATATATGAGTTGTAGCTCTGTAACCCCTCCCATTAAGCCTATAACCCCCCCTTATGAACTTTCTGCCTACATCACTACCTGCCAATCAGTCAATATTGAAATTGTGTGCCCGGGGTTTCACCTCAGTGGTCCTCCCCATGCTACACTACTGTCTTGCTGTTCTTGCATTGTAAAACTCAAAAACAAACAATCCAAGTTAGACCTCTCTTTACGCTCCGTTAAATTGCTTTCATTTTTCATAATCCTCCCTCTATTAGACTCGATGTCTTCGACCTGAAAGAAAGCTACTAGTAGCACTGATCGAAATGCTTTCTCTTTAGTCACAAAGACAAATATATAATTTATGTTATGTAATAAATTATGTAATAAAAATAAATAAAAATGTAATAAAATAATAATAAAGTGTAATAAAAATAAATAAATTATAAAAATAATTATGTAATAAATAAGCAAATGGCATTTGCTCTGACGACGGTAGCTGTTTAACGCTATCGAAATAGCTATCAGCAATGTTATCGTTTTAACGATTTTAAATAACTGCACCATAAAAATTGTATTTTATTTGTCTCTATTGTATTAATCCAGTCTAGAATTTCATTTAGCGTGATTTTTTACTATATACGAAATGAGGTTAATTACTTAGTAGCCTTTTTAATTATTATTAATTAGGTGTATACATATGCAAATGGCGTTGTAGAGCGATCTTATCCTGATGGACTTCGCATTGTCGAATTTCCAAAGTAAGTGCCGTAGGTTGATAAAAAACGTTAGTGTAGTTATATATTAAAAGTTTGTTTCATGTTAAATATTTTATTACATAACTGATGTATATTAATGAGTGTATCAAGAATTTTGAAATATATCGATGATCTGTGAATATATCAATATTTTTCAAATACCGTATGGATACTATTTCCAGTATAATATTGTGTGTACCATCAACTGTGTTGTGAGATGGTGAAAGTTGACTATTTAGGGAATGGGCTTAAATAAAGAATATTTCTCTTTCTGTTTAGCGAGATTGAGTCCATTCGGCGAACATGTTTATGTGTGTATAATGCTAAAAACATGAATCAATTTTGGAATGCAATTCTTGCGCATGTGATTGTGAAAGAGGGAAGGGAAGTCCTTTGAAGTGGGAGGGGGAGGGCACCAAGATAAAAAAAATTATAAATTTCTCAAGCGTATGCATATGCAAAGTGTGTTTAAGGAAACTAATAAAGTATTATGTGTGTATTATTTTCTAAGTCTGCTGAAATTGTAATAACTCGATTGTATTACCTAGTGGTTAAGGCGCTCCAGATTTAATGGACGCACCCTAGTTCGCCTCTAGGCTAGGCCAATGTCTCTTTTTCTCCTATGCGTTGAAATCTCTAGTTTGAGATGTACCTCAATTGCAACCAATAACACAACTATGCTATATGCCTTAATAATAAGGTATATAATACAACTATGATATATACTTTAGTAATAAGGACACTAACGAAGATAATACAGTTTACTCCTGTTTTTCAAACCCGTAGGAACCCCAAGGATTTTTCATAAAATTGAGAGTTCCTAAATGTAAATGACATTAACAAAATGAAGCATGGAATCTTTAATTACAAAGAAGAGTTCAAAAGTTGTAAATATGTTTTTGTCTCAGCCAAAACTACGATAATCATAGGATATAGGCTTCCTTTCCTATTTCCTTCCTTTTACTAATGACAGCTGAAATTATGCTCAGATAGTCAAATAGCTTTAATTTATTCATAACTGCAACTCATCAAAATATTTCAGTAGCAAACCTGCCATATGCCTTTACCTTCTAACTTAAGAATATATACGTCAAAATCTAACTGGGCCCTGCAATGGCACAGTGTGGTAACACGTTTGCCTAGTGTGCCTTGACCCTGGTTCGACTCCCAGCAGTGCAAAGAACGCTTACTCAGAGATCTCATAAAGATCGCACTGCTCACTGTAGTCCGGGGTTTGGTTCCCTAGGCCTTAAGAGGTTCGGATTCCTCGGAAAACAGTAGGTCCCGGCGCAGCATGACCACTGTAGTCTTTGAGCCGTAAAACCACAAACAAACAAAATCTAGCTTTATCCTTCCCTATATCACAGATTTTCAAATATGGCCACAAACCAAAGTAAACAGCCCGCCCCCCCCCTCCCCACAAACATTCAATTAACATGCTGCTTTTCATAAATGTAATAAATAATCTGAAATCAAATACATATTCATTCGCAGGTAATTTAAGAATGCATATTACCATTTTACTTTACGCAAATTTATTTTTCTTAATGTTTATTAAATTAAATTCTTTCCTTCCGATATAATTATCCTTTTCAGGGATAGCACAATTTTCAAGATAAATAGTTAACACACCAGCAAATGGTTTAACTATCAGGGCAGTGTTAAAAATTTTCTATTGAAATTTTTTTTTTATTTTATAGCAAGCAGGTGGAAAAATATTTTCCAGATGGAACCATGCAAGCGACCTACCCAAATGGTGTAGTGATAACCCAGCGTCCCGATGGCATTAAGGAGACGCAATCAGAAAACGGCTCGGTGACAACAATTTTTCCCAGTGGCATAGTGGTTACAAAATTTTGTTCTGGTGATAAGGAAATCCGATCTGCTGATTTCATCGTAAGTTTTTTAATGATTACTCCAACCAGATATTACATTTCTGAGTTGTGATGCCATAGAAGATGCTCGCGATGTCCTGTGTTGTCATCGTAATAATTATGGGTTTGCGTACCGTTTAAAAAATCTAGGTTTGACCCTCGATGGTTCCAGGTTGCGATTTCTTTGGTGGTTGAAGTTCAGATTGGGTCCTGTGATGGTAACATGTTTGCACCGTGCTGTTATCCCGGATTAGACTCCCACCTGTGCAAAAAAAAAGAAATACTGCCTAACTTCTTACGTATAGTTCAGGTGTTGGGTCCCTAGGCCTTGAGAGGTTCAGATTCCTCGAAAAACTGTAGGTTCCAGCACAGCATGACTCTTGCTGCCCGTGTGCCATAAAACTAAAAAAAAAAATTGGGATTGCGTGAGAAACTGTATGTTCTAGCATAGCATGGTCTCAGCCGTCTTTGGGCTTTAAGACACAAGTAAGTAAAAAGATTGTATTTATGGATTTTTCAATATCTCTTGGCTCGGTCAAAAAGAGTCTCCAGGTTTCAAATTCTTGCACGTGAATTTTGTTTTTTGGGAATTATGATTTGAAAGTCTGAAATGAAACATGAATTTTATAGAAACAAGCATGTTTTGATAAATTTTTATAGCACTATGGGGAGGTGCAGGAGAATGATGCTATGGTTATTAAGTGCAAGTGATGGTATTTGTTATAAAATGCCAACAGCTAACAATCTTGAAGGATGTTAGCTGGTTCCAATGAACAGACTAGTCTTTTTTCTCAATGAATTGGAAGTTTGAATTAATTCTAGGTATTATATATAAAAAAGGCTGTCAGTGCGCTATCCTTTCTAACATCGTTATATGCACTCCATTGCAAAAAAAAAGAAGTAGTCTCCCTAAAAAATTATCCGATCATCTCAAAATTTCGCATGCAAATTCCTTTAGATCAAGTAAATGATTAAATTTTCAAAGCCAATGACTGTTAACTTCGATTATAGCGTGCATTTCTATTTTGCAACGAGCATCGTATAAAAGAGGTAAAAATTGCAGACGGTTTATTTTTTTTCGTTATCAGCGTTGCAGTTCCCTGGAGATGGAACCAGTAATGCTGTTCCGACATCATTGAAGATATTATAACCAATTGGATGACTTCGAACGTGGTCGCATAGTCGGGATGCTTGAAGCTGGCTGGTCCTACTGAGCAATAGGCTGCCACCTGCACCGTACGGACACTGCTGTTCAAGGGTGTTGGCAGCAATGGTTTCTGCGAGGAACTCATCGGTGAAAGAAAGACTCTGGAAGATCATGGTGCAAAAATGCGAAACAAGATAGGTTGGTTGTGCGACAGGCCCGAGCTGATCCTATGACATCATTGTCCGCCATCCAACGTGCTACTGTGTCTTTCAGACCACCCGTGGCACCCTCCACCATCTCGCAACGCTTGGCTGAGGTGGGGTTACCCTCACAATGGTCTTTAAGACATCTGAGTTCAACTATCAGACAGCTTTAAATCGTATGTACTATCTCACCTTGGTTGGCGCAGAATGACTCTTGCTGTTCTTGCACCATAAAACTACAATCAACTAACAAACTATTGATAGAGTCGTCTGGAGTGGTGTCGTAGCCGATCATCATGGCTGCCAGCAGATTGGCATCGCATAGTGTTCAGCAATGATTCCCGCTTCAGCCTTGGAGCAGATGACCATCGGATAAATGTGTGGAGGTGACAGGGCCAGCGGTCCCAACCACCCTTTGTTTTACAAAGGCACACAGGCCTTACCCATGGTGTGAGGTGCTATCTCATACGACAGTAGGATGCCCCTTAGTCATCCTGTGCACAACTTTAACAGCTCAACAATATGCTGATGACATTCTGCAGCCATTTGCGATATCCTTCATGACATGACAACCTGGGCCATTTTCCAACAAGATAATGCCAGACTCCATACGGCTCGCATATCTCTGAGCTGTCTCGTGCTGTTGATACTCTTCCTTGACCAGCAAGATCACCAGACCTTTCGCCAATCGAACATGTATGGGACATGGTAGGCTGCTGGATTTGGGCACCGCAAAATGTCGCAGAGCTGGTGCAACAAGTAAGGACTGCCCGGAAGAATATGTCGCAGGATGACATTAAGAACCTTTATCACTCCTTACCTCGACGTATAGAAGCATGCGTCTCCACTGGGGATGGGGTCACTAACTATTGATTTGAACATTCAATGTACAATTCCTAGCCACTGATGGGTCCTACGGCCCTGAATATTTTTATCATTTCCTTACCTGCGTATGTGCTGGATATATATTTAATTTTAATAAAAACAGATAATTTCCTAATGGTGCTTTTTTTTTTTTTTTGCAAAAGAGTGTATATACAATAAAACCTCCCTAAGGTGACCACCATTGGTTCCATGAAAAAGCAGCTGCTTAGAGAGGTGGCCTCTTAATGAAGGTAAATTTAATATTGGGTTTATGGGGGGAAGAGGAAATTCGTTCTGTGAAAAAGTGGTCATTAAGGGATGTGGTCATTGAATAGAGGGAGTCTTTAAGAGAAGTTTTACTGTATATATACACAGGGTGTTGCCAAATTCGACTGACAAATTCAGAGGGGTGATAGTAGGCATCAAGAGGATGAAAAGTTGCCATAGAATATGAGGTCGCAAACCACATTTAGTCGGTGAAAATCACAAAAACAGAAGTCGAGAGGATAGTGAGCCTGATGAAGAGAGTGGTCAAACGACTGCGAGGATTAGGAGCACTGCGATCAAGAAGAAGAAACCTTGTATGCAAATTTCCCATTTCTATGGGGAAAATAAAAGCAGCGAGCAAGTATTCATTAGTGGACATTGCAGAATTCATGGGCATTAAATTTCATTCGGAAACAACACGTCAGAATACACAAACGAGAAATATGCGGATATGCATCTGATTTATGAGCAGATGACAATGGCTGACTAGCACAGAGGATGTGCCAAGAGCAATATCTGAGGAGGTGTCCACACCATGCCACCTTCACGAATATGGATTGATGGCTGTGGGAGACGGGATCCTTCCAAATAACGAGGCATAATGCAGGTCAAGAACGTAGTGTGCACACACCTGAAACAGAAAACCGAGTATTGCAACAGTTTGCCAATTCCCTGTCGACAAGTACATGATCGGTTGCAGCTGAACTGGATATTCGGCACGAAATGGTGTGGAAGGTTCTGTGTGCTGAAAAGATGCACCCCTTCCACGTGCAGAAGATCCAACTCCTTGCCGTTGCCGATTATCCCCTTCAAGTATAGTTTGTACGCTGGATGCTTAATGCTACGCAGAATAATTCAGTTTCCCGCCACTGTTTTATTCTCAGATAAAGCCTACTTTATGAGAGAAGGCATGGTCAACATGCACAATGTGCATGTGTGGTCATCCGAAAATCCATACATTACTGTCTCGTCGAAAGTGCAACACAAGTTCAGTATTAACATCTGGGCAGGCATTTTTGGAGATCATCTGTTGGGACCATACTTTCTGCCCGGATGCCTCAATGAAGCAAAGTATCTTGTTTTCCTACAGCACGTCCTCCCAGATTTGCTGCAGGGAATACCAGCCACTGTGCGCCAGAACATGTGGTTCATGCGTGATGGTGCACCAGCACATTTTTTAATTATGGTGCATAACCACCTCGATGCTACATCTCTATGCATACCTCAATCCCTTGGATTTCTTCTTCTGGGGCCACCTGAAATCGCTTGTTTATCAGATGCCTGTGGATACACTGGAGGATCTCAGAGCATGGATCGCCATCGCTTCAGTAGACATCGCCAGCACACCGAGTACGTTTGAACACGTCCGGCAATCCTTAGTCTGTCGGTGTCGGCTGTGCAATGAACTTCACAACTTCGAACAATTCCTATAAAAATTTCTCGTCGTCTCCTTTCTGACATTCAACTGTGATGCATTGTCTGTATTGTAATCATGCTTTATGTCAAATAAATGTTTTTCTACTTATTATTAGCCCTTTTTATACCACTCGACGTCACATCCTTCATAACTATTTTTGAGATTTTTTCCCGCTAAACGTGGTTTGCGACCCCGGGTTCTATGGCAATTTTTCATCCTCTTGATGCCTGCTATCACCCCTCTAAATTTGTCGGTCGAATTCGGCAACACCCTGTCTATATATATGCATATTCTGGGTGCATTATTAGAATAATCTAGTACTTCTGATGTCACACATGCATAGCCAATGAAATAAGGCACATGCCATGATCTGGCTTGGTGGCTATATATAAGGGTGTATGTTGGCTGTTCGCTAGACCCTAGACATACCAGCTACAAAGAGGAAAGGATTTGATTGATCTAAATTAGAAAAAAGGGATGATTATTATGCTGATCCTTCTGGTCCCCAGTCCCTTTGACTGTATATGTATCAACAAATGTTCCTCCAAAAAAGGGACACCTCTATTTAAGGGATAAAATGTCCAGTCCCTTATCGAAAGTAACCTTGTATTTCTTAAATTTGTGATGTTTTCATGATTTTGGGCCACTTTTTTTGGCAATTAAAAAAAGAAATATGCACATAAAAACTCCAATTTTGTAGTTTTAATAGAAAAATAAAAAACAAAGTATTTTTTTTTTTTTTTCAATTGTGCTATGCGTATTGGGAAAATCTGAAGATCAACCTTTTTTTATCAATTTTAATTGTCTCCATGTTATGGTGTTGATGAATGTATCTCATGTGTTGAAGCACTCTCAGTTGGAATTTATAAAAATGCTACTTGATTTGTGTATTTAGTTTCCCAAAAAAATTCTTATGAAATTTGCCCAATTCGTGTGAGGGAATCTTAAGTGCTTATAGGGTTGGGATTTTGGACAGGAATAGCCACTTCATTCTCACATTGGTAAATCATATGTTTATATACGACTATATTTCAACTCGCCACTGTTCTTTTAGAGACGGGAATTTGCCAACGGAGCCATTAAAACCGTTTATAAAACTGGACGCAGTGAAACCCGGTACTCCGATGGGCGGTTTAGAGTGAAGGACCGAGATGGAAATGTATTGTATGATAACATCATGGAAAGGTAGCACAGGTATGTAATTAGCATTCAGTTGCAGATGAAGGTAACTATTATTAGTTGATATATTCTGCTATTCATTTCTTATCTTTCTGCCTATGGTGGCATGCTTATCTATCGTGTTATTAATCATGGTTTGATTCAAATCCAGAGTTTTAATTTCTAGGAAAACTAGGTTACCTGCATAGCATGACCTTAATTGCCTTTATTGACCTTAATTGCCTTAATAGCATGACCTTATTGTGACATGAGGCAAACTAACCATACCACCCTTCTCATTTATTCCCCCACCCCCAGCAGTGTGCATTGCATACCTGCCAACTTGGCCATACAATATAAAGATTTTTGGTGAATTGTAAGATTGTATGGATGATCGGTAAAGTTATATGTTTTTTTTTTTGTTGCGAACAAAAAAAAAAAACTCTTCACAGATTGTGATGCATTCATTTTTATGGCAGGGGGGGGGAGGTATACCTGTGTGCCAACTCTCCCATATTTTATGGGAGATTTCTGTTTTTTGGCGATGTTTCCGGATTTTCCGTTTTGTTTTTTCTTCTGTTAAAAATAAAACCCTAAATTTCCGGCCGGCATCAGGCAGGGGCCCACCTGGAATGTGCCACCCAGATTGGGGGTCATTTGTTATGAACAATTTAATTGCTGCTGTTATATGGGGTGGCACAACCATTGTGATTTGCGAGTTTAAAACCTTCTTACCCACTTAGATTGCATGGTCTGGGTGGCACCTCCTAGCTGGCTCCGTCAGACGCTGGCCTTAATTCCTCAATTGGTTCTTCTAAAGCTGCATAAATGACACAATTTTCAAGTGTCGGTAAACATATGATCCACAAATTTCCATTTCGGGGTGACGTTTATCTCATGCTAAGATGTGCAAGGAAGTTGCATATTTCAGTAATCATTTTTATTCTTGAAAGGAATTTATTTTAACGTAGAAAGTGATCAGCTGCAGTCAGCGTTCTGTGAATTTCAAATAACTGATATGCCAGTGAATAGAAGAAAGAAAGGTCTGACACTTTTTAGCTTGCTTGATGAAGTAATTAAAGAAGCGAGACTGGATATATCGAAAGTGAGCTGTTCTGCTTTAATTGACATAAGCTGATGATATATTAAAATATAGCAGAATTTCTAGTGACATGTAGTGTATTTTAACAATACCTCACAGCAATGCAGAATGTGAAAGAATACTTAGCAGTAAAAAAAAAAAAAGAAGAAAAGAATTTCTGAGCTCTTTATCCTATGAACCCTTGAAGACTTTTGAAAACTAAAAATATGCAAAAAAGGACATGGCTATGAGAAAAAATTCGGTAACAGAATTGGCAATGTCTAAATCAGCCATTTATAAACACTTGATTTATAATAAAGTAGAATAATCATAATAAATCAGTGCTTTTGGTTTATGTCCATCTTGGTGTTGCTGTAGTTTTTCGTAGCGTGAAGTATGTGTTACTGTTTTAGTCATTTAATTAAATAATATATTTAAATTTTGGGAAATGATCTTGGATTTTATTTTCTGTTTAATATAGTCTACATTTATCAGTAATCTGTGCATAATAAGAAAAAAGTATAGCACCTCTTATAATTCTGGACATGGTATATATTTCGCATATGCATGTATGTATGTGTCGTGCATTTTGCACGCTGGCTGGTGATGCACACACTGATGACACACGCACATTCTCAAAAATTGTGATGTCTTCAAAATTAACATATTGCAGTTGTGGTATTGACTTATCAAACATTATTTTCATATTGCTGTAGACTCGCAAATTGCCCAGTTGTATTAATTGTTGCCATGGAAGTGTGAGCAAAATTATGTTAAAGCATGTAATTCTAAAGATAAATCACTGACATAAAAAGGATGAATTTAAGATATTGTATGTAAGTACAAACATTGTACAGCTGGAACCGTATTTGCACTCTGCCTGTAAAAAAAAAAAAAAAGCCAAGGCTGCATGATCAATACATCTGTCTAGTAGGTCTGTGGACAATAAATTTTTTCATTAATTGTATACATATCTTTATTCTTTTATCTGTTCTGTGGTGAGTTAGAGGTAATGCTCCATCCACCTTGCTGCAAATCCTAGTTTGATTCCAATGCATTGGCGTATGCAGGGGGGTGTTGATGGGGTTGTAACCCCCATTGCAATGAAATTTTGTATATTTAACATAGGAATATGTGAGTTGTAGCTCTGTAACCCCCCCATTGAGCCTATAACCCCCTTTTGAAATTTCTATGTACGCCCATGTTCCAATGGCACCATTGAATATATGCTATGTTTTCTGTGCACTGGGGTTTGGTTCCCCAGAGATTTGGATTCCTTGAAAAACTGTCCTGAAACAGCATAATCCGAGCTATCTTTGCGTAATAAAGCCATTCATCATTTTTTTCTTAAATAGCACAGTATTGTTATTTATTTGGACATTCTATATTTATGAAAATATTAATATTTTTGCTTTTATATTCTTTAGGCTCTCGGCAATGAAGTTCTGAAAATGAGAATATTGAAGAATTGATGTAAAATATATGTAATTTTGTATATTTTTTATGAACTTTTTATATCTGCTGTTGATTATCGAAACTTATTCCATGTATTTATTGTGTGTAGTAAAAGAACGTCATTTTATATGTGTGATTGTTTGTTGTAAATAAAAAAGAATGAATTTTAGCTTTCCTAATTAGGGCTGGTTTCTTAGGTATTAACAGGTTTAAATTCCTCAGACAGAAGTGGCCTAAGAGTTTGTGAGGCCCCTCCCCATCTTTGAAAACTTTTCTAAATGTTTTTGATTAGGGGGTGCGGAGCAAATTAAAAATAAAAACAGGTTATACTTAAATATATAATTATCATGCTATGCTCAATCCATGACTCATGTATCTATATATAATAAAAAATCGATACCTAAAAAATTGCTGAAATTTCTGTCTACAATAAACATTATCCATGACTAAAATTTTTCATAAGTACTTAATGCTGTTTATTTACTTCTTACTTCTGTCAAGCTTGGATTTATAAATGAACATGTGAAGCAAGTGCCTAAGGCATCAAATTTTCAGGGGCACGAAAATTTTAAAAGGCTCCAGGCTTACTTTTTTTTTTTTTAAAGTACAATCACTCAACCATAGAATTTCATTGATCAAACTTCCCCAGGAAAGTGTACCTCCACTTTTTGACATTTTATAGTTCTTAAAAATTTTGTTAAACAGCTACCCACCCAAATATCTGAAAAATCTTCGTTGTCAAATGAAATAAATTCTTTGACAAAAATTAGGTTATTGCTTCTTATGATAATGCACGTAAAGTAATCATAAATCCCCACAGACACTAAGTACATACTCCAAGGTTTTCAGTTGCATTTGAGGCGGCGGTGGAACTCTGATTGTAGCGTTGCTTATAAAGAACAAAAAAAGGCTTGGAATAGATTTAGATGGTACTCAACAAACGATAATTTTATTGAGTTCAAAAAAGCAAGAGCAAAATGTAGACACATCCGATGGGAAGCAAAAAGGGAGTCCTGGAAACAGTATGTGTCTAGCATTAAATCTTCCACAAACCCAAAAATCATTTGGAATAAAATAAAAAAAATTAATGGAAACGATACGTCTTATCCAACCTCCACCCTCAATAGCAATGGGATTGTTGCAAACAATCTTCCAGATATTGCAAACCTACTGGGAAAGACTATCTCCCAAACATCCAGCAATAATACCTATGATCCAAATTTTTACGTAATTCAAAACAGGATTGAAAAAATTCCACTCAAATTCCACTCCAGCACAAATGAGCCTTATAATTCTCCTTTCACAATGTATGAACTCATGAGTGCTTTGCAAACTTCAAGAAATAGTGCTCCTGGTCATGATAACATCCATTACTCCATGCTTAGACACTTGTCCCAAAGCTCAAAGGAAAATCTACTTTGCTTGTACAATAGAATCTGGATAGAACATTGATTTCCAGATTCTTAGCGAAGAGCAATTATTATCCCTTTCCCAAAACCAGGTAAAGACCCAAAAAATCCAACTAACCATCGGCCAATAGCATTAACAAGATGTCTATGCAAATTAATGGAGAGGATGGTAAATCAGCGTCTTTCATATTCCTTGGAATCCAATAACTGCATAATGACTTCTCAAAATGGCTTCCGCCGCATACGCTCTACTACAGATAACCTTCTTCTGCTTGAAACAAGGATCCGAGAAGCATTTGTCAAATGAGAACATCTAGTCTCTATTTTCTTTGACATTGAGAAAGCCTATGATAGAACTTGGCGTCATGGAATACTTTGTGACCTTCAGGAATGCGGTCTCAAAGGAAACATGGCATTTTTTATTCAAAATTTTCTCACTGATCGTACTTTCCAAGTTCGTCTTGGATCGGTTCTTTCTGATCTTTACAACCAAAAACAGGGTGTTCCTCAGGGCAGTGTCTTGAGTGCTACACTCTTCATTCTAAGGCTCAATAACATCATCAAAAAGGTCCCACACACTGTACAAACATCACTATACGTTGACGATCTCCAAATCTCTTGTCAATCCCGTGACATGAGCAGGCTAGAAAGGCAGTTGCAAATTGCCCTCAATAACATCACTAACTGGACAAATGAAAATGGCTTTACTTTCTCAATAGAGAAGACGGTTTGTGTCCATTTTTGTCGGAGGAGAGGCTTACATCCAGAACCAGAACTCTATTTGGGAAATCATCGTATTCCAGTTGTTCAAAAGGCAAAATTTCTTGGTGTGTTATTTGACCATAAACTTACCTTCAAGCCACACATTCAGTCTCTTAAAAACAAATCCATAAAGCCCTTAATATCTTCAGAGTACTCTCCCATACATCCTGGGGAGCAGACCGTTATTCAATGCTTCGTCTGTATCGTGCTCTCATCCGCTCCAAACTGGATTATGGCTCTGTCATTGACGCCTCCGCTCGACAATCCATCTTGAAAGCTCTTGATCCTATTCACCATCAGGGTCTCAGACTGTGTACAGGTGCATTCCGTACCTCACCAGCTTTAAGGCGTATGCAGCTCTCTCTCAACTATTATACGAAACTTAAATCACTGCCCACTCACCCTCTTTGGGATGCCGTTTTCGAGCCTCGTTCCACCTTGCTTTTTGGTGCTCGCCCTTCATGCGTCCCTTCCTTTGGTATTCGGATGGATAGACTAACCAGAGAATTGGGTATAGATTGCCGGAGTATTGCTCCTTCACATACTCATTTCTCTCCGCCATGGGTCATACCTGCCGTGGACATCCA
>QLNU02003225.1:105380240-105390307 GCA_006491805.2 Dysdera silvatica | reverse complement strand
GGCGGATGTGGGATCACCAAGATGTTGTTTGGGTGGTGGTTGGGGAGTGTTGTTCCGGCTAGCTTCCCGATGGGAGGAAGGGCGGTTTGTGATGGCAGGTGGTCGGACAAGTGGGGCAGTAAGTGGCCGAGTGGTGAGTGGGTTTTGTAGGACGCTCACAGGTTGGAGGTATTTGGGGCAGCCCTTAAAGCTGGCGTGGGGAGGGGGGAGAGCGGCAGTGCCGAGAGCCATGTCCAAATCCCTGACATCAAAAGCATTGAAAGATGAGTTTCGCTGGGGAGTTTAAGGGTCCTCACGACCCTTAGAGCTTCAAAAATTCGATTTTGGGGGTTATTTTTTTTAAGAAAGAATAAATATTTCTTAATATTTTGGTACTAAATTTGTTAAGATATTTCAATTTTTTACGAAGATCTGAATTTCTACGTGATGCGCGATACTTAAATGTCCTATTAAAAGAGGCGTTTTAAATGGCGACTATCATCGAATTACAACGGAAAAACGAAGTGCTACATCCCCCTTTTTCTGAAACACACCATTCCAATAAAATCTTGGAAAATGTCCCAGCTTATATGTGGTAGTCTAGTTTAAAGGAAACAACTATAAATGATGATTTTGTAACTTTTGTTCACTCAGTGATAATATTGCCTGCAGTATTGTTGGGCTTGGAAAAATGCTTCTGTAACGCTTTTCGTCTATTCATGAAAAATTAAGAAATTATTTGAATTAGGAAATCGCACCAAAACTGATATTTTATTATAGACTGCTATGAAAAATTATAGAATAAATATATAGAATATGATATAATGTAACCTTTAAAAAATACTATAAACATTTTAAATAAACCTATTTCAAAATGCATTCCTTTTTGCAATTTGGGGTAATTTAGTAAATTTTTAACATATGAAATAACTATTTTCTGGGTTTCTGCCGGTTATTGCCACTTTTGTGGCAGAAACTAGTTTCTGCCATGCCGGTTTTAACCGCTTTGGCAGAAACTTGCCAACCCTGCCTTTATGGTGACGTTAGGACAAGTTCGAACCCTGTTCTGAAAATTCGGAGGCATATAGTAACGAAAGTTTACTTCCGGAAATTAGCTGTGTTTCAGTTATGCTGCTGCCTTTTTATGGAGCATGGTATCATTCGTCAGGACAGCGCAGAATTTTTTTTATCGAAAATAAAGGAACATGCTCGCATTCTCAAGATTAAACTTTGGCGCAGTATAACCCAGATGCTCTTGCGCCATAAAAATCCAAACAAACTTTAGACCCTATAGTGTGCTAAAACTCGACATGCTGGGATAATTGTTAATTTCTCGGCTGTTGTTCAGTTATTAGATGGTTTTTCTTTCTTTTATAGTATATGACCTTATTTTTAGAGGAAAAACTGTTTTATCAACGGAAAAACAAAACCTACTGTATATGGTTTCATTTGCTACTGTATTTATATGAGAATTGTGTAAGAAATTGCAATATTTACAATCCGTTAGCTTTGGGATTTGGAGCAATGATTGGTGGCGGGGAAAGGATGTGTGGATTGCTTGGGGTGGGCCCCTAAATTCTGCCCTGATTGTGGTGATTCCTGAAATGGAAAGTCGCAAAATAGTTTGTGTTTTATGGTGCAAGGACACCAAAGGTCAGGCTTCGCCGGGAGTCCACCTCGGGTTAACAGTACGCAACGCATTACCATTGCAGAGCTCGGACGTCGCCAAAACGTAGTTCACGATAAAAGAGTGTTGTAACCCTCGAAACCTCGTTAAGCCGGAGCCCTGGATGTATAATCCAGGTACGTCCGAGGCCCAAAGTGGCCTTTTAAAACTCTGATTATGTGTAAAGACTAAGCTTCAAATTAGTTACAGTAGACCGTGAAGGCAAGGATGCTAAGTCTGCCTTCATTGACCCGATTCGCCTCGTTAGAGCAAGGCGCTCTGAACTTTTTGATATAATTAACTACCGGCATGGCTTTCAAAGTTAAAAGTAATCCTGTATTTATCTTTCTCAAAGTATATTCCCAAGCTGTATTTTCCCCTCCATGTGCAAACAGGTGCGCATTCAAGAATGTGCCCGAAGAACCCGTTTTTCTTCGACTTACTGGGGTATAGCATGACCTTTGCTGATCTTAAGTCATAAGATTTCAGCAAATTAATTAATCTTTCGGTTAGGACTCAGCAGGTTCTCCACACCTTCCAAGGTCCCATAATTTTACGTATAAAGTAAAATCTCCCTAAGGCGACCACCGCCAGTTCCGGGAAAAAGTGGTCGTTCAGAGAAGTAGTTTCTGAATGGAGGTAAATTTAGCATTGGGTGAATGGTGGTGAGGAAATCCGTTTCCGGAAAAAGTGGTTATTGAGGGAGGTAGTCTTTAGGAGAGGTTTTACTGTATATGAGAGAGAGATAAAGTTCGATATATGGAAACTGTTTTATAACAAGAGTCACTGTCCAAACCGTGTTGGAAATGCGAAGTCGAAACAACATTGAGTATGGTACAAAAGCAGAGAGGGTGGCAACCTGGAAACTGTCCTTAATTCCGCTTGCTACTAGTAAAAGTATTTTTCGTAATAAGGCTCTGCAATCCAGGGGTTCATAAATTGGGGGGGTGTAGATTAGATTTTATCAAGTTATTTTCATTAAACATATTGTATGTTTAGATTTCATGAAGGGGTGTATCAAAAAATCTGGAGGGGTATGTATATAAATCCCTTATACAGCAATTTTTGCTACCCACGTTTATGTAGATCAAATTAGAGCGTTCTTAATATTTGGAGAAAAAGAGACGCCGTTCCGGACCCTACATAACTCTACGCCTATTCCCGAGTTCGACTCCCAACTGGGCCAAAAGAAGAATGCTTACTGATGAACTACTCGCCATAATAAAGATGGCGAAACATGCCTGGGAAGCTAGCTATAATCTTTTTTTTTTTTTTGACAAGGCCCATCTAATAGGAAAGAAAGAAATTGAGGTACGGACCTCAATTTCTTCGAAGCCTTCCATATTCTTTCGCATTCCTCTTCTACTGTTAACGATCAGCTTACGTCTTCTATTTGGAGAAACTTCATTCCTCCCGTGCCCGTGTCTAGAAGGGGGTAACTTAGGGACCGGTCCCCCTCTCAAAACTAAATTTTTAATGGGACTTGGCTACAGCCTTGCATGCTGTGATTGTATCGATGCATGCTGTAAAAATTTTTGAACCCCCCCTTGAAATTAAATCTTGGCTACGGCCTTGATTTGCCCCATAGCAAAAGACACGGAAACGGACCCACAACTGGTTTACCCGAACTAATTTTGGACTAGCAATTTGGCATCGACAGACTTTCTAGCACGTGGACCACATTAGTGTAACTAGGGTTCTGAAGAAGGAAGCCTAAACGCGCTTCCGAAATAGCTATAAACCATCGTATTTATTTAAACTGTGTTAATGTGTTTTATTTTATATGCTACTACTCACTTTTGTCCATGAGTTGATTTCCTAGGCTTTGAGTGGTTTATATTCATCGGAAAACTGTGGGTCCGGGCGCAACATGACTCTTGAACCTTAAAACTTAAACAAAACAGATATTTGCCGTAGTGTAGAAGCAAAGGGGCCTTCAACCATGAAGGAATTCAGAGGTTGATTTCTGATATCCTGGGAGTGCTGAACGCTTTTTTCATATCTCCATAGTGCCAGGGTTAATTTTGGTTTGTTTGACAAAGGGAACAATAGTTCTCGAAACGTTGCTGAATCTTTTCGTATACTTTGGACCAGTGGCTGATTTTATTAACTGGGATTAATTTTTGTGATGAAATAGTCGGATTATGGTTCTGTTTCTTCGTTAAGCTACGAATCCCATAAGTGAGAGCATAACAACCTCATCCCTAGAAAAAAGCTGTATCCATTGTGACGTTTGTATGTATTTTTGTGGCGTAAGAAAAGCAGAGGTCGTGCTTTGCCATACTGGTAGATCCAGGGAGGCATCGCCCCCTTTGAGATGGAATATATCATTGAAAATGAAATGAAAGGTACAGGACACCTGGTTAAAAATAGGAATCGGGAACAAATCGTCCCCTGTGAAATATTTTTGGATCCGTCCTTGCTTTTCCAGGACCTACGTTTTTCCGAGGGTCCCGAACCTCTTAAGGCCTAGGGTACAGATGGACAACCTACGGCAAGCGCCCTGGCGTAGCGTAAAGGATGCCATTGGGGCAAAGGCCCCGGGCGCAAAATTTCAATATTGGACTGGTGAAAGGAGGGTGATAACTGGTTTTAGAGAGAGCGGGCTCAACGAGAGTTTTGAAGAGAGCTTCAACGAGAGTTTTGAAGAGAGCTTCAACGAGAGTTTTGAAGAGAGCGGTCTAACTTGTCCCAGGCGCTGGCAACCCCGCTGTGCAAGTGTGCCAGTGTTTGCACATACGAAAATTTAGCTGGCGCTTCAAAGATTTACAAATGATATCATTTTATAGGCTTATCCTAATCCAGGGATGGCTCACCTACCGGAGTTGCGACATATGAGAATTTGCTGGAACATCAGCGATTTACAGTTGATATTATTCTATAAGCTTATGAGTTATTAAAAAAAGTTTAATTATAGCAATGTACGAGTTGTTTTGCACGAAAGGAATTGACCAAAAAATACATAGCGCCGTCTACGAACAAGATTCAACAGCTGATTGTGGGTGAGTAGCCGAACATTATGGGACGGTAGCCACCGAAGGCAGCACCGTAATGGAAACTTGGAATGCCATTCTCGGAACCTTTGGTTGTTTTGAAACACTAACGACGGCTATATCATCAATTTTCTCCTCTACATACTGTCCGTTCACGAAAAGTAGTCCGATGGAACAGTTGGAAATAACGTGACGTGACGTCATAAAAGGCCTAGCCGATTACACCAGAGGTGAGGACTTCATTTCAGAACTTGTTTTTGACGCAGACAAAAGTTCGCTAAAATCCAGTTCTGAAATTGGGTCCCCCTCTACTGTAATCGGCTAGGCCGTTTGTGACGTCACCTACCGTTATTTCTAGCTGTTTCATCGGACTACTTTTCGTGAACGGACAGTATGCTTTGAGTCGTCATTTGCCAAAGCGAATTTTATAAAAGGTAGAAATTATAAATTATTAATTATAAAAGTAAGAAACAGAATGATTGATAAATTTAGTTCGGCCTGTGTGTCAGTAAAAGTGACGAACTGTGAGCCAGATATAATTCATTTGGCGTCCAATGTACAACTGTAAAATCTCATTAATTTGGAAGACAATAAGTATGTCATGTTACGAATTCATCATTATGAAATTAATGTTAAATTTAAACTTGTTTCAAAATAAATAAATAAAATTCTGTTGTCATCCCTCATTATGAACTGCTTGGCACGTCAGCAACATAATAAATATTTATTTCGACACTGGCGTAAGGTTTAAAAACACGACGTTTCGGGAGCCAACTGCTCCCTTTGTCAAGTGAAGGCAAAATTCTGCCTTCACTCGACATAACTTCGTTACGGAACCCCCTAGTGAAACTCTGTGTTGTTTCATCATAAATATTACTTGTAAATTATTGGCTAATGCAAATGAAACTGGTTCATTGCCATTGGCCAAAGGAATGGACTCCCGACTGCCGTAACTAGTTAGCGCCTTTTTTTTCGGGGGGCATCGTTGGGAGTCGAACCCATTATAAGTTGCGCATAATTGGTTAATATTATTATATATATAGTTTTATAATAATAGTAACTAAAAAATTAAAGAACCAAAATCGTACGTCAGCATGAAGCGGAGGGGATCAGTCATTTTTTTTTTCTTACAAGGGGGAGGGGGAGTATAAACTGGCCAGAAATGTGCTTACGTAATACTTGAACGGCCTCCAACACCAAAACCAACTGCTAACATGAGAATCCATAGTTATCACTGAAATTGAGAAAATACCTTTACGAAACTTCATTTGAAATTACCTGAATACAAAATAACCTAAGTGCAGCGTAGGCTGCCAGCTGATCATATTCTAGAGATGGTATCGGCCTTCTCATGTCTTGTGGGAACAGATGATCCTTCCTCACGTACTGTAACCATAGAAATAAATAAATAAATAAATAAATAAATAATATACATACATACATACATACATACATACATACATACCGACATACACACACACAGAGAGATCTTTATAAAGCTCTTGGGAACTTTTAAATTTCAATAAATTTTTAAATGAAAGCATAAAATAAAAGTAACATTACATAGCTTAAACATCACATTTAATATGTAGTTATCTAAAATTATTCCACGTATCTTACATTTTTATTAATACAATCTAAGCTGCGTTTTTTTTTTTTTTTATATTGAGCTATTACGTTGTCTAACATTTCGATTGAAATTTTTTTTTATACAGATTGAGTCATTTTCTCCTGCGAATTATCCAAAAAACGTTGGCTTTGCCGGATATATAAAACTCAAAACGGCTAAGACCAAATCAAGTTATACAAGAAAAGTTTCAACTGGAATAACGAAACAACTCTTAAGGAGGAAGCCATTTTAGATTATATTAACGAAGAATGAGGGAATAAGGAATAGTTTTAACTTGTAATTGCAGATTGAATGAAATATAATATTTCAGCTATTCAATATCATACTCATTTTAATTTTATGATATCTGATAAACTGTTATTAACCTTTCAAAGTGCACGAACGTGTTCGTCACAATTCATTGTGTGTATGTGTCATTATGCAGCAAGATTTAATTAAAAAAATAAAAATATTTCCTCTTCTTTGATTTTTTTTTTTTTTTTTTGAGCGGTGAGTGTTTTTTAAGGGGTGCAATATGGGTCATCTAAATCATACACTGGAATGGTGTGTGAATTATATAAATATTTTTTATAATATCTGAATACTTAAAAAAATCGAGAACCCCTACCGCTACATATTCACCAATCTTTTGCCAAGGAAACAAGTCCTAGTCTATTTTCAGTAAGCGATGGTTACTCAATGAAGAAATACATTCATATTTTAGCATTCCCCTATTGCAAATATGCCACGACAAAAGATAGGCGTAGGTTTAACGACAGGAGTTTATCGTTGTAGACTAATCATAATTTGAATATATCAAATATAATTTTTGCATTTAATATTGTTTAAAAAAGTATATACAATATTTAGGCGGCATTTTTTAATAATTATTTTTTAATGTGACGTCCACCCCACTATGACTTTGCGCCCGAGGTATGAAAATAAATACAATGGCCCTTACAAATGACGTCAGTGTCAAGATATAAAATTTTCCCCTTTTACAGAAGACAGTACTTATCATCGTTTCACGTCCACTAGTTCCTTCGTGCATCTATACCCAGAGCATAAGGCAGAGAGAGTACATATATTATCATCCTTTCAGTTTCACTATATACGGGAGGATTTACAATTACGTCTTATATTAATTTTATTAATCGTTACACGCATTTATTAGAGGGTTTCAATAGATATTGAACCCGCTATTGCTTTTGGCTTTCCTGTCTGCACGCAATGAAAAGGACAAGGCAAAGGTCTTCCGTAAATGCAATAATGATAGCTATTGTTAACGTTACAAATCTACCGAGTTACTTGAGAATTAGAGAGTTGCGGATTAGACAGTTTCGAATTAGACAGTTTCGAATTAGAGAGTTGCGGATTACAGGATTAGAGAGTTGCGAATTAATGTTAATTGAAACCCGCTAAATTTAAATATCGACCTTGGGCGATTTTCTTTCACTTGCTTGTTATTAATAATAATACGATGGTGTAGCAGAGTGATAATTATCTTTTGATCGCCTGATAACTAATCTGATCACCTGACGATCAATCTGGTCGCTTAATTAAATCTTAATTTAGCGAATAAGCTCAGGTTAATCCGTCGGTTCAGTTTCTTAAATAACCGCTGGATGGAAAAAAAAGCTAAAAAGTAGAGCTGTTTTTTTTATTGTGATAGTACAGATTTAAAATAAAAGTTTTTTTACTGCTTACCATAATTATTCTTAGTAATATGAAACCTGTACTGGCTGCAACATCTACTGCAGCAAACACAGCTAGCAACAGAACCGTTCTTAAAGATACGCCCCCCTGAAATATAAAACACAAAATTGACAGTTTCATGAAATAGTTAAAATACCAGATTAAAAAGGGTAAATTACCTATAATTTAAAATCGTAAATATTATCATCTCTCCAATCAAAATAGACAACATACTCTTATTTCCAAAAAAAACCAAAAAAAAAAACTAATTTATGCAGTAATATTTTTGTCTGCAATTAAAATAATTCCTCGATATTTTTTCCCATAATTACAGATAAAACTCGCTTTTACAGGAAGCATCATATAATAAATTACATGAAATTTGATCGGCATTGGTGTGGCTGTTTACGGTATTTAGGGGGACAGGAGCTATAACCCTCCCTGCTCCTCGGCTTGTGGCATTTATTTGTGCTTTTCGGTGTCGTCACTTTTGCGGTGGTCGCTTTTTCTGGGGATGGGAATCTTGTCAATTTTGCGGAGTCTACTACAGGCTTCCCCTCAGCAGCACCTGTTTCAGCTTTAGTACTCCGTGTTCTCTTAGGGGTTGTGTACAAATTTATGGAAGTTATTTAATTTGAACATAACTTCGTTTTTAATATGTTAAAGAAATTATTAAATAATATTACGTATTAGGAATGTAAATGAGCCTGGATTCTAATAATTAAAAAAAGGAAAGAACAATAAATCACAATAATTGAAAAGAAAAAAAGCAATAAATCACATTTAATTCTGATTTAATTAAAAAATATAATATTGTATGTGTGTTTTGGCTACAATTATATTAATCAAAAATGCGTTGAATATGAATTTATAATATGTCATTTTAAGGAAGTCTAGTCAAGTTTTGTAAAAAAAAAAAGCGGTGACCGAATTCGATTGGTTTAGAAGTTTTTAACCATAGTTGTCGTCATTATTGCCTTTGGGTCAAACAAAGTCATAAAACCTAATGGGTTAGGTGACAGTATGTCGGGGCTTTGGTATGCTTTGTTTGTGGGTACATTTTCTTCCGGCAAAAACTGAAATTTAGTTTTTTAATTTATGTCATAAAACTTTTAATTTAAATGCAATCTGTCTTGTGGTAAAACTGAGTTAAACGATTAGGATATTTAGTAATTTTTGTTTATTATATAAAAGCTTTATATTTTTTCAACCATATGCAACGTCATTAAAAATACAGTGTTTGGGTGAATCTATATGTAGTAATAATTTACAGTACAGATTTTGACACTCTGTTGATGCCGAACACTCTTGTGTTCGCGAATGCATTTGGTCCTAGAGTGGAGGGTCAATCGAATATATCTGAAGAGGAAGTATGTGTGACACACACCACCTAAGTAATTCTCTTAGTGTATACAAAGCTCTGAAGAATATGCATTCTTCCATAAAAACAGAGGTTTATTTGCATTTAGAAAGAGTCATTAGCGTTCAATAGTAGCCCATCGATAAACTGAGGCAGATTTTCAATTTAGCCGCCGTAAGCTTCAGCTTAATTAACCTATGGGAAAATCCTCCACTGCCGATAAAAAATGTAACAGTGGAACTGAAATAAAATGCGACGAAAGCAGAGAAAAGACGAAATATTCGATGGAATCATCATTTAGCTGAACTGCCGTAGATGCTGTTAAATGAATCGAAATATTGCAACATTTTATCCCAAATGTATATCGGAATTTCCTAGATTTAAGAAATATGGCGCCACTACTCCCTGGACAAACCAAACAAATGCAAATATCAGATTACTTTCCTTTATCATAAATAATAAATTTTGCTTTGTATTTTTTAACTTTTCTAAATATTTAATGATGGAACATTCTATTATACGTCTATATAACTTAATAATAATCACGTTTTCAGTTTTTATATATTATTTATTTTTCAGTTTTCAATTAAAAACGTAATTTCCGATTTTAATTTTACCATTATGTACATGAACTACGGAATTGTAATACACATATAGTATTATAATATATTTCACAATTAATTAAATTAGGATTAGATTTTTGTAATTCAAGCTTATTTATATGCAATATTATTTAATAATTTGTTGAATATATTAATAAAAATA
>QLNU02003225.1:105329336-105380140 GCA_006491805.2 Dysdera silvatica | reverse complement strand
AGGAAAAATACCTGCAGTTTAGTTACATGATATTTGTTGTAAGGACATGTTAGTTGTTGTGTTGTTGTCATGGCTTTCCGTCTCCTAATAGTATTCAGTATTTTTTACAATAAGATTCAGTAGCTTATTCAGGAAATTACTTAAAAATAAAAAAAACTGTGCCACAAAAGGAATCATTTTTAAAATAATTAATTCTTAGCGGTGGGAGCGCCAAATTTTGGGTTGGCACAGTGCGCCATATGACCTAAATCCATCTGTAGGGTATAAATGTTACAAGTGTTGCCAAGACAACCAGTAAAGATAAAATATGATAATTTTTTACCACGAAAAGTGAAATATATAATTGAAGAGTTTGGTAACAAAGATGAACAACTCCCTTTGAAGTTTTTTCAGGAGAGCTGAAAACCTGAACTTATTGTTGACTGCACCAATAGCCTGGGCCCATCTTTTTATGCGATTTTCTTCATGTTCTGGCCGTTTTTGGAACCAAAGGACCTCGGATTTTAATTCAGCGTGGAAAATTCTATAAGAATGCATCAATAACTCAATTTCGAAAAGAAATGGAGTTGTCCGTCTTTGATATCAAACTTCCCATATGTTTAATTCTTTCACAGTTACGATTGAAGAACTATATTTTTAATAACTTCATCGTACAATGAATAAATTTTAAAACAAAAACATTATGAAATAAATATATCATGTACACGATAATGACGTTATTAAATGTCATACTATTGAATTCATGAAGTGAAATGTCAATCTCATTACATATCCACTTCGAAATCCAGCTTGTTCTCTTGGTTGAGCTGCATCTAATTTTTTCTGCAGGCGATGTTTTAGCACTTTTGTGAAGATTTTATAAATAGCAGGTAACAAGCTAATTGGTCGGTAATTTTTCAAATCCTCTTTATCACCTTTTTTATGCAAAAGAATTACTGTTGCAGAATCCCATTGGTTTGGTATGTTACCGCTGTTAAGACATTTGGTAAAGAATTTTGCAAGTATGTCTTCTACATATTCTCCAGCTTCTTTTAGGATATCTAATGTAATACCATCATCACCAGGGGCTCTTCCTTTCTTCATATTTTTTATTGCAAATGCTACTTCTTCTTTTAAGATTTTAGGAGCTGTTCCTTCGACTATTTCAGAGTCTTCGTTTAATCCACTGTTACTTTCGTATAGATTTTTGTAGAATTCTTCAACTCTTCTAAGTATTTCTTCCCTATTTCTTGTTACAGTGCCATCCTCTCCTTTTAATGCAATGATGTGTTTATTCCCAATAGACAAACTCCCTTTAACAACCCTAAGGCTCTTGTTGCTTTCAATGGCCTTCCTTACTAACTCACAATTGAATTTTCTTATATCTTCTTTCATGCTTTTGCGCAGAGTTTTACAAAGTTCTACATACTCAATCCTGGAACTGGTATTTTGATTGTCCACCTACATATCTCTTCGCCTTTTCATGAGCTGTTTCGTCTTCTCAGATAATTTGCTATTGTGCTTTTTACAGGTTACACCACCAATTTCCCCAGCAGTTTCAATTATTGTCTTAACAATGTTTTCATTTGCTTCTGAGATATCAACTTCTTCAACAAGTCCCTCCATGTTTCCTTAAAACTGTATGTACAGTCCTACCTTATCTGGAGCAGAATGATCTTTGTTGTCCTTGCGCCATAAACGTACCACCAACTAACCAACAATTCTTTCTAGTGCAGTAAAAATGGAAATGGAATTGAATCTGAAAAATGACCGAAGAATTGAATCTGGAATTTTTCAATTCCAGATTCAATGCTTCGGTCTTTTTCTTTTAGTTTCTTTAAATCTACCCTCTTACTTACTTGTTTCCTAATGAGCTTCTGTCGTTCTAATTTAGTATTTAAACGCACTTTACATCTCACCATTCGATGATCACTTCCAGTATTGAATTGTACGCTGCAATCTTCAATAATTGATTTCTTGTTTGCCAGGATATAGTCAATTTCACTAGTTCCCCCATTTGGTTGTTTCCATGTCCATTTTCTTTGCGGTTTCTTCTTAAAAAATGAATTCATGATGCTAAGATTTTCAGCTTCTGCAAATTCGATGAGTTGATCGCCACGTTCATTCCTTTCCCCATATCCGTATTTACCAACCGATGTCTCTCCTTGTTCCTGTTGTCCAATTCTTGCATTGAAATCCCCCATGATGAGCTTGATATGTTGTTTCCCTTTGGTGTGTAACTGTTTGATTTCTTCATAAAATTCTTCAACCTCTTCGTCGGTATGGCTTGATGTTGGTGCATATACCTGTACTATTTGAAGTTGGTATCGCTGGGTTAGTTGAACAACAATTCTCACCGAAGAGGAACAAGTTTTGTGTGAAAACTTCGATGGTAGCTTTTCATTGAAAACGGGTTAAAGGCCTGAAAGGCCAAGAAAGGAGGATTCTAAAACTTATATTTGATTTAAATTAAGATGTTTTTTTATAATTAAACAATTTTGTGAAAGAAGGTCACAGTTAAATTAATCATATTCAAAGTCAGAAGACAAGAAGTGAAATTCTCCAAAATCTTCTCGCTTCTAGAGGGAGAATAGTTTCTGATAGTGTACAAAAATATATGTAAATTTAGCATTGAGTCTATGAGGAAAAAATCATTTCGGTAAACGGGGTCTTAGAGGTTTTACTATATTTTACATTAGCGTACAATTAGATGTAATGAATGTGTATCATGTAATGGACCCCAAGTAAATACTATTTTGTATAACCAATTCGAGACCCTCCATGCGACCACAGACACAAAACTCTTTATTATCTTTTCTGTTATTCGCTCTTTTATCATTTTCTTGAATATTTTAAAGCCACTTGTTTTTTGCATTACTTCTGGTATGTTTCAAATTTGGTCCTGTGTGATCGACATTGTCCCCTTCTTTTGAAGTTTAAAATTTGTGTAGGCATAATTTCTTCCCTTAGTCTTTGTTTTCTATCTCTATGATTTCTATTACTTCTATATATTTCCGTCTAATTATTCTTCTGTACATTTCGTTGGGGGAATGAATTTATGAGTATTATTATTAATGAACTTATGAGTATTATTATTAATGAACTTATGAGTATTATTATTAATGAACTTATGAGTATTATTATTAATGAACTTATGAGTATTATTATTAATGAACTTATGAGTATTATTAACAATCGTTAATAATACTCATAAGTTCCTAGTTTTTTTCCCCCCCTAACTATCCCCATACAATGTTGGTAATATTTGCTAACAAAATTCTGTAATATCTCCAAAATTTTTGGATGACCTTTTTCAAAATTTCCCCAACCACCGAAACCTTAAAACTGAAAAACCTCATAACATTTCAATGATAACATACAAATGAGTAATAATTAAATTATAAGATCACAGACGCTACAAGAATCTGACAATATATGACTGGTCTAGCTTTCTCACTTACAGAAAAGCAGTATACAACTGTCCTCCGAGAGTTTGATTTTGAGAAAGTACTAATGATAAAATTCTCTACTTTGTTAATATTGCTATCGCAGAGATATACTTTTCCTCCGTTTCTATCGTTACTGGCGTTAAAAGTCACTTTTTGATAAATTCTCTTAACTCCATGTGTTGTGTGTTTTTATACATATCTTCATTTATTTTCTATATTTTATTTTTAAAGTTATGTGCTTTCTATTTCATACATGTATAAAATAAATTTTAATAATGTTATCTTTTTCATATATTTTTAAGAATATAAATATATCTTCAGTGATAAGAAAATTAAATGCACCATTTTTATTTCCTAGAATTGCAAAGAGTTTTGTGAATATATTATAAAGGAGAGCGTGCCTAGGGAAATTATTTACGAGAGCAGATTATTCTTATATTGTGTTAATAGAAATTTTACTGTTGATGGAGCCCAATAGTAAATTTGTACACAGCCCCTGAAAGGAAAAACAGGAATATGGCTGAAACCGGGATGATCTTAGCCTGGAGGGAGACTAATTTTAATCAAGATAAGCGGACCCCGCAAAAGCGACCAGATTCCCATCCTCCGCAAAGGCGACCACCGCAAAAGCGACGGCTTCGTAATTTTCATATTTCTAGGGAAGGGGATAGAGTTTCCACTCACATTACCGAAAAAATTCCCGGACCTTTCTGACAAAATTTTCTAACTTTTATGAGAAAATTTACTGACTTCTATAAGAAAATTTGCTGACTAATCGAAAACAAAACTTTGAATTAAACTTCAGTTTCTTGGAAAATAGGTTCACGTTCTCAAGAAATTTAGTTATTCAGAATGGATGTTAAAAAGATTTTCCCCCTGCCTTTTCCAGATTTAACGAAAATTTAGTTTTCTCCTGATCTTTAGGGACTATTTCAAATTCTCTGACAATTCCATGTGCGTAGGAATCTAGGGGATAGACCCTCCCCTAGTCATCCCAATGTTTCGCTTACATTTTTTTTTATTGCTAATCATAATGTTATTCGTGCTTGCTCATTTCACTCTTCTTAAGATTATTCACACTGAGGTTCAATGCGATTTTATCGTAAATAAAACTTTATGATCGATCATTAGAGTAGAGGGTCAGGGCTGGGCTTACGGTGTTAGCGGCCCTGTGCAAAGCAGATTTTAGAGACCCTGAAAAGCGCTTTGACAAAACAAAACCGATTCCTTGGTACTTGCACTACACTTTTCGGCGGCTCTAAATTAAAATTTAGAGCCGCCAAAAAAGGCGCCTCTGGGCGGCCACCCAGATCGCACCCGCTAAGCACGGCTCTGACGAAGGTAATGATATTTTTCACATGAGCAATTAAGAATGTAAGATACATTTTTTAGTTAATTATAAAGAGTATAGAATGCGATTTTATGGCGAATAATTATAAATGTAGAATATATCTTTAGAAATGACAAGTAGTTGTTATTGTAAATTACTGCGAGCAAAAAAAAAAAGTATTTTACAGCAAAGCATTAAGGACGTTAAATACGATTTAACAATTAGTACGATCTATTCATGTAAACGATTAAAGATTTAGAATATGATTTTATAACCAATTATTAGAGAAAAAATAATTTTATCTTAGATTTAGGTGCAATATATGCAGTTAATCGTGTCATTTAGAGATAATAAGCATACTTTTATTGTGATTATTTTTTATAAATGCGATTTTTTAAGTTCACACTAGAAAAAAAGTGATTTAAACAATTATAAGCAGTTATAAGTGTAAAGTATGATTTTATGGTCATTTATTAGACATAAAATACGATTTTATTTTAAATAGTTATCATTGTAGATTACATATATGTCTTATCATCCATCTATAGAGAAGATAAGCACGCTTTAATGTATATACTGTCTAACGGAAAACTTAGAAATAACAGGAGGTGACGTCACAAACGGGTTAGTTCACTACAGCAGAGGAGGACTACAATTTCAGAACTGTTTTTTGGTGAACGTTTGTCGGCGCCAAAATCGAGTTCTGAAATTGGAGTCCTCCTCTACTGTAATGGGATAGGCCGTTTGTAACGTCACCTCCCGTTATTTCTAACTGTTCCATCGGACTTCTTTTCATGAAAGAAAGGTACTCAATGGTGATAAGTATGCACTTCCTGTACAAACTTAAAGATGATGAACACGCTTTTAAATCATTAAAACGTAGCAAGTACGATTTTGTATAGCGAACCGTTAAAATTGTAAGACATGTTTTTATTACAAACAGTTAAAATTGTAAGACATGTTTTTATTACAAACAGTTAAAATTGTAAGACATGTTTTTTATTACAAACCGTTAAAATCGTAAGACATGTTTTTTATTACAAACCGTTAAAATTGTAAGACATGTTTTTTATTACAGACCGTTAAAATTGTAAGACATGTCTTCTATTACAAACCGTTAAAAATGTTAATAAACAAAACTTACATCAGCTCTGGCTTGCTTTATTGCAAAAGCCATCCACCACCAACTAAGAATGAAGATGCCAACGAATACAATACTCAAAATCAAGGTCACCTTGGCTGCGTCCAGTTCCCCTTTGAGAAATATTAATAATTTTTAATTAATTCACCGTAAGTTAATTAATAACAATTAATTAGTAGCTAATCGAAAATCACGTAAAAATAATTATGAAATAATTATAAACTCGTTATTTATTAGAAAAAATACATTATATAATAATTAGTTCATTATGAATGTGAATACTGCGTATAAATTTAACAAAAATTATAAAAAGATAAGAAATTTAAAAATAATTTTATAAGCAAAGTAGAGCATATCAATGGATTATCGAGTAATTAAAAATAAACAAAATTAACAGAAAACTAAAACAATAATTAGCATGAAAACTAAAAAGTGTTAAAGTGCTATATTAATTAGAAACTTGTTGTACATATTAAGAATGAAAAAATCTGATGAAAGAATTAATTTAATGAAAACGGAAAAAGAGGGTATTTTTTTAAAGAATAAATGAAATTAGAATGTTACAAACATACCAAGAAATTTTAAGGAAGGAATATAAATTTAAGACGTCAGGAAAGCAAAACGGGAAAATATGTGAAAATTACGTGTATGTATATATATATATATCATCATCAACAACAACCACCATTTTCAATCCACTGCAGAGTGGAGATCTCTCTGTTATCACACATACATGCAATACTGTGAAAGAAATACAGAGGAATGTATATAAATACTTTATGGCCCAGAAAGTGTAAAGCATTTAGGGGCTTCTCTCTCTCGTTGTTTTATTATGTTTTTAAGTTTTACTTTGGCCCTTTGTCTTGTAGGACTTACGCCACTATTATAGTTTGCAGACGAAGATTTTTAAGTCGAAAAAACGATTGACTGAATTTTTAATGAGGTGTGAATTCACCGATTTAAATTATTTTTTCTGCAGACATATCTTTGAGTGCCATATTTCAGTCTGGTTTGTTGTTGACAGCTATTTCAATAGCTTTTCGGTATCTTCATCCGAACATGACTTCAACAGAACCGAACCAAACATTTTTTTTTTTTAAGTTAGTGGAATGTGTTGCCAAAATTTACAAATTTTTCTCATTTCAGAAATTTAGAAATTGAAAAGTTAGTGCAAAATGGGTCCATAAGTGTGTTGAGAAATCTTTATGTGCAGTTTCACACGTTTTCCTTCAATTGCGACCAATGATGATAATGAAAAATCTTAAAAATGTACTCACTCTGAAAATACCTTATATCTTCTCTAAAAGCCAGTAAGTTCCTCTGAACTCTCTCACTGAGAACTGGAGACTTGTGACCAGATGACCCCTGATTTCCCGTGGGAGCTGCGGATCCCCGGGGGGCATTGGACCCCTGAGGGATGGCCATAGGAGCCATTGGTTCCCTAAACCAAGTACTCAAAATCACTTGTAAAAAATTTTCTTCCTTATCCACTTGATGTAGTCGGCTACCAAGTATGATCAATGCGACGAATGACAGGCCCTGGAAAAAAAAATTAAATTAAGTGCTTTCAGAGAACCGTGATTAGCATTTTAGGACTAAGGAGGGTTCTCAGAGAGTGATTAATTTGAAGGACTCTCCTTAGCATTTTTTAGAGCTGAGCGGTGATGATTTCTAAAAGTGTTACTGGGTTAATGTTACTCATGATCTATTAATTTCCTGCTTAATAAAGCATTATTCATTTGGGCAATAGCATAATTAATTTGGCAATTTAATACGTGATGTAATTATGAGTTATATAATGCATGATATTTAATTTTAATTTTTTTTTTGTGGATCATCATTCAGCCCATCTTATTAAGTGTGACGTTGAAAGCCTGTTAATATTTGAACTGAACCAAGAAAACGCAAGAACTCTTTTGTATAAAGTATCGCAAAAGTTTACTAAGAGAGAAAGAAATAAGAAGAGTCGATTTTTTAATATTAATCGTCTAAAAAGTTATTACATTTTAAAAGACTCCTTTATATAGGCACCAATAACTGTCCAGATATTATAGGTTTTTTTTAATGTTGCATGTCATTTTATTTATTATAACTGCAACAATTTTTTTTGGAGTATATATATAGAAACACTTTCTTCGTTTACATAAGGAAAATGAGACATTTAAGGAATTGTTATCCAATGAGAATGAAGTAATATTGATGACGTAGTAGGCCTTTGGAGACAAAAGGCAGTTGATTAAGTGAACCACGGTATGCCCTGTTCAGTTATACATATACCACATGAGTCCTTATATGCAAGATTTCTAAAATATTATTACCTTCTCAGGGTTTAAATAATTGCCCAATGGTTATCGCATGAAGCTACCGGGGAATATTTTTGTAATTTTTTTTGGAAATGTTTTCATGTTGAATAATTGGCAATCGTATTAACAATTTGAGGGTAATTTTTTTACAAACCTTACACACAAAAGGTTAAACACTAGTAAAATAGCAAATGGAAAAGATCAAACAAGCTTTCGGACGCGCCAGCAGCAATCCTTCATCAGAAGTAATGAGTCATCGTTCCCCTATCTCGATGGCCAAGCAGGTTAAAGCACACTGCGGAGAGCCCTTGGTTCAATTCCAGATCGATATCTCTCTTTTTCTTTACAAAATTGAGTTACGTTTTCACGTATTATCAAAACAATTGTCACTATTTTGGCAGTTATTTTGACATCGGTATAACATTTTAAAAAACAACGTTTCAGGAGTTACTTTATCTTTATTTTACAAAAGGAGCGACAGAAACGAGAGTGGGGAAGTCCAAGTTTATATATCACTTTGGTAGGAATCTCCTTTCAGGGAAGTCCTGCATGGAAAGGAAGATCTACTTTGGGAAGTCTCAACGGACCGATAAGACCATTCCAATCTCAAAATTTGGAGAAAATCTTTTACACATTTAGTAGAGGTTTTCTACACCAAAAATTTACAATGTTTTCACTAAAGCTCGATGATGTCGTCCATTTGGTGTCCAATGGAGGAAGATTTTCCAGGGAAGTTACCTAACACGATGATATATCAACTTGGGACTTTCTCTCCCTTCTCATTCTGCCTTCACTTTATGGAAGGAAAAATTGGCTTCTGTGAAATGTCATATTTGTACACCATTGTCAAAATAGCAGTTGCTTTATGGAATCTCCTGGTAGAACTTCATGTTTCTGTGTAATTATGTTCAATTTTTACCTATTCACTGTTGAAAGAAGTTAAGTAACCACTATGCTATCTAAATAATTTGGTCTGTTTCATCTTTTCCTTTTAATTCTCGTGTCAATCAGTTTATATTTTGTTCAAATAATATTATAAAATTTGATGAAAATAACTTTAAGAATCAACGGCTATGTAGCTTTCTTATTAGCTTTCTGTGCTTATTAGATTTCTATGGCTAACAGGTATATATAAAATATTAGGTACTTGTACACGCTATGTCCTTGAACTTAAATTACGTTTTTTAATCACCCAATTTTCTTTAATTGCTATTATCATTAACATGTTCAAGTGATAGAAAGACATTGATGATAAATTCGAATTATATAGTGAAAATGTTAACAAGACCAAGTATTTTATATTAGTGATCACACACATTAAATATGCTCATCCAGTTTTACAAAAACAAAATGTGATTTTTAATATTTCAGCAATAATTAGTTTTTATTGAAGACTCAAAATAGATGCAATGAAGTCTGAGAAAGAGTGTTGATAGAGAAAAATAAAAAATATACATTTTCTTTCAAATCTTGCATGTTAATTGGTGTACGTACGTTTCCTGTTTTTTTCATATAAAGCAATTCCTTTACATAATGCAAAAATTGTTGGTATTTGAATATTTATGTATAATTTCAATATATAAAATGCAAAAAAACGCTTTTAAATTTAGTGTTCAATTAATAAGAACTGAAAATATTATTTCTCAGGTTTATATTGAAAAATACTTCTTTGCATAAATTAAAAAAATATTTCCTTATATAACTTAAAAAAATTACCACTTTATACAACTTAAGCTAAATTTTCTTTTCAATATTCAGATACTAAAAAATACTTCTTTAACTCAAAATAAATGCCCTTCTTTAACCCAAATTAAATTACTTCTTACTTCTTTAATTCAAATTAAATTTATTTCTTTAACTCAAATTGAAGTTACTTATATATCTAACTACTAAAAATTGTTTTAATTAAAATACAAAATCGATTTCTAAATTCAAAATTAGTCCTATTGTCATTTATAAAAGTTGCATGATTTTTTAAGAACGCAACTTGATAATTAACAATTGCATGGTTTGAGATAACATTAATTTTTCAGGATAATAACTTTAATTTTTCATGATGATAACTTTAATTTTTCATGAGAACTTTAATTTTTTATGATAACTTCAATTTTTCGTGATAACTTCAATTTTTCATGGTGACAACTTCAATTTTTCACGATGATAACTTTAATTTTTCACGATGATAACTTTAATTTTTCATGACGATAACTTTAATTTTGAATATGAGCGTAATTGTAGCATTAAACATTTATGAAGCCATTACTTAAAATCCTATATTCAGATAAATATCTTACTGTTTTAAGTGGGAACCTATAATTTTGCATTCCTTACACGAAAGCAAGCCTAAATAAGTTTATCCAAAAGCAATTTACAAGAAAGCAAATCCAGATAATTTACACCTCCAGAGGCGGTTACAAAATGTAGGATCCCACGACATGTGAATCTTAATATACTCCATTGTGTGAAGAGAACTCACCTTCATAACATTTAACAGGGTGCAGCAGCAAAACTAGTTTCAATGTAAATTATTTGCCAAGGGCTGTGAAGGATCAAAATAGTTCTTTACAAAATGTAACACAGCTGAATACGAATTGAGCGAACTAAATACCAATTTAAATTGTTCGTAAAATCAAAGTCAAATCAAAGTTCGTAAACACCATCTTGGGTCAAATCTGAGTCACACAAATTTTTTACTGTGAGAAAATAATTGTCAAAACGTTGTCCACGTAAAGAATATTGAGATTAACTAACGACTAGCGCGTTGTTGAAGCAATATGCTTCATAATCTGAATAGCTGAGGAAAAATAGCTTCTTAAGATGAGAATGATTATTATTATTCTTAATTTTGTAATCTTTTTAATTCTGTCCATGTTTCCCAACTGTCTATATAGATAATATAGAGGGGAAAGATAAGATAGGGATATGAATAATATGGAGTTGGTTAATTTTACTTCACACCTCAAGATAATACAATTGAGTAAAACCCATATTAATGGGAACTCAACAAACAAAAGAATTTGTTCGTAAAAGAAAGGTATTATTATTATGAAGAAATTTCTTACTGGAGAATTTTTATCTGACCATAAAACTGTAGTGGTCGTACATGAGGGGTTTCACTAAAGTATAATGAGGCATTCGAAAAATAATCAGTGGCCTAATACTTTGAGGTGGGGGGCGGAATCGAACTCACCAGCTTTTCAACGTTTTTAAAAGAAATTCAATTTGAGGCTTTGTTCCAGATTTGGGGTCAGCGACCTTTTAGAGGTGTTGTGCCAAAGTAATGCTGCAATCCCGTTCCGCCTGCTAACCTGCGCTCACCCATACTGTGTAGATATTAATGATAGTTAATAGATTAATTAATTATCAGAATAAAAATAATCATTAGTAACAATACAAATTACTAATTAATTTAGATAAAAAAAAACTCTTGGGGAGGGGATTCTTTACAATATGTTTGATTTTAAAGTAAATAAAATACTTCTTTTGAATTTTAGCAAGTATATTCAGAGATTTGCTTTTGCTTTAAAATTACTCCGTGTGCCAAGTATAGCACGTGTACCAGGGAGTGCAGACCCCTGTTTTAGATCCAAGACCGGTCCTCAGATAAAACTTGAACTGAAGCAATGACTCCAGCAAAAGATTAAAGTGTTTTACATTATCTATGCTGCAAACCACATTCATATATTACTTGTATAACAGGGGGCATGGTATCTGACTCCATCCTTTTTTGGAATTCTTAATAAATTTTCAAAATGAATGAAAAGAGGATGCCAGAAGAGATTTGAGAGCTGCTGCTTCAGATCGCCGTGGTTTTAATTTTCTTTAAAAATACCTTCCACTTTCCTTTGCTTCAAATGACACACTGAGGACAAAAGCGTTTGAATTTGTTAAATTCTTCAATTCCGTTTTAACTAACGTAATCAAGAAATATGTGCAGGCTAAATTAGGAAAAATCGATTCCGGAAAAGGAAAACCACATACACGCGAAACTGGGTCATATGGTAAATTGAGAACCCTTGTTCGCGGACAAGTTGACCTATTTGCCTTATATATATAGTCTTTTATAATAAGCATCTCCTGAAACTTTTGGTTGCTGGAGGAAAAAACGGGGACGAAATGTCTTTGAACAACAATTGCGGCATTTGAGAACATACAGGAGAGAGAATGAAGTTGGGACGAATTACGGTTAAATGGTTGCTGAATTCCTCTGGAGGTCAATTAGAGATAACGACTGGTAAAAACCCTCCACGCAAGTCCTGATTGCAGAGTTTAACGTTGGCCATTAAAACAAATTGGCCTTGCCTTAGGCGGATTTACCTTCCCTTATGCGCCTGAGGTAAAGATTGATCAAACGCAATAAAGAAAAGTTGGAAATATTTTGAAGAACATTTACGAACTGAAAGAATTTAAAGAACTCTACTGCTGCGCTTCCCGCCACTGCAATAAAAGCTAATGATCATAAAATGCCAGTGACAGAACCGGGTGAAGGTGCATAAGGAAATGGTATAAGGTAAACTGGTTCCCTTGCAAGAGTTTTCTGCGTTTTTCTTATAGAATAGAGCTCCGATAATCCAAACTTCGCTTGATCAAAATGATCCTCTTATTCATTATTGTTTTAATAAGCACTCGTTCAATATTTTCGGTAAAAACTCACATATTTGTCTCCTAATGTGTTTCCTCCTGCTTTAAGAAGAAAACAATACAAATAAATGACAAATACAAGATTATAACACTAATGGTAGATATAAGATATTATATATGTGAAGATATGTGCAGTAAAGCCTGCGAATAACGGTCTCCCGCGGGTCTCTGCGAAGGTGACCAGTCCTTGGGAGGTGGCTGTTATTTTGAGGTTCAGTATGAAAATTTGAAATAAATAAAATTAACAATAAAAAAATTGTCACTCCAAAATATATTAATCCTCATCTATTTTAATTTACTTTAACAAAAATCAGTGATTCGAATTTCTCTTAATGGCAAATATTCATTTCTAAGGAAATAATATTTGTACTCCTTTTGTATAACTCATCATCATTTTTATTAAGAGCAAAGTTTTGAATCTCCCGAAAATTTTACAAGACATCAGAATACGTTTTGATTTAGAATTTTGTAGCAGTTCTGTACTCTCTCTTCCGCGTCCATTTCCTCATCACTTTCTTTCCCTTCCATCATATTTTCTAACAATTCCTGAATAGTATTATGCGTAACAGAAAGTTCTAAATCTTCGTCCACGCAAACAAATTCGCTGGCTTTCATATATGTCATTCTTGCTAATCTGAGAGCCACCCAATCCTTCCCCAACATCATCATCATCATCTCTGCCTGTATTTTCGGGTTCATCAGGTGAGGAAAAAATCATGCAATTAAACAATATTTCAATTGCTGGATTTCTGATTTAAAGGTTTTGATAGACAGTTGGAAAGCCACTCTAATGTCACTTTGTCAAGTTTTACATTTTCGGTCTTACAACTCTTCGTTTTGCTATGTTCATGCCTCGAAAGGTCTGTTGCATATGATCTTTACTATTTTTTAACCATTGCTACTTTTCGTGCACTTGCACCTTTTTTCACTATTTTGGATAACTTTGATTTTCTCGTTTAGATTTCAGAATTTTAGTGAAGAACTCATTGTGATTACAAACTGGCGTTCAAATGACAAAGTTAGGTTGATACAACACTACTCGATTGCAACAACGCATAAAACACCAGAACTGTCAAACACCAATTTTTAGTGGGCAGTGGTCGTTTGCGCAAACAAAACATTGGGACGATCGGACATAAAGAGCGATAGAGTATTCGCCGAATTGGATGCACGTATAAAGATACAAAATGAATATACTGAGTTTTTAAGGGAATACTTTGAAAGAAAGTACGGTCAAGTCCACTTTACTTTACATTCTTGAAAATTTGAGTTGCAGATATATTTAAAAATTTAAATTAAAAAAAAAATTCGTGATGCCAATGCCTGCCGGGTGGCGGTTTTTTAGAATTCGTTGTTTGGAGGTTAGTACTAATATTAATCTAACGTAATGCGTTCGGTTCCATTGTTATGTGGCTTGTCTAAAGGTTACCCTTGTTTAGAGTTGACCCTTAAAGGAGGTTTTAATGAAAATGCTTTGCATATATATAAAATATTTACAAAGATATTGGATTATTTACAAAGCAATTTATATCTTAATTAACAAATGCATATACTTTGTGACATTTTTCATTGTCAATATAATAGTTTAGTAATGTGTAATTAAACGTGTTTTTTTTTTTTTTTTTATAAATATGGTAGTCTTCTCGCACTTTTACACTGAGAATTAAGCTTTCGGATTTTCTTAAATTTTTCTTTCTTTTTTTTTTTTTTTAAATCAGATATGCCCCTACCCGTCTTTATTTCGAATAAGCGAGTTTTTACTGTATATCATCATCATATTCAACCATTATCTATCCACTGCTGGATGAAGGTCTCTCCAAATGCTTTCCACACAAGCTTACATGTGTATAATTTCGTTAATCAAGCACTAAATTAAGAAATATCATTCAATTCTACTATGATTTCCAGGAAGGTGTATTAATAGGTTAAGGGTTGATTATATCGACGTATGACAAGTTCGAAAACGTATCTTAGAAGACTTGATTCGACTTGATTCGACTTGATTCTCTTGAGCTTGCCAAAGACCGGATTTCTATGAGGATAGCTGACCAGTGATGGCGAAGTGGACAAATAGCCTCAATGTCCATGCCTCGATGCGCTTGGATTGTTTTGGGTGGGTTCTTCTGATTTAGGTTAGAGGCTCTTTCGCATAGAGAACTTATTTTGCAACAAAGCTTCCTAGTATGTTCAAGTAACGTCTAGAGCAATTTGTATTCTTAATGACTGACTTGTGACCGTTATTATATCGGACCAGTTATTTTTTACCCGCTTTCCTCATACAGAATAAGAATCGTAGCGCGTACTTGTATGTTAAAATAGTAAATGGGCAAAAGAAAAAATTCGCGTTTTATAGTTAGTGATGACAGAGTCATTGCTTTGATTTCTACTAAAATAAATCTTCCCTTCTTTGCTTCGATCCCTAGATGGGTGTAGGGTTTTCACAAACGATTTTGACTGGCTTACATTTAGTTTTAATTATTAATAATGATAAATCATACATAAAATTAATAATTTACATTATTTCTGTATTCAAATAAAGTAATGCTGGAAGCAAAAATAAATTATATATTGCTTACATCTCGCTTAATTCATTTATTTAACAACTATATTTATAATTCATGTTAACTTTTTCCGAAAATAGAAATATATATTTCCAAGATCCACGAATGGCGCTTATTTTGAAAAATTAATTAATTTATAACATCAAATAAAACTATACGGAAAGTTATTAAATATAATTATTCTGCTTTTTTTAAGTTTAAAATTTAGCATCCCCTACAAAAGCGACAGCTACAAACATAGGCGTACGCAGAAAATTCATAAGGGGGTTATAATTATATATATAATTCTTAATGGAGGTTACAGATCTGCAACTGACATTTTCTATGTGAAATATACAAATTTTCATTGCAATGGGGGGGTTACAACCATAGATGTGGATAGACAGTTCATAAGAGGAGGGTTATAGGCTTAATGGGAGGGGTTACAGAGCTACAACTCATATATTCCTATATTAAATATACAAAATTTCATTGCAATGGGGGGTTACAACCCCCAAAACCACCCCTGGTTACGCCTATGGTTACAACCCCATCAACCCCCCCCCCCCTTGCGTACGCTAATAGCTAAAATAAATTCTACATACGAAGCAACGCAGTGAACTACATAGTTCCTAGACGTCGAAGCTATTAGCACCAAAGAAAACTACTCACACCGTATAAGACACAATGCTCAAGAGAGGTTAGATTTTCAAATAAAGATAAGATTTTTTTTATATTTTAAAAAAACCTTAATATGTTAGTTGATTTCCCATTGTTAAGGTTAACGAAACAATACAGAGTTTCACCAGGAGATTCCGTTTCGGGAGCCAACTGCTCCCTTTGTCAAGTGAAGGCAGAATGCCTGCCTTCACTTGACGAAGGGGCGACGTCGTGTTTTTAAACCTTACGCCAGTGTCGAAATAACTGTTTGTTATTGTTAAGGTTGGTTGCCTTGCTGTTATTATTATTATTATTATTATGTTTCATCTGTGATACCCTCTAATAGCCTATGTGACTGAAACCTTTAAAAGTACAAGTTCACACAGAGAACACAGCTTTAAAATCACAATTGTAATCATCTGTTTAACGCAGCTACTCAACTGTAGTATCTCAACTCTTTAATGCCAAAGAGAAACGATATTCTTCTAATAGGGGACGTGATGGTTAACTCCTTTTCAGGCTTTTAAATATTTCTAATAAACAATTTAGTACATTTCTAAAAGCCATTTAAAAGCAGTTAAAGACTTCATTTGACTCACAATTGCCAATTAAGGGAAAGAAACACTTTGACGTACTAGCACTAGACATAGCAATGACCTATGTTATATGTGAAAAACTCTAGAATTATATGTCCAAACTACATAATTAGTTTTTTGAAAGGACTTGGTTTATTATCAATGGAAATGTTTATTTCTTTTTAAAGAAATTGACATGCGAAGAAGCAAAATATCAAGTTTGATAGATTTCTTTTGTAGCTTAATGATATCCTTTTATGGTATATAATGATACCTCTCTCTTAATTCATGATATATAATATGAATCCGTGCTATATAATGATATGAATCCGTGGTATATAATGATATGAATCCGTGGTATGTAATGATATGAATCCGTGGTATGTAATGATAAGAATCCGTGGGATATAACGATATTATTTTGCGGTATATGATGATATCAGTTCATGTATTTTTAACGCCGCCTTTATACCGACGGTGTAATGTACAAATGTGGCAAATATAAAAATTGAGTATTCGAGAAAACGCAGTTTAAACGTTTACACCTGTATATCAAATCAATTGGTTAAGGTATTTACAGATGGCGCTGGTAGTTTTAAATTGGCATAAATAATTACCAGATGTGTGCACACTGAGTTGTCACCCAATAATGGAACTTTCTACGTACTAAGCACAATTTCTTTCACACGAAATGGTACTTGGCCACAGGAAGTAACCTTTCGTAGTTGCACTGCTTTACACTATACAACTATTATAATTTTGTTTTATATTAACATAATTATATATTTTTTCAGCACTTTTATATCGTTATTTATATTACTTAAGTATTATAACAAGATAATTATAATAGTATAATTAACGTACACTGGTGTTAAAAAGCAAGAACATTTTTCGAGGTCTCATATATAATTCCCAGTGTACGTAAGGAAATCTTATTAAATTTATGGAAATGTCAGCATTGCTTAATTAAGAACTGATTTTTTTTTTTTTTCGCAAATAACATTCGGAATTTCTTTGAGAGCTCTTTAAATACTGGCGCCGAGGGCAACGCGGCCCCCCAGGCTTACTTCGAACGGCCCCCACAACCCCTTTCCTGGGCAGTGGCATAGGTATTTTTTCGGGTCCGGGGCTCCCCATAGCATAGATCCTTGCCAGCTCGGGCCCCTAGACTTCATCCAGGCCCACCCCAGGCTGTAGCCCCCCTCTCGTCGCGATCGTATATCTTTTTAAAGCTTTAAAAATACTATATGAAATATTTTGTCTTGTGCTCGTCTTTCTCTTGCTGCCATTTGCGTGTTGCGTGCAAGCTTCGTGCCAAAGGTTATTGGTTGGCTGGTTTTCCTATGACGCAACAAATGTTATCCTGTGGCAAACGGGGTAAAACTAATGGTTGCACTCAACCTGAGAGTTTCTGAGCTTATGTAGTAATAATAATGCAGTAGACCCCCGCTAATCCAGCCATTCGCCGTATAAAGAGATGACGGATTACTGAAAATGATTAAGGAATTAATTCTTTGTCAAATCTTCCACTCGTGACGTCACGCGAGAGCGTAATCCCGCCCTTTTTACGTCGAAGCTCGAAGTCGGATTACGGAAGTCCGGATTAGAGGATGTCCATTGTAATGCCAATTTATTATAAATTAATATGCCGCAAATTACTGCTAGATTAGGGGAAATCTGTTTTATTTTGCATTGTGATCTTTTACCAGCGCCGTTAATTACGTTTGCTTTTTGTTGATTATCCTTTGAGCACCAGTATGATTTAAATTTTGTGCATTGACGAATGGGCAGCTTCCGAGGCGGTAGCATATTAGAGTTTTCTTAGTGATTTATGGCGCAAGGATAGCTAAAGATATACTGCGCCAGAACTCAGTTTTCCGAGAAATCCGAACCCCTGTTACCATAGGCGCCTCCAGAATTATAGGCAATGGGGGGAACGTTCAGAAAAAATTCCTATTAAATAATGTTGTTGGACTACAGTTTCTTGTAGATTCAGTCTCCCCGTTTTTCATAAACCAAGGGCGCGTAAATGCACCCCCTTCGGGGCGCCCATGCCTGTCACCTAGGTAATTAAACACGTTGCTCCAGAAAAGTGATAAAACATCAAGCGTTTGCTATCATTTTAATTCAAACATGGATTTTTTCCTCACGATAGAGGAGAGCGCATTACCACTATTCCACCACTACGCCGCAGTACCATTAAGCAATAGAACACTTCAAATTTTAGAATCTAAGGTTGTGGACACCCAAGTGTGTATATGTGTTCCTGCGTAATTTTCACGACGACGTTACATAGATACGATGTTACCTATGTCGTTACGTGGATACGATGTTACTACGACGTGCATTTGTATGATGTTACCATAACGTACATTTGTACGATTGCTTTGTACATTTGTACCAGGACCAGTGGCGCAGAACCGGCAGTTTCACCCTACTTTACCATAACGTACATTCGTACGATGTTGCCACGGCCTACATTTGTACAATGTTACCACGATCTACGTTTGTGTGATGTTATCTACATACTACATATAGAAGTTAGCTGGTCAGTGAAGGCAAGATTAAGGCTGACGCTACCATTGGCACACAGCACTCATTTGTAAAGTTTGTTTTTCTGGAGGGAGATAAGCATTTTTCTGGGAGTTAAGCCACCCTTTACCCCCTCTAATAACGCCAGTGGGTACTATGATAATTATAGGACTACAACTCGACCCCACAGACTGTAATATACTATATTCTTTTTAAATTATAGTACTCTTTCTTTTCTTTCCTATATAAATTATTATTTTTCATTTGGGGTACCACAGCAAAAACTATCCTTCGATAGCTTACTACATTGCAAAATCGTTTTTTACGAATAATTGGCTCAGCTCTCTCCCTCTCTTCTGCCGCCTTTGCCAAACATTATGACAAATTTGCCTTGGATGATCTTTTAGATTACAAAACTGCTATATTTATGTATCACCATATTAGATCCGACGTCGTGGTTGACATTCTCGCCATTGATTATTCTGTACACACCTATGGACTACTATAAATCGTGCTACTATAAATTCGTACTATCAATCAATTAAGAACTTCTTATGCGAGAACTAATCCTGGATTGTCTCGTATTGGAGAAATGGGTCCAAGATTATGGAATTCTCTTCCTCTAGGGCTCAGATCTTGTATTACAACAACACAATTCAAGAAACGACTTCGTACTCTATTAACTAACTCATAATTTATTTTTTCCCTCTTCATCTTATATCTATTGGAGTTATTTTAATCTCCAACTTATGTATTTGTACTTCGTTTAATCTCACTAATGCACTTCACACAATGTAAGCAACGCCCACCCGGCCTTGATTGGGCAGCGTGGGCTTTGTCAGAACTCTCAGTCTTTTCCCACTGCTGCCCTGGCAGGTCGTCTGGCATTACCATATCTTTCCCCAATACTAAATTGTTCTGCTATAATGTAATTATAACATATTATTAGAGTTATATATTTTCAGGTTAATTTTAATAATTTTTTTCTCAAATTATTTCACAATAATCAGTACCGTGTCAACTATTTTTAATTTCTAGCTCCTTAGAGAAGCGGAGAATCGTTTGTAATGTCATATCTAGAGATCGAAAGTTTAGGCACTAAAAATGACGAAAAAAGACAGGCAAAAAGGCGCTTAAAAAGTTCAAAATAGGCACTTTAAATTATGTAAAAGGATATTTAAATTTACAACAATACAGAAAAAGACATTTAAATCAATGAAAAGGGGCAATTAAATAAATTTAAGTTCTAAAGGCTGGCTACAGAAATCTAATGCACATATTTCATATACTCTCTTAAAAATTGAATAAAAGAAGTAGACGCTATTGAAAAACATTAATAATACATGCTTTTTAACGTTAAAAATATTTTACGGGGATCAATTGGAAAAAAGCGTCACATTTTCTCGTTATTTTTTTAATAAAGCAAGGAAGCGGGCTGTTGTTGCCACTTTATTGTAGCTGTTGTCACTTTATTATATTTATATCAATAATATGGTTATTTATGTTAAAACCAATGAAAAATGTTTGTTGTCATTATATTCTGGTGGAATGAATAATAGCTACATGAAGAAATGTCAATTGTGATTAATTCTTTACTTTTCAATTTTAGTTGTCATGGTAACCCGAAAGGCACGAAATGCCGGAGGGCGCTTTTTGTTTATTAGTATTCATTCAAGTTTTGACGGGTACGCACGTAGTTTTTCTATTCCGCTTACTTGACTTGACTTGGTCTGGGGAGGGGAATTCGGAAGGGTGGCCGTCACAGGCGAGCCTGTAATCCCAGACAGGACTATTCCGCTTAAATTCAAATGTTATTCTTCATTCACCAATGAAGAAATCTTTATAAAAAAGAAAAAAAAACCCTGAAAGAAAAAGTCTTCAATGTTATTGAATACATTTTCAACGTTCTAATATTCAATAACATCGAAGAATTTTTACTCGCAAGACAACTTTATAGGGGTTTATTTGAACAACGTATCTCCTCTTATTGCACATTACTACGATATGTTTTTTAAATTTTCAAATGTGAAATTTTGATATCTATTATTCAGCAGAATTTTACATTGTGAAACAATCTATCTTCAACTGAGGTTGTGGGAGCATTTCTAAAGCAGCATGCCATGGTAGGAGACATGGACAGTTCTAGCGTCAGCACTTATAACCAGTGCCGTATTTCCCAATAGGCTATAGACTAGGGCAGCAAAATTTTGTGTATTGAGTCTGATATAACAAAATCAATACCACATGATATAATCAGATGTTTTTCCAAGAAGTGAGCTAGACGTTAATCGTTCTATTCAAATACCAATGTTTGATAAGCTTATTTTTTTTTACTAAAATTAAAATTTATTTCAATAAAATTGAATTTGATTTATTATATACCAAGAAGAGATAATACTTCAATATAAGTTAATATTGTTTAATGTTTATGTTTCAATTTGTGAGTTTGTTTTTCAACATATTTATTCTCGATACAGAAGTTTTTAGCTATATTGAACGTAGCAATTTTTACGTTCTTATCACTGATAAAGGAAGGGCGGAAAAATGTAACCATGGGGCGGCAAAAATAGCCTAGGGGCGGCAAAATGGTAAATCCGCCCATGCTTATAACTTTTCCTATATTCATAATGGATTCAAAGCCTTGATACGCATGACTTAGGGGTGGGGCAGTATCTGACAGTAAAAATGACGTTCTCGTATTTGACCGTGTCCGTTAAGAAGGATTTTACTGTATAGGAATTATAAAAAGTACGTAAAAATACAAAGCAAACGAACTGAAAACATAAATAAAAACTGAAATAGACATTTACGACAAAAAAATATCAATATGGCCTCTTACGTATTTGGCATTGTAATGCAACAACAGGTATTGAAATGCATTGATGTGAGTACAGCTTAACAAGCTAATGAACGACCGCTCAAACGTAGGCTAGAAAATGAAAACACTCACCGTGTTTCAGTTCCGATATAAAAATAGTTCTACGAGCCACGTTACAGCGGACGTAGATTGTATGATCATGTGTCCCCAGCTTGAATAAGTGGATTTAGTTGTGTTTAATACTCATAGGCGTACGCAGAAAGTTGACACGAGGGCTACAGAACCATAACTCCATATATTCATAAGTGCATATACGAAATTTCATCGGAATAAGGGTTTCAGCTCCTCCTGCGTACCTAGTGTTGATGATGCAAGAAAAACTAAGATCGTGATGTGTCAAAACCTGAACTTCTTTCGTCTGAGGTCGATGGAACTGTAGAAATACAACGGAAAGCATCATGTACCAGGGGCCTTGAATGAAAATTTAACATCGAAAAGATCCAATAAGCTATCATTTTCAAAAATCAAGTCATTAATCGCCTCTCCTTCAAATGACCTCTAAATCCATCCCTGCCATGTACCTGATGGAATCGCACCTGGATCATTCTCATTGCAGCCAAACGCAATACCACTGCCCTACCGCCAGGGATGTAGTCGTCAATTAAGCAGTGCCGGAACGCTCTGGAACCTTGGTGGTATTGTCGGGGGCTGAAGAACACAGAATGAGAAAAAAAAGGAGTTACTGGAATGTCTTTCCGGGTCGTTCTACACTCCTGGCCACCATAAGGCTGAAGAGGCAAACTTGAAGAAGGTTTGTGAATGAAAAGAAATTTCCAGGACTTTCTTGCGAGAATTCCGGATATCACGTACAGTCGACATTTCACTAACGCGGATTACTCTTAACACGAACTGTGTCCTGAATCCTCGTCAACGACGAAGAACTTGGACCAACGGTTCCTTAATTTTCCTGGACCACGGACCCCTTCGAAGATCTCACTCGCCCTCGCGGACCCCCAAGAATTAACTCAAAGTTTAAAGCCCGGAATTTGCATCATACATATTTATTTCTAGTGTTTCATCACTAATTTTCACCATTTAAGGAAGGAATTTTTCGTCCCCTCATAATTTATTCTTAGCATTGCAGGATAAATGCTCTTGTCTTAGTGTTTTTGCGAAACTTTGTGGAACACTGGATGGATGTTGCGGACCCCCGATTGGGTCCCGAGGACTCTCAGTGGTCCGCGGACTACAGCTGAAGAACCACTGACTTAGAAAATCCCATCCTTCCTGGACTGCGAAAGTGAACTACTTTTAACATGAACAAATCTTTTGCCAGAGTGAGTGTTCGCATTAACGAGGTTCGAGTGTATATGCTAAATGTTCAGGTTTTTACGAATACAGATATTTTCTATAGTTTTATTTGTAACATAAATATATTGCATTACGCCTTCTTGACAAATGTATTGAATAAAATTGACCATTTTCATAATATTTCACCTGTTTTGCTACCTACATCCGTCATCTAAACATTTTTTTTTTAATCCGACGCCTTGTGTGGGATAACCTTATCAAGAAAACCCGTCCTGGCGATGCGTATCTAAATTTATTTTTGTAGGTCAAAAGCAGTTCGTGAAGTTTAGTTCTGTGTTCACGTTTTGAAAAATAAATTTTAAAGCAAGGCATTATTAACATAAGAATTATGTATTGATATCAGGTAAATTAGATATCAAATAGATTTCATAGATATCAAATAGATTTCATAGATATCTGATAGATTGCGTGAATATCTGGTAGATAGTTCATATGGCTGTACTAGAGAAGAGTAAATAAAAGTGTATTATTATTACGTGGATATCCGATAGATTACATAGACATCAGATAATCAATAGCTAATCTGATAACTATCTAAACTGATATCAGATTAGGGAAGTATTACATTAGGTATTAGGTGAGTGTTTTAGATGTAGATGGATGTTATTAGACGTATATTATTAGATATTAGATGGATGTTATTAGATGGATATTATTAGATATATGTTGTTAGATATTGGCTATATGTTATTAGATATTAGATGGATATTATTAGATATATGTTGTTAGATGTTGGATATGTTATTAGATATTAGATGAACGCTATTAGATATTGGCTATATGTTATTAGACGTTAGATGGAAGTTATTAAATATTAAATGAGTTATTAGGTATTATATTGCTGGATATTACTAGGTATATATTAGATGAACATTAATACTATATTGTATTAGATGGATATTATTACTATATATTATTAGATGGATGGCATTATTAGCTATTATCATTAGATGGGTATTATTACTAGCTATTATATTATTAGATGGATATTATTACTATGTATTACATTATTAGATGAATATTATTACTATATATTATGTTATTGGTCACTATTAGATATTAACCCATTATTAAATATTAGCCTATTATTAGATACTGAAATTTCATTCAGTTTTTCTCAATGCAGAAGTTCCACAAAAAGGAAAGCTATCAATATTTGAACAGCAGATTTATAAAATTTAAGCAAATACATAGAATTACATTAAAACAAATATATTGCACTTCGGTCATAAATATAAAATAGGTTGGGGAATTACGAATCCAAAAGATATTTTAAACTGGAACTTACTTAACGAATTTTAAAATTCAATAATATCAAGTTATTTCTAATGAAAATATCGCATTAATCGGGTTTGATTTTATATTAAATGTAAAATTAAAGCCAATAAAAAACTGGTTGTCTGTGAAACAAAGAAACTGCAGCATGATTCTCATACGACCATAACGACTCCATTCCTCTCGGACCACTGACCGCTTGAAGGAAATAACAGAGAAATAAAACAGGCCTGCGTAAAATAGCAACACGTCATAACTAGTGCGATAAGTAGCCGCCTCCATTTCACAAAACAAAAAACATTGTTGAATATTATTTTTCTCATTATTTTTAAATTTCTCTTAGATTTTAACAGATAAAAATCCTTTGTTTAGGAAAAGGAAATTGAATGAAAAAGTAGGTCTATAATTGTGTGTGTGTGTGCGCGCGCGCGCGCTCACCGTCTTCTATTTTTACACTATTTCATGTCTTAAGTAAACAATTTCACTCTCTTATTTTGATTTTAAGTCTATATATGGTAGTTTGAGCCTGCAGAATAAAGAAACTATCTACAGACTTCAATCCATCTAAACTTAAAATTTTTCCAGTCTATAGATTAAAATTTAGTTTATGGACTTGAATCTGTAAGTTTAAATTTTAAAATTTTAGCTTATGGATTTAAATCTATAAACTTAAAAATCTTCAAACTTCAATATATCGATGATATTTTTATAGCCTTGAATAATAAAAATCTGTGAGGCCTTACTGAATGTGTGTGTATGAAAATAATGTATAAAATTAATCGATCTCAAAGCCTCATTAAGTAAAGTGGAAAATTATAATATATCCATGACGAAAAACTGATGTTTGAAATTAATGAAAAGGAAGTCACATTTTAATTGTGTAATGACGAAGACGAATTATATTCATGAGAAGTTTATGACGGTGCGTGTAGCTGAAGATATTTCTGAAGTTATTTGGTTATACATATAAAAAAAATGTATATGAATAAAACCGTTATAATAATATCTAAAGAATGTGGTTTCATTTGGCCTTCAACATTTACGGATGGCAGTACCTAGTTCTCATTGGTCCATAAGTTATTATAAGTAAATAAACAATTGTTGATTTCATAGTCAAACAGGCGTTACTCTAATAATAATAATAATAAAATTATTAAATTTATTTTTCGATTTATTAATTTTTGATTCAACTACCATTTTCTCTTGTGATGCTTAAAGCATATAAAATCTTTATTTAACTCTAGGTAAAGTGATTAATGTTCTAAACCAGTGGTTCCCAAGCTTTTTCAAGCCGCGACCCACTTTTATAGTAGCCAAGTAATCCGCGACCCACTTTTATAGTAGCCAAGTAATCCGCGACCCCCTTTTATAGTAACCAAAAGATCCGTGACCCCCTCTGTCTGCCACCGCAACATTTGCATAATAAAAGCATTTTTAACAGAGTAAAGAAAACACATTAAATACAAAATTATATTATATTAATTATATATGTTACATTATGTATATTACATTAATTATATATATTAATGTATATTACAGATATAAAGTTAACAACCATTAGTAGAATATTGCAATGTGTGTAGCCATGTTGAAATATAAAAGCGTTGGAAACATTTGGTATGAAATTCCTTATAAAAATAATTGCAACTAAAAATAGTTGCGGCGACCCACAGAAACCTGTTCGCGATCCACCTTGATGGTCACGACCCCAACGTTGGAAATCGCTGTTCTAAACTGATGTTAAAGTCGAAACAACTATATTAACATCGAGAAAATATTTCTACGGGATTAACTTAAAAAAAACATCATAAAATTTGGCAATATTTTTTGCTTTACATTATAAATAAGTTAGTTAGCTGTTGCATTATAACAGCATATAATTAATAATAATAATTAAGTGATAATCGATACGACAATCAAGTGATACTTACATACAAAAGGTTACACAATGGTAAAATAGCAAAAAATGGAATAAATGGAATAAAGATCACTCAAGCTTTCAGACGCGTCAGCATCAGTCCTTCATCCAGAATAATGATTTTGACTAACATTTTTTTTTATGTATTTTGCTCCACCATTTAATTTTGTATACAGGGTGATTACAATTAATGTCTCCCGGTTTAGATCTTTCTTTATACCGAACTAATAAGAGGGAGGACACCAAATTTTGTACACATGCTATTCAAGGGATGAGGAGGAGAAGGATTCCGAAAAATAAATCCAAAATTCCTCACTTGTTGCTCTGCGACATTTTGCGGTGCCCGAATCTGGCGGCCTACCATGTCCCATACATGTTTGATTGGCGAAAGGTCTGGTGACCTTGCTGGCCATGAAAGGGTATTAACAGTACGGAAGCAGCTCAGAGATATGCAAGCCATATGGGGCCCGGTGTTATCCTGTTGGAAAATGGTCCCAGGCTGTCGTGTCATGAAGAGTAACGCAAACGGCCGCAGGATGTCATCAACATATCGTTGAGTTGTTAAAGTTGGACGTAGGATGACTAGGAGCGTCCTGCTGTCGTATGAGATAACACCCCACACCATTACGCTAGGGGTAATAGCTGTGTACCTCTGTAAAATAAAAGCTGGTTGAGACCACTGGCCCTGGCACCTCCATAGATGGATCCGATGGTCATCTGCTCCAAGATTGAAGCGGGATTCATTTCTGAACACTATGCGATGCCAATCTGCTGGCAGCCATGATGATCCACTACGACACCATTCCAGAAAACTCCGTCGATGGTGTAGTGTTAAAGGCAGACGTCTTAAAGTCATCTGTGAGCGTAAACCCCACCTCATCCAAGCATCGTAAAATGGCGGAAGGTGACACGGGAAGAGACCGTAGCACGTTGGATGGGGAACAATGACGCTGTTGGGTAAGATCGGCCTATCGCACAGCCAATCGATCTGGCTTCGCATTCGTGCACCTTGGCCTTCCAGAGCTTTTATTCTGCCGATAAGTTCCTCGCAGCAACCATTGCTGCCAACACCTATGCACAGTGCAGATGGCGGCCAATTGCTCGGTAGGCCCAGCCAGCTTCACACATTCCGAATATGCGACAACGTTAGGAGTCATCCAATTGGCTATAAGGTCTTCGACAACGTCGCAACGTCATTACTGGTTGCGTCTCCAGGGAACTGCAACGCCGACAACGAGAAAAATAAACCGTTCGCAAATTTTACCTCTTATACGATGCCAGTTGCGCAGTAGAAATGCGCGCTATGATCGAAGTTAACACTCATTGGCTTTGAAAATTTAATCATTTGCATACTTGGTCTAAAGGAATTTGCATGCGAAATTTCGAGATGATTTGATTATTTTTTAGAGGTGCTTCGTGTTTACTTTGGGAGGGCTCAAGCGACTTTAAAGAAGATTATGTAATACGGCGATGGAGAAAATAATGTGTTTTGATGTAAAATGGGAGCTGGAGCCTCTAACCCCCTTTTCCACTGACGTACGCAGGGGGTGTTGATAGGGGTTGTAACCCCCATTGAAATGAAATTTTGTATATGTAACATAGGAATATACGAGTTGAAGCTCTGTAACCCCCATTGAGCCTATAAACCCCTTTTGAATTTTCTACGTATGCCTATGCCTCTTGCCTACGTCGCTGTAAACTTCTCTTTCATGTTAATTATATATGATGCAAAAAAAGGAGAAACAACTCCCCTGTGGAAATTTTTTCCTCAACGAATATTTAAAACCACACTTTTACAGAAACTTGAACACACGCTAAGGCCAAGCTTAATTTTCAAATTTAGGTTTTAGCAGTTTTTTCAGCGTTTTAATCTTAGCATGGCATCTTGCTTGGATGCCAACTGACCTTGGTTTACATCATTCAACTTATCGATCGTTTATCAGATAAATGCTTGACTCAATAGTCGGTCAAGCATGATGAGAAGTTGAAGTTTAATGAATCAGAAGTTGAAGGATGGATTCTTGTTGTTTCCGAATTCAAACTATTTTTGTATATTTATAGAACCTGAAATGGATATTAGAGGATGCGTTCCATAATTTTGGACTATAGACTAGGGCGGCAAAATTTTGTGTATTAAGTTTGATATAATCAGATGTTTTGCCGAGAAGAAAGCTAGACGTCATGCTTTCCATTTAAATACCAGTGCTTGATAGGCTTTTATTTTTTTGCTAAAATTAAAATTTATTTCAATAAAATTGAATTTGATTTATTATATACCAAAAAAATAATACTTCAATATAAGTTAATATTGTTTAATGTTTATGTTTCAATTTATGATTTTGTTTTTTTTTAAATATTTATTGTCAATACAAAAGTTTTTGGCGTATATTGAATGTAACAATTTTTATGTTCCTACCACTGATTGGGGCGGACGGGTAGGAAGTGGGGCGGCAAAAATAGCCTAGGGGTGGCAAAATAATAAATTCGCCCATGTCTGTATGGTTCTAGGTCTTCTTCGAGTCACATTGTTGAGAATAAAGTGCCCTGGGAATAAATGATGACCTTTGTAATATGCAAATAATAGCTAACTAAGTGGAATATAATTGCAGGATGCTTATTTGGGTTTTTATGATGCCAGGACAACATAGGTTATTACGTGTCTATAATTGCAGAAATTATAAACTTTCATTGAAATGTAACCTATAGTAATATCTGAGATCGACTAAAACTATTTGTTTTACCGAGCAGGGCTATTTCCTGACAGTGTTCACCCTGTACCAGTCTCCTAGCAGACCTCAAACCGGTCCCACAAACCAAGGGTCTATCTTTCTGTCTTCTAGTGGTAGTTACATCCTTACACCTGAGTTGACCTAGCTCTCGTACGTGGGTGAATCACATTTATTTTGCATTTAATTAACAGTGGTTATATAATATGCGAGTGTATATATTTTTTTTAATGTCAGTTTCTGATCAAAAGGCAGTCCATTTTCACTCGCACAAAAACAGACCAGTCAATTTCTACTCAGAATGTAGTCAATTTCTACTCAGAATGTAGTCAATTTCTACTCAGAATGTAGTCAATTTCTACTCAGAATGCAGTAAATTCCTGCTCAGAATATAGTCAATTTCTGTTCAGGATGTAGTCAATTTCTACTCAGAATGTAGTCAATTTCTACTCTCTCTCTCTCTCTCTCTCTCTCCCTCACAGGTATAGACTACAGTCACGTTGAAATCGAATTACAGAAATTGTAAATATTTTTTCGAATCCTTTTTTAATTTTGTTAGTATGTCTTACTGGAAAATATATAACTTTGGCATCTGACAACTACGCTATTAACAAGGTCCACTACAGTGGTATTGTGAGAGAAAACCATTTTCTACTGTCCTGGAATCCCAGGCTCGATTCCCGAAGCGGAATTGGTTTGACTGAACAGTGTTTAGAACTCTAATTTAACTGCGCTATTGAACATCAGGCGAGCAACCCAAGACCTTACACAAGGGGATGGGTGGGAGTTAACCCCCATTTGAACGATATAATTAACAATGAAATGAAATTCCTTAGAAGGGAGAGAATTTCGTTTCTATCCAAACTCTTCTCCTTTCTATTAATCCCCCTCCCCTCTTTTTTTTAAAAAAAACCCCCCACGTAAAAATATGGAACAACCTCATTCTTAAAAGAAATTATATATATATATATATTGTAGATGGCGATACACCAAAAACAAAAACAATTATGCGTACTTCTGTACAACTGCACAAACCATACATATATCTATTCTAAAATGGCGCAGTATAGCCCAGATGCTCTTGCGCCATAAAAATCCAAACAAACAAACAAATATCTATTCTAAAGATGGCAGACTTTTTTACTGTAACCATTGTCAACGAGTTAATAAATCTTGTAGTCCTAATCCTAATTTCACATGGTTCATGGTGCACCTAAAGGACTTCCCGTTTTATCTCCCATTTGAAAGGATGAGATGCTGTTTAAATTGTGATAAAATTGCGGGGAGGGAATCTATTAAAAAAATTTTGTTAGTAGTTGACGATGGCCGAAACTAGGAAAGCCAATCAAAACATGAGTTTTGGAAGCCGAATAAGGGACATTGACAGCCGATGTATATTCGGGCAACTTGCGATAATAGGGAGGGAGCGATCATTTGAAGCTGGTGACAATTGACAATAGGATAGTTAGCTAGAGTAGGAGTCCTTCTGAATCCCTACCTGGAAGGGCGGCCATCGGTCAAGAGAACTCTTCTATACGACTGCATCACGGTTTTGTGCTTATTTTGTTCAATTGCATACACAGTGTCATTTAACTGAAAGAGACCAAGCTTATCCATGAACAATAAATACCAGGATTTGTATCTTTGAGGGTACGTTAATGAGTACAATTATATCACTTTCTTACTAGTGGTATTGCTATATAAAATAACTGATATGATATCCTTTCCTACCAAAATTTGTCCATTACGGGCACTGACTCACAAAGACGTTATAAAGAAAGTAAAGTAACAGGGTTAAAAGTAGGGGGAGGCCTAGAGAGCTACAACTACATATATAAAATACGAGTAATATCTTGTTTATACAGATAGAAGAAAGCCTTGTTACAAGAAACGCTATTGCTCTCTCTTTCCATTTTCCTACCAAATAGTTTTTAAAGTATTTTTATGCATAGAATAATAAGAAATAAAGCATTATTATTATTATCATTATATTTGCAGAATGATTACAATTCTGAGAAGAGTACAATAGCATATTACGAACACATAACAAAAGGAGAAAAATACAAGCTACCTCAAGTAGATATAAAGGGAAACATCATAGCGAAAAGACCTACAGACAGAAAAAGAAGAGGACCGATGGACGATTTAAAGACTGGTACTGGACTGAGCACAAGAGGCATTATTTATGCGAGTAAAGACAAAGAAATGTGATCCATATTAGCCATCAACCTCTGAATCGCCTGAGGCACTTGATGACATACAAGATTATGTAGCATATGAATAATACATTTATACTTAATGGAGGTTATGACCCCAACACCCCCTGCATACGCCTATAACTACAAAAAAAACATATGGAAAGGCCAAATCAGGGCCGCAATTCAGCCCTTCTTCCCACCGACAAGTGAAGTATGCTTTTACTCGGAGTAATACTAAACGTGCTGGCTAAGAATCCGGAAGAGGTCAGCAATTTCCAAACGTATTTTAATTTGAAACTTCTTACAGCACTAAGGCGGCTTGTAACAAGTGGTAATACACGTTTTCTTCCCCCCCCCCCACCCTGCCCCCATTTTAGGTCTTCTGACATCTGAAAAGTGCCTCAAGAAAGTAGTTATTTATTTTGTGAACAATCCCATCTTTTTAGTTCAACCCGCCTATAAAAATAGGTTGACAGACACGTCAATACCTTCGTTCTGTCTATAGAGAATGCTGATGGAATAGTTCTGTCGCAGTAACTAAAACAAATTTAAAACCAATAAAAATAATTAATAATCATCCCTAAATGATGAATGATGAAAGAAGCTGCTCATACAACAACAATAAAAAAATCAATTTAGTTTTATTCTTCAGGACATGTTTCGTTTCTGACTACGGCAGGAAGCACAGCGCGGTAGAGATTCTAATTACCAGAAGATGAACTTTTGGAAAACCAGGAAATAGCGAAAAATGCGTTTTTATTTTCCACAATCTGCGTGGTCTACAAAAAATACTACATATACCCCCAAGGTAATTTTTTTTTTTTAGTATTTTTTATACTATCAGAATCAGACAAGGTTTCTGCGAATTTAATCATAGGATTCGAAATGAAACTGCTTTTTAAAATACATTTATGTATTTCATTACAATAAACGTAAGATAATTTTAGAATTAAAATTAAATTACAGACGATAACAGGTAACAAACTTCAAAACTTTTTAGGTAAGCATTTTAATTTGATTTTTAAGTAGATTTCTAATCTTTTCATGTAGTCTAATCAATTGATTAGCTATTCAAAGCAAACTCAAAAGAAAATGTTAAACTTATTAGTTTATTAATAGCGTTTCTCTGCCATGTCTTCAAAAACTAATTTTGCACTGCTCTCACCTCTGCATGGACATTGCTTTGGGTTCTCTTCTTCCCGGGGACTCTTATGCTACTCTCTACCACAAATTTTGTTCTTTTTCTTTTCTATATCAGAATTGGCGCCACACATACATTTACTTCCTATTTTATTTCGGACGTCGATCGCAACCCTTCTCTGGGAATACAGAATTACTATTGCAGCCATCTTAAGTTAACAATATAATATTACTAATATTCTATTAAGCATACACAACAATTATTGAATCGATAGTTAAATCGTTCATTGCCAATTTATGTTATTATTCCTTTACAATCAAAGTTGAATTTTGTTTATTTGATGTATGAATATGTTTATTCCCTTCGTTTTCGCGCATTTTAAAACACTTGAATACAGACAGACAGAAATGACATAGAGTGCAGATTATTGAATGCAGAGAATTGAATTTTTTCGTAAACGCCCCTCTAAACATGGGGAATCTAAGCTAGGCTAATAGAGTGTAGATTCGATTTCGAATCTCATTGGGGCTGAATACTGAAATTTCCGTAATCGACCGTTTCAGCAAGTATCAGAACAAAGAACAAGACCTCTAAAATTCTAGCACATACTAGAGGCTCACGTAAAATCTTTTTTTTTAGTGGGGAGCACAAGAGAAAAGATGTTTTTTTCACATTTGCTCCGTTTGAATGTAGCCAATGACTGTCGAGCTCTTCTTATTAGGTTATCATTGGCGAAGTACTGATGATGCTGATGCGAATACTCTTTCCGATCCATCATTCTGCACACAGAAGAAGAAGAAGAACAACAACAACAACAACAGGGAGGAGGAGGAGAAAAAGAAAGAAGAGGAGGAGGAGGAGGCTGCGTAGTACTTTAACTGTACATGTGTAGTCGGTAGTAAACAGTGTTATACCTCACACGATGTCAGTAACCTTACGTTTGCATTGTGGCAGTTCCGGTTATTCTGTTTTCAAACGTAAACAATATACCAGCTTACCGCCAGAAATTGCATGTGAATTGCACCATACAGATCCAGGGGCGTAGCAACTCAAAAATTATGGGGCTCAATTTTTGAACCAAGATTCCGTGAAACCCTAAGATTCAGTGAAAGTTTGCTGGGGTTTCGCAAGTGATCGCGATTGAGCAAAATCGTATGCTACAGAAAAAAAAAATTTCTATACATTGGTTCTCAGAACCCTAAAAATTATGTCGTGAGTTCCTCAAGGGTAAGAAGGTTAAGAAAATTCACGGCAATAAATCCTCTAACCCCAATATTTGGTGGTTTTACCACCAAATATTTACCCCAATATTTGGTGGTTTATCCGTGGTCACACGGAAGCGAAAATGCGGGAAAAAGGGGCAATTATCAAATTAAGGTTTTCCGAAAGCTTATTTTTATGTCACTGTCCATACTTACGGAACCTGAAGATTCGTTCTGGACGCAACGTGACCCAAAATTGACCAATTCCAGTAGAAGCAGGTGTAACGTTTTTCCAACATATGTAAAAACCTTGTTCCTGCGTTTTCAAGAGGTCACGATGACGAAGAAAAGTTTTGTGGGTACAACACCAGTTATAGGCCAGACGACCGAGATTTCGCATTCTTCCTTCCCAAAAAATAGTGAAGTGTTTATTACTCCAGTTCAAACACGACAACTCTTGTTCTGTTCAGTCTGTCTGAGAGACGACCCAGAATGAGAAAGTGCCCGTAGGGCTTCCGCGACCTCCCGATGTTGGCGGTGATAAGCCTAAATCTAGGCAAATGGCGACTTATTCATAATTGGTTCTTTGTTCTCGTCTTCATTGACAGCTACAACTTTATACAGATATAACGAGCATCAGACAAAGTGTTCTTTTAGGTCGTCTATTCAATGGGGGAAAATTAACGTGAATGAGTAAAGGGTACATGTTCGCCACAATCGTTTGTAAAGCCATCATATGTTCGTGTTTAAGATGTATATAATCTTTCCCATTAGCGCATACAACCACCGCATTAGTCGCATGTTCCTCTCGTTTAGCTGTACATAATAGCAAATGCGTGTAAAGTCTCTCATAAGCTATTTGAGAATGGCTTGAAAGGTTGCATGAACTTAATGAAATCTTTAAGTTTTACCAGCCGAATTGAAGAATAAGTACGTACATGAAGACTAAACATCATACCTCCTGTGTCTTCATTTAAATACAATATTAATTGTAAAAAGTATTAGATATAAGTAAAATAAACGTCTACCTCCAATACTTATATCTAATTCCAAAATCAAGTATCTATATCTAATACCTATCTCAGCATTAATATTTAACACCTTCTCCGGTACTTATATCTAATATATAATCATATATATATAATAAATCTATAAATTTTTTATGCCTATATCAGTTTCTTTATCTATATATTTTTTTTTACCTATATAAATTTTTAGTATCTATATAAATTACCTATTTATAGTGTACGTTCCAATTTCCTTAGTGAATAAAAAACGTTGCTACACTAATTATACGCATATGGCATAATTGATTCATTAAGTAATTATACCTAATTTTTCACGGAATATAAGCGAAGAATTTAATTAAATTGAAGATGTTTAATTAATTAACGATAATTTTTAAAAAGCACATATTTTGATTTTTCTTGCTTTGAGGTCCGGGGGTGAAAGGTCACCATCGCGGTTTCGCTACCAAGAATGTACATAACAGTTTTATATATGCAAATACTTCAAATTAAATTTATTATTTTAAATCCAGATTTTACTATGTGTTTTACAAGAAAAATTTGTGCGTTTGGAGAAATTTTTTTTATGGTAGCATAAATAGGGTAAAAAATGCAATTCTATGTCATAGCATCTATTTTACAATTTTCAATTACAAATCTAAATCCACCAAACAAAACGGTTAAAACGTACAAAAATGCTTTATTTTAAATTATCTATAAATATGCAGGTAGGCAGATAGATATAAAACGCATAATTTACCTAAACAAATGCTTATTTTCATAATTATTATTTGATCTATAGTTTCACGTAGACTTTCACAGCGCATTATAATAATCAACAACAAATTTTCAGGTAGTCAGCTGTATAGCAAAAAGATTATTTATTGCTAAAACTTTACGTTTCGATTCGAGCTGTGCGAATCATCATCAGAAGAGGTTAAATTACATGAAAAACTTTTGAGAAAATTGTAGAATATACGTAAGTTGCGGAAACAGTATAAATACGTTGAAATAAATTATTATGAAATTTTAGAGACGAATATAAAAGCCAAAACAGAATAAAATTAAATCGATAAATAAACAAATAAAAACTGACATTTACACGTTACAGTTTTGTTAGAATGGGTAGCCAAGCAACGGGAATGGTTTTTGCATCGTCTCTATTAAAATTATTAGGATGCTTGATGATCCCTATTGCTTCTCTGTATAATCTGGGCCAAAAATTAGTTGATTTTGCGAGAACTTTAGTATGATCAAAAAGGATTAAATGGTTATTTAAAATTGAATGTTCTACTTGCCGATTTTGTTATCAATTTATTTCTCCCGTGGCTTTCATTCTCCCGTTTTCGGCACATAATGGATCGACCTGTCTGCCCGATGCATACCTGTCCACAAGAACAAGGAATTTGGTATACACCAGGAATTTTGTATGGATCCACAGGTTCTTTAACAGAACGTAGGAAACTAAAAATCTTGTTTTTTGAAATAAATACTGTATCAATATTATGTCTCAAAAGTAAACGGCCAATGCGGTTAGTGATATTGTTTATAAACGGCAGGAAGGCTTTATGCTCATTTCTTTTAAAAGGAATATGATCAGGAATTAGGTATGAAAAATGGGCTTCAGTTTTGGACTTGAAAGTTTTTGGAATATAATGATGATTGTACCCATTTTCTTCCAAAATGCCACTAAGAAAATTGAGTTCATTCTGTAAAACTGTTTGTTTGCTGCAAATAATATTTGTTCGTTTGAACAATGTGTCGATGACGGTTCGTTTTTGTTGTTCCAGGTGAAATAGCTACTCCTGAGGCAAATGTCAAATAATTTAACTATATCATCATTGAATAAGTTTTTAAGAATTATGATGGTGTCCGGAATAGGAATATTGGTAAATGATGAAACCGCATCAAAACTCACTTGGAAGATAATGAAAATAAGATAATTCTCCCACATATAACCTACCCAAATTTCTAAGTTAACTTCTTAAAAACCACATAGGAAAAACACAGTCGTTCATAAAAAATTTGGACCATTTTGTAAAAATCATAAAAAAGTTTTCATTATCTTCCAAAGATACCTTAGTGAGTTTTGATGTAGTTTCATTATTTACCAGTATTTCTATTCCGGGCACACACCATTATAATTCTTAAAACCTTATTCAACGATGATATAGTTCAATTATTTGACATTTGGCTATTTCACCTGGAACAACAAATTCTATGAGCAAATGGATGGCGTAGCTATGGGGAGTCCTTTAAGTTCCCCTATAGCTAATCTTTTCATGGAAGCATTTGAAGAGTTAGCGTTATCAAATGCACCATTAAAACCCACTAAATGGCTTAGATATGTGGATGATGCTTTTGGGATTTGGCCTCATGGAAGAGAAAAGTTACAAGAATGTTTAATACATATCAATAACATCCACCAACAAATTAAGTTTACCATGGAGGTTGAATGTGATAATAGACTGCCATTTCTTGACGTTTTAGTCATTAAGCAAAGAAACAATAACTTACTTTTTTCAGTTTACAGGAATCCTACGCATACAAACAGATACCTTCATGCTACATCGCACCATCACCCTTCCCAAAAATGGACGCTTATCAACACATTTTTCAAACGAGACAATATTATTTGCAGTAACAAAACAGTTTTACAGAATGAACTCAATTTTCTTAGTGACATTTTGAAAGAAAATGGTTACAATCAACATTATATTCACAAGTGTTCAAGTCTAAAACTGAAGCATATTTTTCATACCTAATATCTGACCGTATTTCTTTTAAAAGAAATGAGCATAAAGCCTTCCTGCCATTTATAAACCATATCGCTGACCGTGTTGGCCGTTTACTTTTGAGACAATATCGATACAGTATTTATTCCAAAAAACAAGATTTTTAGTTTCCTACGTTCTGCTAAAGAACCTGTGGATCCATACAAAATTCCTGTTGTATATCCCATCCAAATTCCTTGTTTTTGTGGACAGGTATACATCGGGCAAGCAGGTCGATCCAGTGCGTGCCGAAAACGGGAGCATGAAAGCCTCGTGAGGAATAAACAGATAACAAAATCGGCAATAGCAAAACATTCAATTTTAAATAACCATTTAATCCTTTTTGACCATATTGAAGTTCTTGCAAAATCAACTAATATTTGGCCCAGATTTTACACGGAAGCAATAGAGATCATCAAGCATCCTAAAAATTTCGATAGAGACGATGCAAAAACCATTCCTGTTGCTTGGCTACCCATTCTAACAAAATTGTAAAACGCAAATGTTAGTTTTCATTTTTTTTTTATTTCTCAATTTCATTTTCTTCTGTTTTGTCTTTTATATTCTTCTCTAAAATTTCATAATAATTTTCTTTAACATATTTATACTGTTTTATATACTATATTTGTATATATTATACTGTTTCCGCAACTTATATATACTTTCTACAATTTTCTCAAAAGTTTTTCATGTAATTTAACCTCTTCTGATGATGATTCACACAGCTCGGAACTTAAAGTTTTAGCAATAAAAATCGTTTTGCTACACAGCTGATTACCTGAAAATTTGTTTTTGATTATTATTTGATCTGTTTGTTTGGATGTGCGGTTAAGAAGTTAATATTACCATAATTTTACACATAATTATTGCCTTATCTTTAATCTGAAAAGATAATTAAATTAATCTAACATTTTCACAAGTAATATTTTAATTCAAATATCTCGATATATATTTCAAATAGCAAGCTGTCGGAAAGAATTATAATTTAGTATGAATTTTTTGTTATTTGGTGCGAGTAGTGGAGGCACTTTTAACGTAAAATCTCTCTGAAATTTCTAAGCTGCTTTTTCCCTCCACTCTGCAGTCAAAATTTAAATTGTGACTTCTATATTCATGTCACATGTTCTGAAATAAATAAAAATGTAGGAATAATAGAAATATGGCTTTTCATTTGTGATGATCTATTCTGGTCAGTCTTAATACCGATTCTGATCGGTAGCACATCGATTCAAAATTATAGGGGGGCGCAATTTGCTTTAAAGCAGATCATGTGGAGAGAATTTAGAGAAAATAATATGTTTCAAGAGTCAATGGGGGGTGCTTTAGCTCTTAACCATCATTTATTACGCCACTGATCCCGATTAGGGGACTATAAATCTCTAACATATTTAAAGTCCTTGGGAATATTCACTGCAGAGTAAAACTGATAAAGAGACACTGAGAAATGACACCATTTTGAAATTAGTGGAAAATAATAAAACCATTGAAGGAAAGATCCATCGAAAGGCCCTTAGATGGTTTGTTTGTTTGTTTGCTTTTTGGTTTTACGGCTCAAAGACTACAGTGGTCATGCTGCGCCGGGACCTACTATTTTCCGAGGAATCCGAACCTCTTAAAGCCTGGGGAACCAAACCCCGGACTACAGTGAGTATTAGATGGTTTGGACGCGTAATGAGAATGAGCGACGAAAGATGGCCGAAAAAGATATTGCAGTGTGTGCCAATGGAGAGAAGAAAAAGAGGAAGACAACTTACAACATGGATGGTAGAGGTAAAAGAGGCAATGGAAAAAAAATTATTGATGCAGACACTTGAAGGAACAGAGGCCAATGGAAGGAACGCACTGCGGGAAGCACTGCTGAGGAAGGATACCCCCCATAGAGGAAAGGTCCTGTAAACTGAACTGAAGTGAAACTCCGCTAGTATTAATATTATTTGAAAAGCTTTTGCACAAAACGCATTTCATGTCATAGAAAATGTGTCCCATTAGATAGAGAATCCGTTCAAATAATGATTTTGAGATTGAACTTAAGTGGATCCTGCAGAGGTGAAGGATTTGATATCTGAATTATGTTATACATCCGGCCGACCATTACCATGTGCTTAAGTAAGGCACTAGGGCATGGGCGCCCATGTGGTGGGCAGAGGGGGGTTCTGCCTCCCTAGCCATTTAAAAATTTTATTTGCCCGATTCTGCTATGCATTTACTTTCAAAAGTTTTAAGTCACATTTTAAAATGAGGGGTTTTTTTTGGTTTTTTTTTTTGCTCATTACTAATTGTCAAGCAGTATCAATTATTTGACAATTTATTGTTATTGGCAATATATCGTTATTAGCAATTTATCGTTATTGGCAATTTATCGTTATTGGCAATTTATCGTTATAGCCAAGGATGAATATAATGCGTTCCATCTACCGGGACTATGAGAAAAAATCGATATAGACGAGTTCCACCGTAAGAACCGAGTAAGGATATAGGTTTAGCTGGCATGGAGCAAAGAATTTCAAAATGGAAGGTTTTGATAGACACAAAAATATTTTGTTTTGAAGAAACCTATTTTATAATATTTAGTGTAATTGACAATATTGCTCAAAGGGGGTTCCCTACCCCCTACCCGTACGATCTCGATGTGTAGGTAAGAACCGACATTTCTATGCATAACATCATTAAGCGTGAGGATTCTAAATAAAGAGTTCACTGCAGATGATTACCCCTGGCTATGGAAGTTAGAATTGCTAATTACAAATGTAAGATAATTACAGAACTGTGGAGAATTATATTTCAGTACCTCAGCATTTGTAACTGTAATAGTGGTAATTACTAGGTACGAACCTGTTTAGGTTCGTATGTATTATGAAGTGCTTTAAGCCTTCGGTGCCTATAAAATGATCCGTTGGGCAAGGCTGTACATTTCAGAATGCAACCACACAACGAGGCTGAACTCATTACGTAACGTTCAACAATGTATGGCGACGGTAGCGTATGAATAATAATTAGATGTTACATCTTACGCATAGAAATTTTAAATCTATTACATGTAAGATACCGTTTCACCTTCGGTCACACATGTCGGAAATTGTCTCAGTTCAAGTTAAGTAAGATAGCGAAATAAATTGGTCACAGATGTGCAGATACCGACCTTGGGACATTTCTGATTCTTGTTTCAGATGAGATTTGTTTTCTTTTTTTAGATTTTTTGAAGGTGAATTATTAAGGGTCATTGACCTTAGAGCATCGTGTCATATAAAGTAAAATGTAGTGTTGCAACTTCGTGGCAGCCGTCTGCTTAAATTTATGACTAGGATGTGTCTGTCTGTCTGTCTTTCTCTCCCTTTCTTTCTTCCTTTCTTTCTTTTTCTGCAAGTTTCAAATTTTGTAACAGTGACATGAAATAGTGCTAATTTCTAATAGTTCATTATTCTGTGTATTAGTAATGCAGCTATTCCACTTCCTATCTTGATAGCTCGTCATATGCGAAGACCGGGAAAATGAATTATTGAAGAATGGGCTCAATAGCCAATAATTGGTTTCACAGGTTTATTTTTTCTCAAAAAACTTTTAATTCACATATGCTGTTTGAAATCAACTTTTCATCAAATATACTTTGATTTCATTTTTTATATAAAGAATTATGCGTTTTTTGCATAAAGAAACATTCTTTATAAGAATGCACATTTCTTTATAAAAATGTGTATGAAGTGTGACGAATAACTCATGGGTAAAAAATTGTACCTGCAAAACATTACGACAGCAAGAAACTACGATATAATCATCAAGATTCGAATATGCCCATCACTCCATTTTGAAAGTCACTTAAAAAAAATTCTATGAAAAAAATTATATTCTTTGCAAGATATTATTACCCATTTCAGGGTTAACACAAATTCCAAATGTTCAACACACGAAGTCATTGGGGCATGTGTTTGGTAACTTTTTCGCGGGAAATTTTTATATATAATAATTTCCAAGGCCCACGTTTGAGCTCAAACTACAGTTTTCAATGTATAGGAGAAAGGGTTATATGCCTCCGGGCAAAAGTCTAACTAGGATCCCTCCGTTAGATTATCTTATATACGTGACTTTTTTATTCAAAGGTGGTGGGGGGCATGGTGAACGATTGGTGATGGCCCACTTATGAAACCACGCTACGTCCCTGATATCTTTTGAAACTAATGTAATCTAGTGCAATCATCACCAACTTTTATTTATTATGGTTCGCGCGTGCGCATTGTCTTAACTTTATGACAAATTTCTTAACAATTAATGTAGTTCCTATTGTTGAGTATGAAACTTAAACCATCTGGCTTCATGAACAGGCTAAATAGTTTACTCAACATATTGGATATAACAATCTGTTGGAAGTAACAATTCCACTATTCAAAGGTGTTAAAAATGACCGAAAGAAGACAATGTTCAGGCCAGGTTGACATGAAGGGTGTAACAGGTACTCAATCTTAGGTCATTGCCAAGCCCTCGCTTCACACACAGAATGAAACTGTCAGGATTCAGACGGGAAATTTTTCTCATCATATTCGATGATGTGGTAATATTAGATGATAATTTTTTTTATATATATGAGGTAATGTTATTACCCTGTGAAGGGTAACAACATCTCATATAAAAGAACAATTTATCATCTAATATCAAGATTCAGTCAATCCACCACACACGGTCTCAACTAACTAGAAGTGATGAGATAGTAGATAAGGTATCTAGTGAATCATTTGCTGATTTTCACCCATCACCTGTAATCCTAAAAGAACAATGTCGTTCCCATATAACCTGTTATATTGAATGGCGAAATATGACCAGCAATTGATTCATCTTCTGCTCAAGAGCTGACTGTGGCCGGATACACATGTGGGAACAGCCAGGTGAATCAGACAATACCAGATCCATCGTAAAATGTCATATGATTCAAATAATACGTATCATGGTTTAGGGATCAATAAGTTGCAGCGACTCCTCGACTAGTATCTACTGACGTAAATTTGACAGCTAGTTGCTCTATTAATTGCATCTCAGGAACCTTTACAACCCCACTTCACAGTAGGAATAGACGTCATGTATACATAACGTCTTGTTTCAACAAGGTAATACCCGTCTGAATGTCATAAGCGTCTCGAAGAAATATCTGCGGGGTACTGACCATGGCAAGTAAGGTGGTTGTTGTACTAGATTTTATTGACTGGTCGCGGTATTGATTATAAGGTGGACGTTCTCACCGTATTAAACTTCAACCTGTCTGGTGAGGCACCAGTTATATAAAGAGTTAGACTACCGTGTTGATTATATAAATAGTGGTTATTATAATGTGTCAGTGATGAGGATAACTTGAGCGACTGACGTCTATTTCAGAAGTACACGTTTGTAAACGTTTGTATCAATCAGCCGATTACTATGGCCGATTCACCAAGTTGTTCAAAGTGATTTACACACTATGCTACAACGCTAATTACTGGTTTACCTAAAGATTATCTAAATTTTACCGTGAATCGCTGTAGGGTTAAATGAACACTGAAAAAACACCAATTAAACTAAACAATTTAATGATTTCTAAACTGCAAATATATATTACAATCTCCTTGATAATTTCATCAAACTCAGGAGTATTCTGTTTCTCTTGGCTCTCTGACAATAATTATGCACCCTAAATATCAAAGATTACAGTCCATGACAAAAGTTTAGGGACACGAAAGATTTTATAATTTTTATGACAATAATAACGATTTGAAGCAGCAAATAATAATTTAAATTTATACATTTATATGTAATTTATAAATATACAAATCATCCTGATTTAAATGTTATTGCATTGATTTTACATTCAATTAATATGTATATATACATTGAAATAATACGCCAAAAGTTTAAGGACAATAAAAAATACAATTGTAATGTTAATATTTAGTGAAATTGCCATGATTGTATATTACTTCATACGTGCGCTCTGGCATGGAGTTAACTAAAGCTTGAAAAATGTCTGCAGGGGGTTTCATTCCATGTATTTTGGATAGATTCTTATAAATGCCTTACGGTGCTGTATTGCTTACCATTAGCATAAATTTTGCGAACTAAATAACCCCATAGATTTTCTATAGGATTGAGGTCTGGACTTCGAGCCGGAAAGTTAAGTTTTCAATTCCATTCGCACTTAACCAGTTATCTGTGGAACGTGAGCGATGAATGGAAGCATTGTCCTGTAGGAAAAGCCATTCTTCACCAATAACAACTGGAGCCATAGGAAGCAAATGCTCTCCAAGTATATCTTGATGTGCTTAAAAATTCATGCGCTTATTCACAAATGCTAAATCCACTCTGTCATTGTACCCAAATGCAACCCAAACCATGGCAGAACCTCCTCCGTGCTGTTTGTAAGACAAGACATATTTCTTATCTCGCAAATCGTGCCAGTAATACCTAATAACGGACTAATACTAAACGGACGTAGCAATACGAGAGTTCAGACGGAATCGGTGCGTATTCGAATTATCTATGAATAAGCTGGACGTTACTGCGCCACTACTAACGGACTTGTAGCAATACGAAAGTTCAGTTGGAGTTGGTGCGTATTCGAATTATCTATGCATAAGCTGGACTTTGCTGCGCCACTACTAAACGAACTTGTAGCAATACGAAAGTTCAGTTGGAGTCGGTGCGTATTCGAATTATCTATGCATAAGCTGAACGTTGCTGCGCCACTACTCAACGGATGTGTAGCAATGCTGAGTTCAAACGTTTTCGATAAAGATCTTCTGATCGGATACGGCGGCCTATTTTAAATTCGGACATGAATCGAGCAAGATTCGGCGCATCAATTTATTATCACACAGGGGCTATTGCAGAGTCGAAACTGGTGAGGTTTCGAAGTGGGGACTTCGATTGCCCGGCAAGCAGAAATATACGATGATTCTCACCTCCAAGAGAGACGTCTCTCTCTCTCTCTCTCTCTCTATCTCTCTCTTGGATGCTAACCCCAGACTCCTCTCTCTTTTCTCTTCTTCATCCTCTCCATCTCGAAAACAACCCGCACGTCAATCACAAACAATTCCCCAATCAAACAGGAGACTTGATCCTCTAACCAATAGATGATGAGTCCTAATCCGCCTTCTGCGCATGTGCTTGGACTCAAATGCAAGCACGTGGCCTCTTAGGTACTAGTAATGCCAAAACGTGCTATAAACTAGCTAGATGTACTAGTATCTAACTTCTCCTGTCGTGTTTTTGCGCTTGCACATGGACTTCCGGCGGAAAATTGTGGCGTGGAACCATCGGAGTCTGAAATCTAATTATATCAATTATGATTTATATTCACTATATATTAATAATATATTAAATAAATATATATTATTACCAATAAATATGATTAATAAGTAGTCAATAAATATTTTTTTTTCATTTCTCATTCTTAAATTTTTAATTTTTTTTAATGATACTTTTTTAATTTGCTTTTAATAATAATACTCTATAAGTTTTTATTATTTTACAATATATATTTACAAAACATATTTACCATATCCTTTTTTTGTCGACTAACATGTGTGATAATAGTCCACGCGCATACGCAGAAATGCGACAAGATAAGCTATTTTTTCCTACTTTTCTACCCAAGTGAATATTATCGGATGGAAACACTGATAGGACTTTTTTTGCAAAGTCCACGCGCATGAGCAGAAGGCGGATCAGGATTCATCTTTGGGTGCAGGGGATCTCCCGTTACGGTCTTGTGTTCCTTCTCCCTAAAATGGTTTGCAATCTGACAAGGAACTCGGTTGTATTGAAGGTATCACGTGAAGATCAGACACTCAATCATTAAAATCAAGGCTGGACACTCCTATATATATACTGCTCATATTTGTATCCTTAAATCTATTTTTTTTTTTTTTAAATTTAAGGAAGTAATGTTAAACTAATTCATCCTCGTCAACGAAAGAAAATCACCAATTGCCCAATTTTTTTTTTTTTAAAGATCGAACGATGAGTAAGGGTGTGGCAAAATCCTTCCATCAGCGACCATTTAAGCAACAAGCAACTACAGTTTTTTTGTTTTTTTTTGTATTGTCTTTATTTTGAAGAAAATTTTCCACCGATCAATGGATACGGGTCTGTTTTGATATAAAATAATTCGAGTCTTCTATAAGGAATGCGTATTGCTCAAACAAAAGAATATGAACTGAATTATTTTACTAAAAAAAAGGAAGAAAATTAATAGTTATGTAAGAAAAAGGAAGAGAGACTTTTCAACATTATTTTCTGACTTGATTTTTGTGGATAACACAAAGAAAAAGCTTCTAAAGTATTCAATTTCATTTTACTGATAAAAAAAATTCTGAAAACAATAATCAAAGGCGGATGATACATTTACTGATTTCCGCAAGATTGCCTTCGTTCTTTGTTTTACGTCTAATAACTGGTCAGTGGGTCACCTGAGCCTGTCCTCACATCAGATTTATGATATTCTAAACTTTATCTCGTTCATAATCAAGGTTCCTCGTTCAGTTGGATAGAATGTATAATTAATTACTTAATAAGAGTGGTGTGTTTCAAAGGTAGAATTTATTATGCATTTCTCGTCCGTTTGCCCTTAGTACCAAATTATTTAACTGTTTAAAAAATTACCAATGATTTTGTTGACTTATTTATTTATTTTTTTATCATGGGTGCTTAGATCATTAAACTAGTGAAACAAATAAACTTACTCTTCCTGAAATTTAGTTTACGAAAAATAAGAACTGTTCTGCAAAGTTAACAAAATATTTAAAAAATATAGTGTAACGTAGATAGTTTTCGATGGAAATCCATAAAATTGTGTGATGTAAAATGAAACTGGCAAAGTAACTTATTAAACTGGGGAACTACAGCACTAAACACTCAATATATGACAATATGACAAAGTATACATCTCTATGTGATCTATTACAGACAATGACGTAATGTGACTTCTGAAGTATGTAATAGACAATTGTTTGTACCGTCCCTCTGGTATATGCAGGGGGGGGGGGATTGCCAGGGTCATAACCCCCATCGATGCAATTTTGTGTCTTGTCTATATATCATGATATATATACCAAGAAGGCACTATAGTCCATAATGGCTAAGTATGCCTAAGCATTTTGTTCTGCAACTTTCTTCGAGCGAGGCCTAGATCCTTCAGGAACTGCAGGTCAAGGACAAAAGTGGATAGAGCATGGCGAATCTTCTTAAAGTTATGTGGACAAAATCGCTAAATCATTAAAAAAAATATATTTTTTCACATGAAAATTGTGCCACGTAATCACATGAGTAGCAGAAAGAACGGACGTTAGTTCACTGGATTCCGCGGCCCCGAAACATCTGTACTGTGCATTAGCGCTCAGTTGACGCGTGATACCGTTAGCAGACGGGTTAGTCCATTGCAGTTTAGGGAAGGCCGTCTTGGAGGAACTGGTTTTTCCCGCGCGAAAAACCAGTTTCGGCAAGACGCCCTTCCCTAAACTGCAATGGACTAACCCGTCTGCTAACGGTATCAGGCGTCAGGTCTGCGCGAACGCACAATACGTGTGCCACAGGCTTGCTGTCTGTGTACTAAAATATGCTTTCATTCAATACAAATTAATCACGATCTTCTATGTCTGATATTTCTAGCTACGGTGTGCGTGTGTGTGAATGCATGTATATATATATATAGAGAGAGAGAGAGAGAAGAGAAATCTCTCTACGCTCTCTACCCTCTCTCTCTCCCTTTATCATCAAAATCAACTGGGACCAGATATATATTGGTAAATCAAAAATGCATGGATTTAGAGGTCCGGTGCAAATTATGGTAGTAATTAAAAGCACATAATTTAACGAATATACGTTTAACCCTCTGACTGCTCAATTTTTTTTTTTTTTTATAACAATCTCTTCAAAAACTGCATATTTCTTTTTATTCAATATTTCAAATCTACATGTAATTGAGAGTTAAAATATGTAGCACATTTTTGTAACCAAAGATGATGAGAGATGAAAGATGGAAAAATTTCATACCCAGGAAAATCGCTTGAAAAGAAAATCTTGTTACTTTCATGTTGCCCGTGGAAATCGAGGGATAAGCAGTCAGAGGGTTAACGAGAAAAGAACGAAAACAGGTTAAAAATAGAGTTTCCTGATATTTTCGTCGTAATTTAGATTGTTCTTGCTTTACAGGAGTAGTCTAATTCAAGGAGCTTTTTAAAAACGTTTGTTTCGTTAGATCACAGTTGCTTATGCTGTTCTGGCCACACCTGCTAAGCCTCGAGACAAAAATAATTATTTTTAGAGATTATAATCTCTACGGGAACAGATAACAAGAGATTCTAAATGAAGGAGAGTCAAATAATAGGGGTTCTGTTGTATTTTATAATATGTTACACTTTTCTAGTGAATATTACGTCTATAATAGTCATATTACGTCTATAATAGTCATGTTGCGTCTATAATAGTCATGTTAAGTCTATAATAGTCATGTTAAGTCTATAATAGTCATGTTGCGTCTATAATAAACAAATTTATACAGTCTGGTTGTTAAAATGAAAGCATGATGAAAGTTTTAAGAAATTTTAAACAAATCCTGTTCTAATATTGCAGAATTCGTTATTATATAACATCGTATAACCCTTATTAACTTTAAAAACAATATCTCAAAAAATATTTCTGCCTTTTTTTTAGTTCGAACACCTTTTAATACCACATCTCACTCCACAGCCTTCCCTCCGCTCAACCTTACCTATAGGTAAGGTGTCTGCATTTATCGATAAACGCAGATACGAAAGTATGTTTGTTGACATACTACGCAAAATTCGAAATTAAAAATAAATTGCAATTTTCAACGTATTTATTGCGATAAAACAAATAAAAACTCGAAAAAGAACTCAGTTGCATTTCAACCAGTGACACGCTGGTAGATAGGTTAACCCTTAGAAGCCTGATTTTCCAAATTAAATTTAAAAATGTATTTATTGCAGTAGCCAGATAAAGGGAAAAATAATAAAAAAATCACAATACTTATTTTATATATTTATTTCGAAAAAAAAGCAGGTATAAATTTTGATACTTTAGGCATTAAGTCCATAAATATGTCGCACTAACTGTTTAAAAGTCCGGTAACAAATTTGAAATTTCGAGCATTTAAGGGTTAAAAGAACATCAAAACTAAGGAAAAAAAGGATGAATTCCAAAAGTCTTCCATCGCGGTCCACTGTTGGGAAAATAACCACAAATTCAACTTTAACGAACCCACTTTACTATGTCAACAAAGGTCTCCACTCGAACTAGACTTTTTAGTAGCGTATTATATTAAAGCCTGTTATGTCCTTAGATAGCTACCGAGACGCTCTTTCTGACGTTAGGCATCTTTTATATTTCATGTTGACATTTGTGCGAGTTTTGGCTGACATTTTGAAATTTTTGCAGTTTTATTTTCTTGTTTGACATTTTTTTCAGTCACTAAAACTAGTTCAATGCTATGTATTGTACATGAGAGACATAGATCTAATCAACATCTATCGTTTGAGATCAAAATTAGTGCCGTATCTGCTCGGAATCACAAGGTACACTGATGAGAAATTTCCACGGAAGCCCAAAATATCCGTTTTGTGTCAAGCCCCGCCTCTCGCGCACCGCGAATTCACGGCGGTAGTTTCATATTTTATCGGGAACGCAACTATATGCGACTTAGAATGATAGTAAATTCATTCCGGTCGGATTTGCAGTTTCCAAGTCATTCAATGGATAGAGATACAAATATTACATCAAGATTTCTGAGATGTCATACAGTATTGGAGTGGTTTTTCGGACGTATTCATGCCAAAAAAGTAATAGAAATATATACTTTGGTGAACCCTGCAGAGCACCTAACACTTCCAGGTCAGACATGTGTTGACATAAAATGTTCGTCACTAAAATAACGTAGACTCGCATGCAATGCCAGGTTTCAGACGCTTTTAAGGTTGCGTACTCAATAATTCTGTTTGCAACTGTTTAGGGACAAAGCAGCAACTGAAAACCAGGGGCGGACTGGGTTTTTCCCAGAGGGCCTTGGATTACCGAAGAGCGCGAGTCCCATCGCCCACGAGGGAACACCGGCCTTGGGGCCGGCTAGCTAGCGGCCCAGTCTGCCCCTGCTGAGAGCCCGAAAGTAAGTAGTTATTATATACTATTAGTTATTAGGTAAAATTGGTCAAAGTATTAGTTTGAATAACTATGAGAAAATGTACCTTCACATACAAAAAAGCTAAGGGTAAATTATTAAATAAGTGTAATTATTTTTCAAAAGTGTTTCTTCCTTTGCAAGGAAGAAAGGAAGCGATCGGCCATACACTCTGTGTCTAAAGGCGGTAATTTTCTAAATCCACCTCTGGTAATATGCTTAACAAAAAATTAATAAACTATATTTCATGAGGATTTAGTCTTTCTGCTTTGGTGTGTATTATATGAATTTCAGAAATGAAAAATATATATTCGGTTGGAGCCCTGCTATTTCTGATTTTCCTCATCAAATGAGGATACATACGAACACAAGTATGAAGACCTGTGAGTGGTGCATCTTATCTATGTATTGGAATGGATTTAAAGAAAATACTCATTAGAAACTACGAACCCGCATCTTCAAATAATATTTCCTCCTAATAAGGAAAGGGAACCATAAATAAATAGTTAAATAAAACAAAAATAATTAGATATTGAGCTTTCTGAGACAAATTATCGATTTGCTTTCAAAACTCCAGCAGTAGACGATGTAAAAACCAATTTTGTTTGTTTTTTGACTCTCCAATCATTCACAAATGCTTTCATCGATAAAGAACGAAATACATTAGCCTTGTTAATATAATACTACACTTATGCCCTAAAGAAAATTTGAAAATATATGTAGTATTTTTTAATTTATCTTTTCTACGAGTCATAAGCGGGAAATAAATTATACTATAGCATAATTAGGGTTTCACAAAAATACTATACATTAATAAATCTCAAAAATATGTCGGTTTATTATTTAGTTTAAACTTTTTAGAGAATAAAATGCTATTTGTTAACCCATTTACTTTGAGATTTATTGTGGTTAAATTTAAAATCGTCTGTTCGGTTTTCTTCTCTACAGGCCACATATAAGACCATAATAAACTGCAGTGCCAAACTACCTATCTAACAATGACAAAGTGAGTTTCAGCAAAACATCTGCTTATGCTTCTGGATACGTTTACGTATTATATAAAAGTGACTATAATA
>QLNU02003225.1:105290804-105323295 GCA_006491805.2 Dysdera silvatica | reverse complement strand
TAAAAGCTGAAAATTTTATTTGTAGATAAGCGCGTTATATATGTGCATCTTCCCCGACCATCTTCACCAACCAATTGTTTTCCTTATAAGCGTCGGAAATTTCATGTGGTGTATAGCTCATCGTCACCAACCAAAGAAAGATCGTTTTCCTCATAAGCGTCGGAAATTTCAGCTATACACCACATGAAATTTCCGACGCTTATGAGGAAAACGATCTTTCTTTGGTTGGTGACGATGAGCTATACACCACATGAAATTTCCGACGCTTATGAGGAAAACAATTGGTTGGTGAAGATGGTCGGGGAAGATGCATATATATATAACGCGCTTATCTACAAATAAAATCTTCAGCTTTTAAGATAAGGTTATGTAGCGTTACTTAGGTAAAGCCTCAGAAAATTACCTGATAAAATCTATACCGGTTCACGTGAATTTGTAGATGCTTACGATCTTCCTGGAAGGAAAAGTATAAATAGCAGGTTGCCGGTGCATTGAAAAGCAATTATAAAATTCAGTACGTAATTCCTGTTTTGTATAATGAACGGTTCCCGGCTTGTCTTGTGCAGACCATGGAAGATCATTTTAAGGGGGAAACTGTACGTTTCAGAATTGTATTATTATCGGGCGTAATGTCTTATCACTAACGTACGCACGGGTGTGTTGATGGAGGTTGTAACACCCACCCCCCATTGCAATGAAATTTTGAACACTTAGCATAGGAATACTTGGTGTTGTAACTCTGTAACCTCCCCATTCAGTTTATAGCCCTCCATTTAGAAACTTTCTGCGTACGCCTATGTGCCTTATCTGAGCACGAATGAGCACTATAAGCGTTACATGTATGCACATGTGCATATAATGGTCTTTTCTTTTAAATAAAAGTAGAAATAGTACACCTATAAGTCTTTTGTACTTTTAAATTTTTAATTGATAGTCTGAAATTCTGTGTGGTTTGTTATATATTTTGATTTACTGAGAAGTTTTAAATTTCTGATGTATTTACAAATAGTCATCTTTGCGAAACTACAAATTAGGTAACGATTGGAAAATGTAATGCAGAGCCTTAGCTAGAAGCCCTTTACATGGGGCTTTGAAAGTCGTAAGAGGTGTTTAAAATTTGTTCATGTCGTTATGTAGTATTTTATTAGTATTTAATAAGATTTCCTTTTCCTGGGACTCGCTTCCTATAGCTCTGCGATCTTTCAATGGTTTATCATTATTTAAACGTAATTTGAATATTTACCTGTTGTCCCTTCAGTTTCGTTGCTGCATTTTCTCCTTAAGCCCATTTCCATTTGTTTATATACGTAACTTATTAACACTTTACCTAACGAAAGCCTATTAATAGGCCATTTTTCACCAACGCTTAACGACTGGTAGCCTACTAATCAGTCTTTCGATTGCCAGTGTTTGCTTCCCAATTAATTATATTACCCATAAAAAATACTTAAAATTACTATACGTAAAAATTACATTATCCATATAATCTGCACTCGAATCGTTCGGTATTTTCTATGTATTCATTTCAGTTGCAAGCGGTAGATAAGGTATTAATATTTTCACTGAGTTGTCATTTTCGGCTGTGATGAGAACTTGTCAGACCTTTAGTTGCCTTTTTTCCCAACCCAAGATCTACGTTTACGTTGTTAAGTGTTGTTATTTGAGGTTTGTTATTGCTAATATTTTTTGTTTATATATATATATTGAATACTGTTATTGTTAATGACTTCATTGTCCTTTTCCATATTCTGTATATATTAGATGTCTGGAAAATAAATTTGAATTTAAATAATACTAAATGTCTCAGCGTCATGGACAAATTTTCTCTGAAATTAATTCTTAGTACAACAGACACTTCATTTATGAGACGTGAAACAATGCATGCGAAACATATAATTATTGTTCAAATTGGTTTATGTGAACAAGTCATTTTTTGTAATGAAATCGGTCAAATCCATTTAATATTAAATGAATAAATTTCTTAAAAATTTTGAATTGCAAACTTGTAAAGGCGTATTAAAATTTGTAGTTTTCTTTTCTTTTTTCCTTATCGCAGATTAGATGAGGAATAAACATTTGTAAAAAAAAAAGCATTATGTACACAAAATCTACCACGAAATTTTTTTTTTTGAATGCATTTTTAACAAGAAAGTACAATTCCTATCTTAATGTGCAGTTTTGTACAAAGCAAAAAATTTAAAACAAAATTCTACAGAAATTCATTTAAAAAAAATAATAAAATAAAAAATATTTTCTAGGGGCCTGAGCCCCTAGCCCAAGCCCGCTATGTCCCTGATATAATGCGGATCATTTTCTTTCTAATACTCGGCTATGACAATCGTCTACGGCAATTGACGAACGAAAGTAGGGGGGGGGGGGCTTATACGAGCTCAAGCCCCCTTTTTTTTCTCTCTACCGCATAACATGATTGTCTTTAAACTTACTTTAGCCCCCCGCCCCTCCCATAATTCTGGAATTGCTACTGTTTGCGAGCAACGTGAAAACTGTTCCAGGTCTCTAAATTATACTTGCATTCATGCTTTTTTTTCGTGAACATAGGGTGTCTCAAAAATTTAGGCATAAAAGTTTTTAGCTTTTTAAAAAAATTACAACATAAACAAAATATTATATACATCCATCTTATTATACAACACATGCTGCTCTTGCATGTATAAATTCAAAATCTCTGATAATCATTTAATAAATTAATTAAAATGAAAATAACTGGGACGCAAAAGCGGAAAATAGTCTACAGAGTTATACAAAGTAAGTGACAAAATCCTTACAAATTTCAAATATGTGTTTGATTTTTTCAGGTAAAACTCGAACTATGACTTAACCTTTGAAACAGGCATTTTTCGCACTTTTCATTTTAATTTACTAAATAAATATCAGAAGTTTTGAATTTACATACTATATAAGCAAAATATGTTGAATACTAAAATGGATGCATTTAATAGTTTGTTAATGTAGTAATTTTTTCTTAAATGCTAAAAAGCCTTCGTGACTAAACTTTTGAGACATACCTTATTGTGGGAGCGGTGTAGGAGGTGAATTCGGTCAGATATTAAATTGCCAGTCCTGTGAGCAATTTTATTTTACAAGAGTTTCTGAAACATGGCCTTAAATTTGTTTGTTTGGGTTTTCTAGCGAAAAGATAGATACTAGAAACGAATTTGGGATCATTTTTCTAGGCTCGAGCACAAATTCGTTTGTGGAAATTTGAGCTAGAAATTTCAAATACAGGGTATCCGGGCTAAAGGTATAGAAAAGTAATGACTTATACTGGGAGAATGACACAGGGTTAGTTATAAATTTCAGTTGCATTAAAGATGGCAACTCCTTAAGTTTCTTTTCAGATTAACGAATTTTAATGTAATCACCATTAGTGGCTCTGACGATGTCCAAATATTATTCGATCTCTTGCCATGTATTTAGTTACATCTGAGGTATTATTAAATCAATACTTCTGCACAGATACTCTGTTTCAAAACATCCAATTTACGAACTTTTTGCTGGTACACAATCATTTTATTGAAGCCCCAAGCAAAAAAAAAAGTCCAACGGCCTTACGTCCAAAGATCTCTGAGGCCAAGCAGTGGGGCCTTCTCTTCCGATCCAGCATCCAGGAAAGATCTTATTCAAAAACTCGGTAACATCTCCATGAAAGTTTGGTGGAGCATTGTCTTGCTGAAATATGAAATTTGGTCGAATATATGGAGTAGCAAAGTTCTCCAATAAGTCAATGTTACTGCGTCCTGCCACTATCGGTTCTGCGAAACAAAATGTGCCGATGATTCCATTTCTAAGCATTCCTTACCACAAGTCAGCATACGACTGAGGCCTGGGCTCGGACTGTGCCCGTCTCATCTCTAATACAAGCATAATGCAAAGACCATAATGCAACCTAATGCAATGTATGCTGCAACTAGAATGCAACGGAACCTATGGCTTTCTGAAGAATCCTAATCCCTTTCATTTGGGGAAAATAAGACCCGATCTGCGAATCTTTAAAAAAAAATGCTAGATACTTGCTGGACTCAAAACCCGATTGTTCGCATGGAAGATAAAAGCATAACCGCTACGTCACCGCAAGATTCATGCATTAGGAAAAAGTTGGACATAGTGCACAATGAGGTGTTTAGCATCTTGCAATGGTTTGTTTGAGTGGCGTTTCGGCGCAAGGAAGACAAAAGTTATGATGCGCCAGGACCTACAGTTTCCCAAGAAATCCCAAGTAACGTCACTGTAGGATTCATGGCATTAGGGAAAAAGTTGGACCTAGTGCACAATGAGGAGTTTTGTAGATTGCAATGGTTCGTTTGAGTGGCTTTTCGGTGCAAAGAAGGCAAAAGTTATGATGGTCCGGAACCTACAGTTTCCCAAGGAATCCGTACTTTTACTGCCAAAAGAATTAAACTTCAGTGGGCAAACAAACGACACTCGTTCTACGATGAAACTGGAGAGCGGTTCACTCTGCAACACACTTGATAAACAATGCAATGCAAACACATTAGGCACAGTTGTAAGCAATTTAATTAAGCTTAAAACATTTTCGATGGCTTTCAGCCGTCATCGGGGAAGCGCTAATAACAGTAAGCCACTGCGCCACCGTAGAGTGGTGAAATTACATTTTTTCGAGGAATTTGAACCTCCCAAAGCTCAGAGAACTGACCCTCGAACCACTAGTGTAGAAAAGGTGGGGGCTCAAGATCCTCCCATTGCATATTCAGACACATTCTTGTCTTTAAGGTCGCAGCATATGACCATATTAGAAACTATTTAAGCCCCCCTTATAATCATTCCATTGCTACGTCACTGCTGCTGACTACAGTAAGCAATATTAATAATCGTCCTTCCCCGCCCCCTCACCCCAACATCATCGTTGGAAGTCGAACCTGGATTTATGGCATGTTACGTGAACGCGTTACCACTGTACCACCACTAGAACACCTTGCGATGAACACACCTACTTGATCCTTAAGAACGTTCCAGTCTAATACTTTTATCAAATCAAACTGAGATGGGACCCCGATAGGTTAGTGGGATATTTGCGAACTACAAGCTTCCCCACTTTTATCTATTGGATTATAAAATAAAAATTATGTACAGTAAAACCTTTCTTACCGACCACCTCTACTAGGTGACTATCTCCCTTAACGACCATTTTTCTAAAAACGTTTCCCCACCCTCCATAGGCCCAAGGCTAAATTTATCTCCAATCAGAGACCATCTCTCTGCGCGAGCTCTTTTTAGCGGCACCGGCGGTGGTCGCCTTAGGGAGATTTTACTGTGTGTATATAATGTTTTCCATTATATCTACTGTGATGAGTAATTGGGAAACAAGCTGACGATATACACGGGATAGTCATTCCCTAGCGAATATATAATCTCTAATGCAAAAATAACTCATTAATCCAAGAGATTTCCATAGAAAATTCTAACCTCCTTTGGAATTACATTAGTACCTGTATTAATATATCTTGATAGTTAGAAAGAAGGATTCACAGATAATGGTGTGTGTAAAATGCTTCGTAACACAGAAACCTGCATTTACAAGATTAATGGATTCACATCTTTGTCCCCTGAAGATATTGACTGTGGGAAGAAGCGAAGTAGTTAATAATCCTCGCCGACTTCGATTTTGGATGCAACTGGCGAATTTATGACCCGTGAATGCTTAAAATCTGGTTTCAAAAGCACTGACGGAAAGTTGGTTTTTTGAGCTGTAAGTCAGCAGTTCTCGGGCCACGAATCTTTAATACGGTTCTGTGAGTTTTAAAAACTCTGGAAAGTTCACCTTTACTTAGAAAGCCCTTTCCGTGCCAAGTCATTTATTTCAACTCGTAAATCACCCAAAAATTAAGACTGATATTCTCTGAATGGGGCTCTGAAATGGGGAAATAGACAAAACTCTAATGCTGGACCCCCACAAAATCAATCCGAAAGTTGAGCTTCATAACCTTACTGCATTTTTAATGTGACAGATAATTTGAATTGAGGATTTCGAATGATATGTAATGTTGAAAAGTAATAAGCAAGTAGTGAAGCAAGACTTTTGGTAGTTAATGACATTATTAGTGATAGTATAAAATCATTATTACTAAAATCTATGCTTACTTTCTTGTGAGTATAGAAATAATTATTTTTACCTGTATATATGTAACTCCCAATTCTACAACCCAATATTTATCATAATTATATTATGATATGTAATATATATAATAGGTGAATATTATAAAAGCAAAATTAATAAGAGATATAAAATTTAAATATTATTCTAATAGTTCGCTTCAATACAAATATATTTTAATATACTCATAATTTTTAAGAGATTTACATTACAGAAACTTACAAAATAAATAAGCATAATAAATTAAAAATGCTGTTATGTGATTACTTAAAAAATCAGGTGATTTGAAATCAGTTGCAATCATTTTTATTTTCATTTAGCGAACGAAGAATGGTTCAAACGAAAAAGATCGATTCCAAAGAACACGGTCTTTTAAAAGAACGAGAGTAAAAGACTACATTCATTAAAATGAAAGAGTATGCCCATCTGTGCAAAAAATACATCCCAGCTCCAGACGGAAGCTGAACGTATTAATTAATCACTCACTTTTAGTCATTCTTCACGTGGGCAGTTAAAGTTTAAGTAAATTGTCTAACATTTGAAATGGACATACGCAATTTAACCATATGGGGAAAGATTCCAGGTAAGTATCTACAAAGATATAAAAAAAAACCTTGGGACCCGAGGTTGGTAATTCATAACAATTGAACATATTAATTAACTACATGCAATCATTAAATATTGAAAATCATAAATTAGAAAACATAAATCTACCAAATCATTCCAATAGGTACAATTCTAGGTCTCCCTATCCCATCATTTTCCATCCCTTCCCTTTTCATCGTGAGTTTGAATATTTTCTTAAATTGGTTTTGAATTTATCAATACAATGTACTTCTTATAATTCTTCAGACAATATGTTCCAAAGATCAAAAAATGTGAATTTTGCAAATGTATGTATAATGTTTAGTTTCCAAAACTTCAAAACGTACTCAGTCTCGACAACTGACTCTTAATTTTTGTTTTCATTCCATATTCGTCCTCTACTCTCAGGAGCGGACTGGGCCACCGGCCCTCGGGCCAATGCGCCCTCATAGGCGATAGTACTTGTGCCCTCATGAGCTATAGGACTTGCGCCCTCATGGGCTATAGGACTTGCGCCTTCATGGGTTACAGGACTTGCGCCCTCATGGGCTACAGGACTTGCGCCCTCATGGGCTACAGGACTCGCGCCCTCCGATAATCCAAGGTATTCGCCCTTTGAGAGGATACACTCCGCCCCTGTCTACTCTCATAAGAATTGTACATGTGAGTAGTATTCAATCACAATATTACTTAACAAATGAGTAATATTGCGATCGAATGAGGACATTCATGATGTACCTCATTTTAATCAAAGCCTGATTACCAAGCACAGTGATCAATTAATGAACGCATGATGAATGCCTTCCAGTCATTAATGCAGATATCAAAAGGTTTATTTATAAACTTGTTCGAAGCCCACCTCCTGTGAATTGTCCCGCGAGAACTCAAAGTGGTTAAGAAGTTACGGTGGTTAAAAAAAAAAAAAACGGACCTCAAACAGATTCGCATTCAAGATCTTGCTTTAATGGAGACTTGGCCTATATAGACTTTGAATGAAATGCATCTGCATTAAAAGAACTCGAATAAATGAAATATCGTGGCAGAGCCGTAGCCAGGATAGGGCTATAGGCGGCTGAGCCCCCCCTGGAAATGTAGTCAGCCCCAACCTGGAAAATATTTTTTCTCAAAAATCAAGTATTGTAAAATTTTATTTTAAAATTTTTGTTTTGTACGAAATTGTACATAACAATGGGAATTGTTCTTTGATGTTAAAAATGTATTCAAAATAGCTTTCTACGGTAGATCTTGTGTATATAATTTTTTTTACATAGGTTTGAGTCTTCATATACTTTATAATAAGGATTGGGGAAATTATAGAGAGGTATACTAAAATTTATAAGTTTTTAATGCAAAATTTATTTTAAGAAATTTATTTATTAATTTTAAATATATTAGTCTACTTATATATTTAGTATTATTAAATATATTAATAAAATACATCAAAACATTTACGAATTTTAAGACCCCCCTCTGCAACAAGCGCCTAGCTACATGCATGTTTCGTGGTACCACCTCATCGTTAACAGTTCTTACATAATTAAAACTTCATGTTCACCAACTTGTTGACGCAGACATTTTCAGCTCGTTATTAAACGAGTAGGACACATCGTGTATCTCTTGTTTTAGTCCCCTTGATTCAAGAGATAATTAACCGAACAGGAAGTACAAAGACTGTTCACAAATAGAATCAATAAGAGGATGTAAAACGTACGTTTCTGCATCTTGAAATTGAGAATATCATGGCAAACACATGCCACGCCACTTTTAATAAGGTTTTCTCCCAGGGTACGTATGTATGTATGATGTTATCAAACAAACGCAAATGAATGCGAATATTCACCCGTGACGAACTAGTGAGCCGTGTCTTCTCGTCTCATTCCCAGATATACTCTAATAACATAATTGAAAAAAAAATAAAATAAAAAATAGAGGCTACGACGTTGGTGTAAAAGGGTGCGTGTAAACTCTCCATTCCGTAGTTTCAAATCAAATTTTGTTTTTAATAATTAAAATTAATAAAGTATTATGGTAAAATAATAATTCACAGATTGAAATCGAAAGGTCATGGTAGAAAACGATGCCATCTCCTCCAATAGGAGCGTTTGATTCAATCCCAACGAACCCTGAAATCTGTTTGGATTTTATGGCGCAAGGACAGCGAGGGGCATGCTGGGTAAATGCCTACAACTTTCCGAGGAATCCGAACCTCTTAAGGCCTAGGGAACCAACTCCTGCACTAGGATGAACAGTTAGTCGGTAAGCTTTTTTTTTTTTAGCTTTCGGGAGTCGAACTTGGGATAACCGCACGATAGTCAGACGCATTACTACTTCACCACCGCAGTTCCCTGAACATCACTTTAAAGCAATTGGTGTAAGCAAGATAGCAATACTAGAACTTATATTTTGGGTAGACAGAAAAAAAAACATGCCACACACACAGATTGGAATCAGCGATCTTTGAGTTATCGTCCCACTTACCGGTGGGCCAAGTCTGTCAATGACCGAATCACTAAATAAAAGTACTCGTTCATGATCGATTCGTTCATTAATTCGTTCTGCGAAACAATTGTCACACTTGAAAATTTTAATGCCTTGACTTCCGGGCACACTGAGCATAAAATACAACAGACACCGTGTAATCGTAATCGAGTGATTATAATAGATTACATTTTCGCGTACTCACATCTGTAATTGTAATTGAATGTTTTGAAGTAGCTGTAATCTGCAATATAATCATAATCACACTTTTAAATTTCATTTAATCATAATGATAATCATTTTTTAAAATTCATTTAATCATAATGATAATCATTTTTTGAAATTCTTAGGTAGTCGTAATCATAATCGAACTGACTATTTTTGATAGCGTGCAAGTAATCGTAATTATAATCATGTTTTTTTTATGTGTAGGCCATTCATTATAGTAGACGTAATCGAAAAATGAAAATTGCCTGTAATCGTAATCATGATCCTACTATGGTAATCGTAATCCTGCTATGATAATCGTAATCCTGCTATGATAATCGTAATCATAATTCTACTATGGTAATCATAATCGTACTATTGTAATTGCAATCATATAAACCTATCGTAATCGTTCCCAAGTCTGCACTGCAGTATACGGATCTTCTCTGGTATATGAATGTTGACTAAAGAGAAACGCCTTGGAAAGCAAAGAAGATAGTGTTGAGGAATAATTTCACCTTCAAATACAGTTTTTTTCCCTCGCCACCTGAAACATAGCTTATAGAATAAACCATATGAAAATTATATACTTATAAGTAAATACATGATATATATTTACTTATAACTATATCCTTTTCATATGAGTATATAATAATAAAGGAGAAACCATAACATTGTCAAATTTTTAACCGTATTTGAGTTGTCGCCCCTACCTTTGCTTCTTAAGAGAGTTTTCGTTGGTCGCTAGAGTGGCGGATCCACAGTGGGGAGCATTAATGAAATTCCCCTACCATATCCATAAAAATGCGGTGGAAATCGGTTAAGATGAGTACGGATTATAACGATCAACCGCACATAACGGAATTTTTACAAAAAGTTTTTCCTTATTTTGTTTTTAATTGCTTATTAAATCCGCCGTCCACAACAGACGTTCGCTAAAAGCGGTTGAATTGTATTACGCTTAACCATTATACCAAACAAAATCCATATTTTCCTCGCTAAATGCGGGCTTGTTATAAGTGGGTCCAATTGCACGTTATACCCCCAAATTCCTCTCTGGCTCCGTCCCTAAGTCCCTATGGAAAATTCGAAAACGACGTTTTACTCGAAAATGCTCACATCTTAAGAAACTACCTACGATATCTTGAACCTTTAGGAAGAACCAGATATCGTATAGGATCACCCAATTACCGAAATCAATATAGACTGCGCGTATATATGACAATGATATAAAGTATAATACTATAAAATAATAAAATAACATTATAGCATAAAAAATTACTATAAAATTATAAAGTAATACAAAACAATATGTTTAATAATGAACGTATATTATCATTTGTGTTTTAGCTATCGTAGATTAGGATATATCGTTTCTGATTTACGGCGCAAGGTTATCTAAGGTCATGCTGCTCGAAATCTATAATTTTCGGATGAAACCGAAACTATTTCCGAGAGAACTAAACCCCAGACAAAAATGTGCAGAAAAAATGCAGCATGCGTTCCACAAATTATATTATAATAACCAAAATCACGATAGATCAGAAATAAAATCATTTATATGAAATCATCGAGTTATTTTATATAAAAAAATATAGTTCCTTAACATATTTATATAAAAATATTTTTTTATCCAACGCTATTTTCTGATCTTTTAGCCAATATGGGGTCCGCATCCACTACTGTTTTTATTGCTTTGTACCCCCTCAATAATATATTTGTGAGTCACTACTTCTCGTCATTCCGTCCGCCTCAGGTACCGAGGGTTTCGCCATTCCGTCCGCCTCAGGTACCGAGGGTTTCGCCATTATGTCCCACAGTTTTCGCCATTTTTTCCCAGTAAGAATTTCTCCAATTTGTCCGTCGTCATTTTATTCGATTACTGTCGTAAATATAAAAAATGTGATATATAGAAATTTTATTAATATAAAAATATAATCTAAGTAGGTAAAAAATTATTCTGTTTATTGAAACCGTATTGCAATTGTTATTCTGTGAGTAACACAAATAAATATTGGCCTCCCTCGTTTTTATTCGATACACTGGTGTTCAATTTACATTATGCTCATATTCATTAATTCAATCATTATCGGTCCACTGTTGTGTGACGGCCTGTAAGTGCCCTCCACAATCCTATTTCCAGCACAAATTAGTTTTCATGTCACCTCAACCTATTTTCTTATTTCACTCACTCATTTGGTGTGAGGACGTGTCCTAAGTCTCTTGTTGCAGGACGCAAGGACAGCTAAGGACATATTATGCAAGGACATGTCCTTTTCCGAGGAATTCGTACCTCTGTTCCGTCTGAAACAGAACTTCAAAAAAAAGTGAGCAGTAAAAACAGCATGAGTTTTTCTGTACTTCGTTATCGGGAGCGTTTGATGGACGCGTTACCACTTATGCCCCCGCTCGGCTTGGTAGTTTCAGAATTTTAGTTATTTGTTGGTTTTTAATTGCAATCGATGGGTGTTAAATTAAAAGCATTTAAGATTTCAGGTTAAAAGCTTACTCATGTTTTTACGAACCTCTACTTTACTAAATACACGTTTTTACCAAACATTGCGTTAACCTCAAAAGTGCCCCACACGTATAAAATTAATATTATTCCTATTTACAAATTTTTATTTTTCGAACTCTGTTGGGGTCCTGATGGTCCTGTAAATCAAGAGTTCACTGTATGTGACAATTATAATTAATATATAGGATAAAAAATATTTTATATTAATTTTTTCTTTGATAAATAAAATTCTGGTTGTACGTTATCTACAAATTAATTCTACCAATGATATTAAAATCCTTTTTAAATATACGTAAGTTGTTAAACCAGTATCCAAAACAATTATCGGCAAAGGTATTTAAAAATATACTGCAACAGTGGCACAAGTATTGTATAACATTAATTTATGTTTCATACGCATTAATTTGTAATGTTTTGTACACAGAAAGGGGGAGGCCTGATGGGAATTACAACCCCCCGCCCCCCCGGGTGGGCTAGCGGCTTGGGGGAGGGTTCAAATTGCAAAGCGTTACATTACGGTTTGGTGTTATATTATTTCGTGTGTGTGTAGTCTATTCTCTTAACTAAAATACTACAAAGTAGCCTAACAGCACACTCAAAATTATTCAGAGAACAACTCAAATTATAAGAATACATTGAAAAATACTACAGATGTTATTAAAATACTTTTTGAAATTAGAATTTCTCTAAATAAAAAAATATATAAAGTACACTTCCACTAGCATCGTTACTGATCGGTTTCTGTCAAAAAATAATATATTTTTAAAATAAGATATTTATGAAACTATTTTGCATGGCAGTATATTTATTTATTTATTTATTTATTTATTTATTTATCTCTCTCTCTCTCTCTCTCTCATTAATTAATAAGCGTTGAAAATTTTTATATTCATTAGATGGAAATCATAATAAATTAAAATCATTGCCGGTGGTAATTCGTAAGACTGAAATTAAAATCGATTAAAATTACTACATAAATTTTAAACCATAGTTAGTTTGCCAATATTTGAAGATATATAAATGATAAATACATATATAAACAAATCGAAATCCAAAACAATTTCTCACAATTAAAAATGATTTGTTATAGATAAAAATATATTAATTTTCCACTAAAAATTCCGTAGGATATACATTTAAATACAACCACCTATATTACAAAATGCATTACCCCTATGGGAGATGCGCGATTTTTGCAGAACACATATGATATAAAAGTCATTTATTTTATGTTCATTATTCAGGCTACGTAACCAGCTGTTTATGGTAAGACCAAAATCCTAACATCACTTCTAAATGACCATGCACTTACACACCTGGCTCACTTAAGCTCGAATCCACCTAACTGAACTCAGTATTCATGGTCACAATTATTTAAACGTTCGACAGAAACAATCATCTTATTTTTTGCATTTTTCGACGCAAGGACAGCAAAGGCTGCGTCCAGACATTTTTTTTTTTTAGAAATTCAAATCTCTGTTGCCAACGGAACCAAACCCCGAACTACGACGGGCAGAAAAACGGCTCGTGTTTTAGTATATCATTGAGAATCGATCCCAACTATAAATGGCAGGATAAGAGAATGGATCACCGCTATACCATAATGAGCTTATATGTTCCCGATGACTCCGAACTTCTTAAAGGCTAGGGAATAATTCTCCGCACCACAGAGGATTTTTTTAGCGCCATTGGGAGCCAAATTCGGGTTAATGGCGCATTAAATAACCCCTTGCGGGCCATATATAAAGCCAAATTTAAAAATATACGCAATATTGATTAAACAATTAAGAAAATACGTACGATAAAATCGAGGTTTCTTCTGCCGTCTGGTCTTTGCATGCTGCCCCATAGTCTGTCAGCGAAGAAATAATGGTTGTCGTCACTGACCATGAAACGTATATTTGTGGATTATTGAGATAATCTGAGTTTGGAGATAATTATCCGGCAGAAATCTCTTGTTCCGAAAACTGACACACGGGAATATTGCGAGTCCGCTTTGAAATGCGCCATATTTGCGACAAGCAGAAGAGGAGAGATTGAGCGAGAGCCTGCTGGATCTAATGGGGAAAGTTGGCACAACCGTGACGTCACTTCACACTTGAATACGTTAAGAATTTCCGAATAACGGGCACGGGGAAATAAGCATTTGACATTATATCTCAGTCACACAGATGCCCGAGGCGCTTCAAAGTAAGCCGCATATTAAGAGATGCTTATTTCCACGATGCTTACTCAAGAAAAGAATATGCATCTTCGAAATCGGGTAACGTACTCATTCCCAGGATGCCTGCTATTAAAATGCATATATATATATGTTTGTCCCTCAACGAGTGCATTGTCGGTGCATGCATTTGGCAGTGCTTGTCTACAAATGCACGGGTGTATTGGGGAGTAATTGTGAACTAATGTAGGCAAGTGGTTGTTCGATGTGGTCTAAACAAAAAGTCATTCAACTTCCCCCCATTTTCGGTTAACTAACTATTTCTGTATCCGAAAGTTTTAACTACCAGATACAAATGGATATTTAAATAAATTGTAGCCATTATGCACTGAATTAAATAATAAAAAAGAGAAAGCAACTTTTTAGGGCGCATATTGAATTTTAATAGTAAAATAAAAAAAAATCGATGTATTTCAAGCCAGGCAGTGTGCTGGCCTTCTTCAGGAGAAACACAGTGTAAACAAATGATTATATGTTGCCATTCTTCGGAAGCGTTATTTACCCCACGAAATTGTTTGATATCAATGGTCAATCATGAGCGCTGGATATTTGCTACTCACGTTGATGTGGGGCAACGTACTAAGCGATTGGCACCCCTACAATACATTTTTATCCAACTAAGTTCACTTAGAAGTTGAAATCCCACGGATCCAGATGGTTGAATACTGGGCCCTTTTACATTCAAATGATAATAAATATTCTGATTCGGTTTTAAAAAAAAAAAAAGGAAAAGAATAGGCTCTGTTGCTTTCACATATTATGAGAAGAACATTATGAGTATCAGAGACAGGGAGTGACAACTTATCGAGACCTCCGGATGACTGTACATTTATAATGTAAACCGTATTTCTCAAACTGCATTCCGCAATAATCCTTCAGAAGTTTCGCAAGTAAGTTATGAAACATCACCGAAAACTTCGGAAAAATCTGCAAATACCCGTAATTTTTTCCTCTAACGATCTTTAGAGTTAACTGTGACTATTATCCCGCACAACAATAGAAAAATATTATCCACCAGTAGCCTAGCAATTCAAAAATCACTATGGGGCTCACTTTAAAGATGATTATATGATATGGCCTTACAGAAAATGCGTTTTGATATCTAATAGGACTCGAGCCCCCGCCCTTTTCCACGCCACTGTTACCTACCTTTTATACTGATTTATTGCTTAGTTTTGTAGTTATGTCTAGCAATGAAACATAACAGCCGTTTAGTTTGCCTCAGACATTTACGGAGGGTTTCTACAGCTAGATATGAGGTAGAATGAAGGTTCCGCGGCCAGGCATGTGGTAAGAAGAGGGTTCCGTGATTGTGTATGTGATAAGAAGAGGGTTCCGTGGCTAGACGTGGTAAAAAAGAGGGCTTCGTGGCTAAACATGAGGTAATAGGAGAGTTCCGCGGCTAGGCATGTGGTAAGAAGAGGGTTTCGCGGCTAGACATGAGGTAAAAGGGTAGTTCCGTGGATAGGCATGTGTTTAAAAGGGGTTCCGTGGTTAGACATGTAGTAAAATAAGAGGGTTCCGCGGCTAGGCACGAGGTAAGAAGATAGTTCCGCGGATAGTGGTGTGGTAAAATGGGGGTTCTGTGGCTGGGTATGCGGTAAGAAAAGGGTTCCGTGGTTAAGCATGTGGTAATAAGAGGGTTCCAGAAGGTAAAAAGCTTGAGAATTTCCTGGTATAAACCAAGCTTATACTGAGAATCTCGTATTTAACCTCGTGAACTGACAGAATCTGTGAGTCAAGTCACTAGGTCGTTGAAGCGTAGCAACGAACGGAATTTAGCCTTCCAAATTTCTTGCGTACGGGCTTCCGAAAACCCCGCGGTGAGGGGTGATGAGGCCAAAATTAAGCACATCAGATCATGCAATATAAATCGCATTAGTGTTTCGGTAAAACGGGAGATTATAACGAAGAGGAATTTTATGAAACAACCCTCTGGACAGTAAACTAAAATTTAAAATCATTCGACTTTGAATAATGTTTTTCCGGTACGTTGGTGCACGCGACCTCTGGTGTACGTAAAGGGGAGGGTTGAATTACGACTCCCCATTACTATGCAATTTTGCATATATGAATACAGTAAAACCTCCCTAAGGCGACCACCGTCGGTTCCGTGAAAAAGCGGTCGCTTAGAGAGGTGGTCTCTGAATGGAGGTAAATTTAGCATTGAGTTTATGAGAGGGGAAGAAATTCGTTTCCAGAAAAAGTGGTCGTCGAGCAAGGTGGTCGTTGAATAGAAATGGTCGTTAAGAGAAGTTTTATTGTATATGGAGCCCTAGCTGCGTAACCTTCAGCCCCATGAACATTTTGCGTACGTTGGACGGAACCTACAGTTTTTCTAAGGAATTTCAGTCGCCATCGCATATGGAACTAAACGCCGGTACCATTTGGAACCAAAACCAGGTTTACGACATGATGGATAAACGCTTTACCTGTAATCCGCCATTCAATAGAGCTACTTAGTCCAGAACATTGAAGTTTATCATTTCCTAACTTACTCGGGGAAAATAACGGAAATCGAGGCTATAATTATAGAAAAGTTTTAAAATGTTTCGCGAATTGCTGTTCGCTTTATCAAGCGAAAATTAACACGAAGTTGCGAATTTAAGTTTCCAAAAAATTTTTATAAAAATTTATGAGATACCTTAACATAAGAAGTGTAAGTATTATGCATAGATTGTTTGTGGTTTTGTGGCTCAAGGACTAAAGTGGTCATGCTGCTCCGGAACCTCTTAAGGCCTAGGGAATGCAACGCCGGACTACAGTGAGCAATGCGATCTTTATAAGATTTCTGAGTAAGCGTGCTTTGCACCGTTGGGAGCCGAACCAGGGTTAACGGCACACTATGCGACCGCATTACCACACTGCGCCACCGCAGAGCCACTATGCATATAAATTTCTTAAATCAGGCTTATAAGCCTGATTTAACTATAGTTGGTAAACATTGTCAAAAATGGCGTTACAAATGCCATAATCCATATTGGCTGGGTAGTAGCAGGACCGTAGCATTTAATGATCGTATTGCAAGATCGTAGAATTGAATTTCGGGGGGGGGTCAAATATTTTTACCGCATGTATCGATACAATCACAGCATGCAAGGCCGTAGCCAAGTCCCATTAAAAATTAATTTCTGGGGGGAAACCGGACCCTAAGATCCCCCTGGATAGTAGCGTAAAAAAAGGGGCCTAGGGGCCCAAGCACCCCCCAGCTACCAAAACACGTTATATTTTCTTAGGCTACATCGCATGATTTAAAGCTAGTTGAGTTCTCTCCCCATATTTTTTAACTGCTACGCTACTTGGCTACTTGGGTGGGGAGTAGTAAGAATTCTATAGGGCTTAATGAAAAGAAGGACCTCTAAATTTACCAATATATCACTAACGAAAAATTGCTTATAAAATATATATAAATCCACCGATAAATATTGCAATCGAAAATACGTATTCATCGTATTCTATAATTCTTACTATCATTCGTAAAAATTGAATGTTGTCCTATTTCCGAGTTCTATAGAAGGCCATCACCCTCTTGACTAATTTATTCTCAATTTCTTAGATTCTTTGATTCAGGTTAAAAAAAAAAATTCTAGTGGGGTGGGGGACTTTTTTTCTAAGAGGAAACAAGCTCTCCCAATCCTCAATTATGCGTGGACTTGTCAATTTCAACGCATAATTCGTATGAAATATCTATTTGTTTAACACATTAAGCTCGAGGCGCAATACTTATAATATATTCTTTGATTTCACAGAGGAAGGGGGGCTGACTCAGTCAATTTGATTGTACGTAATTGTGGATCACGGGCGCCGTTTTCGGGGGGGCAATGGGGACCCATTACCCCCAATGTTGGTATTAGGGTTCCATGTCCCCCTCCAATTTCAAACAAAATGCCTTCTACTGGTATATTGTCCCCCCACTCCAATATTTCTATGCCGCCGGCGCCAATGTTGTGGATCATAGGTTCCGTTAAGCCCCTATTCCTGTTAACTCATCGTAGATTTTTGGGGCGCATAAACCTTTCTACACTATACATAGTAAAACCTCCCTTAACGACCACCTCTATTCAACGAACATCTCTCTTAACCATTTCTTCTGAAACGGATTTTCTACCTTCCCCATAAACCTGTTTAAATTTACCTCCATTCAGAAACCACCTCTCTGAGCGACTGCTTTTCCACAGAACCGAAAGTGGTCGCCTTGAGGAGATTTTGCTATATATATAGTCTACATATATATAACGCATTCATACATTCTTCAGTTCATGCAAAGTAATCGTTAATGTAACTCTAGTCCAAGATGCTGATGCCTTTTTTATTTTACGTATAACTCAACTTTGAGTATGAGACACGGGCGATAGAAATATGTTAAATTTAATCCCCCCCCTCCACCACAAATTATATAAAAGCACGCCCCCCCGGGGGGGAGACTTCAGGTGTAGATCACTATGTGCTATAAGAAGGCGAATAGTATCTAATTGGAGCTAAATCTGATTATATTATGCGTGTTTTTAACCAAGTGCAGCTATGAATTCCGTTTCCACAGTTCGTGCGGTTTGATTGCGGTTAAAAAAAAAATGTGCGGAGTAATTGAAGGTAAGGGGAAAAAAAAACGCGCGCACGAACTTCCTAGAATTATAACTTTACGGAAATGGGTTTTTCTTGGTTATATCACTCCATATTTCGCACAAAAGCGAGTCACGAAATAAACAAACTCAAACGATATTTAAAAACTAAGTTTATCAACGACAAATACATCATTTAAACTCCCTAAAACGTCTATTTCCTTTACTGCTGTCATACGGCTTCCGCATCTGAGGAGAAAGAAAAAAATATGTCAGAAAACGCGTGTATGATTTTCCAAATTTGAGCTATAAAAAATAGAGTAATCTCCCCCACTAGCAATATTCAGGAGAGGGAGAAAAAACACAGTAAAACAGAAAAAGACACTACTTGAAATTGCGATTAATGTGACACACTGTACAAAAGTGGTAAATAAATAAAACACAATACTGTCGAAGTTAGAAATTACACAATTTAATGTCGTGACAGCTGTTTCAGTAGCTTCTTGCTACTTTTTTCAAACAAAATATACATACAAACCAAAAAAACTGTTGATTGGTTAAACAGCTGATTCGTGGAAACAGCTGTTACGACATTAAATCATGTAATTTCTAACTGCAACAGTATTGTGTTATATTTATTTACTACTTGAAATCCTTTTCGGTTGAATCATGAATTGCGCACATTCTGATTATAATCGGGATGTACCAGGAGCGTAGTCGATGCCTAGCGGCGCTAGGACAAAATTTTAGGAAATTATACATTTTACAAACAAAATTCTGTTCAAGCTGTAAATAAAAAATATGTGGATTCGACAATTTTATTAAGAAAATTGCTTTAGAGCAATGACCCTAAAATTTTGAATAAATCAACTAAGAATCGTGGGAATTTAAACGAAATTATAGCTTGGAACACACAAACTGTGTTCCGAAAATAGAAAAAGCTACAATGCATTGTTTAACACAAGTAAGGTGACAAGGCAGTCTTTTGGCTATCTTTTTCAATTGTTTTCTTTATTTTATTAGCTCACTTCAGAGGTCATTCACGGTTAGTTTGGATTCGGCACATGCTTTTATATCACATTATTATTATTATTTTAAGCTTATATCCCCCGAAGCTATGTGTTGTAGGCAGTGTCAGACCCAGAGCGTCATTTGGGGGGGGGTTGTAATACCAGATCGTAATTCACACATAATAATAATTTCTGCCCCTATCAGATTAATGGGCTGTTGACTGGTTAGGGGGTTCCGTGATTCCTCCCCCCGTGCATCCATCCCTGATTTAGAAGAACGCTAGGTTACATTTTTTAGGACTGCACCACTGGAATGTACGCAATTTTATGAAGTGTTTGACAAAATGGCAATACAGCCTCGTTAAACGGAACGATCGTTTATCAGAACGTCGTTATTGAGGAAATTTTCTGTGCTGCAGAGGGAATTTACTAATTAAAGGAGAGAGGTTGTGAAGAAATTGATTTCCGATACTCGTTTTTATTTTTAATTCAAACTGGAATCTTTTGACTCGTGAGAATCTAATATGAAAAGGATTATCACACACGCTCTGGATTCGAATTGGCAATCCTTGGGTTGATATCTCAAAACTTTGGCTGAAAAGCTGCAGAGTACAGCCATGCATGTAACTTTTCTTAAGTATGGAAAAGGTAAACTCAAAGATCCTTGATTCGAATCTTACCTGAATGTGCGTGTAGTAATTATTTTCCTTTTGGGATGTTATGTGAAGAAAAAGGAATGTAACTTAAAAAAAAATGGAGGAACAGACATTTGTTCGTGCTTTTATGGCGGAAGGATAGCAAAGGTCATACTGCGCATGGACCTTCGGTTTTGCGAGGGATCCGAACGTCTGCTTCCGGAAGAACTAAACCCCTAACGACGAGGAGCAGAAAAAAGGCGGATATTCTCTCATACGTGAGAGTCGAACCCAGGTTAGTAGACAGATGAGCGCGTTATCACGCCACCGTAGGACAGATAACCTTTCCGGGAGAATCCGGACCTCATAAGGCCTAGAGAACCAACCTCCAAATTACGGCGAGCAGCTTGTCGGTGAGCGTTCTTTATGACACCGATGGAACTCGACCTCGGGTTAATGGCACGCTAGGCAAACGCGCTACCGCCACCGCAGAGCCGATGCCAGAAATTAATGTTCATAATTAATTTTCGCAATGAATTTATGGGCTCCCACAATAGAAACATTATGTTCACTTTGAAAGCTTTTTCAATCGGCTAGGCCGTCTGTGATGTCAGTTTCCGTTATTTCTAACGGTATCATCGGAGTACTTTTAGTGAACGAACTATATATATATCGTTTATTTTTCGTTTGGTTATTCAGTTTATTGCCTGATTTTGTAATCTATTATTTATGATTGCCAATCATATTCCTTTACACGAATCATCCTTTCGACCTCAGTCTTCTTAGGGTCATCATAGGTAAAAATTGACCTATTTTTACCTATAGACTAAAAGAGAAAATGTATTTATTGGGACCTCAGGCTCTGGTCTATCATACTTAGTCTAAGTTCTTTAAAAACCAGTCGCCCATCAAGACATACCAATGTGTCTAATCTAGAATCATGTTTTCTTGGTATCTCTTAACAGCTCTTGTTCTTTGGTCTACTTTCAAAATCTTGCTTGCTCTATTCTCACACAATTGATTACTTTTTAATGTGGAGATGTATTTTAATGCATGCGTCGCTTGATGAAGCGAAAGAAAGTTCTCAAAATGTTGTGAATCTTTCCACAGTCGATAAGTTTTAGCTTTCTCCCGCATTTGTTTTTTTTTTTTACTCTTTTCTATTTTTGTCCTACATTTTCTTTACTCTTGATAGGCTTTTTGTTTTCCTTTCCTTCGTATTCATTATTTTACTTCTCGCCTTATTTCTTTTCCACTCTCTCCCATTAATTCTTGTATTCTTAAGTTCATTCTATATTTTTCTTCTTTTCCTTTCCTTTCTCATTTCGCACAGAATTTATAATGATTTTGTATGAGATATTTTTTTAATACAGCGTACCTATGACTATGGGCTCCCATATAGAGACAGGGGGCTCGATCTCCTCCACCTAGCCATTGTTTATCATGTAATTTGCCCAATTCTGCTATGCATTTACTTTCAGAAGTGTTTTACGGTCAGTACAGAGTCAAACCGAAGTGTTCCCGCTCCTTCGGCAGCAAAAATATTTGATATTTATTTGTATTTCCTGAATATTTGGTTTTGTAAATATATCTCCCGTTTCTTCTTCATTTGGCGTTCATGAGTAAAAGGGGTCCATGTTCAGTGGCACCGACTTCGTTTGTTTGGCTTTTTTATGGCGCAAGAGCATCTGGGCTATACTGCGCCAATGACTTCGTGGATTCGAGACACTTTTTGAACCCTCGATAATTTCGTTGTGGGCTCTTCGGACCCCCCACTATTTTTACTCGTGAGGATAATACACGTACGGAAATACATGCACGAAGTTTTTCGTCATCAAGTCTTCAATATTTTCATTATTTATACCCTGTTCACTGCACCTTTTATAAAAGCAAATTTTTCATTTTGTCTGGGTTCATAGAAAATACAAAAGTTTAGTCTGTAGCTCTACACACAGAGACGAGAATCTTTAGCGGCCATAGTAATGAAGGCGAAAATATATTGTCCAATAACATGGGCTCCGACGGCATAAAAATATTGGATGTCAGTATACCACTAGAAGGCAGCTTGTTGTTAAACAGGGACCAAGTGCCAGTGGGTGGTCCCGGACGTCCCCTTTCCGTAATGTTTTTGCTACCAATACTTATTCATTGGTAAGATTGTAACATTTTTTTTCCTCCCCGTAAAAATAGTTGGTTAAGGCCTTGTTGTTAACAACTCTTTACAGGGATAACAGACATCAACAAAGCAGTGTTTAAGTTAAATGTGCTTCTGCTTGATAACGTTCACTTTACCATAAAATGAATATTCTATTTACATTTCTAATTTCATTTTCGCATACAATGCTCCTTACTAAATTTCGTATTTATTACGCTGATGATGATGATGGTTGTCTTTCGTAACTGGTTTTTCGCGCGCGAAAAACCAGGTATGAAAGACCCCCTTCCCTTTACTGAAACGAAACAAGACTCAGCTCCCTTGAATTCTAATAATACTACCCGCCAATTTACCGCAAACGGACTATAGGCAATCCCTTCAATTTTTGTCGCTGATAATGAGCTTACTCTGTCAAAAAAATCCTTGAGCTTGCGAAATTGAAATATAGAAACTATAGTTGTAACGTTATTAAAAACATTCCGTTTGAAAGTTGAAATAATAACACGTCAATGAAAACGCTGCCATGCAGAAAAAAGCGCCATACAATACAATCCAACAAAAGGTATAATTACATCAAATAAATGACAAAGCGTATTTTTTTATTTCGCACTAAATACACTACGCCGAAAAATATAACCGCATTCCTTAGATTAAAAAACAAAATTAAATCTTGAACGGCGTTACCCGTTATAAAATTTTTGTTTGAAATTGGGGGGGGGGGATATGGAACCCTAATACCAACATTGACGGGGACGGGTTACACTGTACCCCCCAGCTAATGGCGCCCATGTCCAGTAAGATGACCTACCCTCTCTTCTAATAGCTGGGGAATCCACACTTTTCTTTACTTTTTACATTGTTTTACCTCCCAAGAACCATTGGAGCACCTGAGGAATCTTGCTTTTATTTCAATTTCTTTTTAAAGAGAGACGGAAGGGGTGGGGGCTGGGCACATCTGAGTATTTTGGCAGCAATCGTAAAACACTAAAGGGTGTATACATTTAGGAGAACATGAAATAATTATCTAGAGAAAAAATATTTTTCTATAATTTGCTTCATTTTAATATTTCAAGTATCTTATTGTACCAGATAATCTGATAATGAAATTTAAATTACACTTAAATCCTTTGAAAAATGCGCCCGTCATTTGATTTAAAATTTTCGGAATCCCCGATGATTTTTCAAGTCGGCGCCTACGTCCATATTAGTTAATTCTTTTCTGGTGCCTCTGTATAAAGGGCGCCCGAAGCTACTGCCCCGTAAACATCTTTCTTAACATCATCTTAAATCGCTTTTAAGAGGTTAATTAACAGATAAAATTAATGGCCACATTTGACAGTAAATTTGACTGGCCCACTTACCTTCATGGTCTTCACCCATATATATCCACAATGCAACCAGCTTCCATATGAAATATGCCTATCAACGATTAAAAGCACATTATTTAACCGATGAACATTAACTATAACAGCTTTCAAAATATCCGGATATGATCCGCATTATCCGGATATGATCCACATTAACCTGATCTCAACGTTTTGTTTAAACCAGGAATCTCCTGTTTTTTTGTGCTCAAGTGTTTCTTTACCGGGCTATTGGCGGAAACCAAGGCTTTAGGTGTTCCACTTGTAGAAGGCATTACTTTAAAAATTAAAGTGTTTCCTACGTTGCTTGTTCATATTTTGCAGGGAAAGGGCAGTTAAGGTCACGTTGCGTCTGAACTACAACTTGGATCCAAACCCAAGAATGCGATGTTTATAAAAAATGGGACATGATCTACGGTATTATTGGAACTGGATTCGGATCAACAGCACCACGACAGACGATAGTGTTGCCACTATAATGACACCCTGGGGCACAAAGCCATTTTTCCCACTACTAAAGTATATAAGAAGAAAATGCATAAAAAAAATGTGCATAAGGAAACTGTTATGCACATTTCTTATGCACTGAAGTGCATAAGAAATGTGCCTAAGATTTTAGCTTTCCTTTTTTTTGGAAAAACGCTTTGCAAATATAATTTCCGTCTGTGTTATCACTAAGGCCCGGATTTTCATGCATAAAATTTAGCTCAAATAATATGCAAATATGCTCCAAATTATTACAAAATATGCATGGAAATATGCAAATGCATAGAACTCCAGACCCTACTCATAAGCGATGTTTCGAAATGTATAAAATGACAATTTATTGAAACAGTGCAAATGTTCTTGAAATTATTACATAATATGTACTGAAATGCATAAAAAATATCACTTTGTTACGTCCTCGAATATGAGTATGCACAAAATTAACACAAAATACACACCAAAATGTATGTGATACGTACGGAGATACGTTTGAAAATATGGCATCATGAGCATTGAGTTGTGTCTAAGGACGCCGGCAGAGTGAAATCTAGGGGGGTCCTTAAAGGCCTTAAAAAATGGAAATTTTCTTCCTCCCTCACCTTTTCAAATTTTTTTTTTTTTATTTATTTTATTTATTTATTTTTCCAAAGAAAATCGAAACATAAGAGCGAGCAATGACACTATTTTGCCTATACCTGTCAGCACCTATGGCTTGGTCTGGAAGATATTATACTTGGTCTTGACTTGGAAAGTATTACGCATATTGAGAAACATCATCACAGAAATGTGAAGACTCATAAAATTATTTTTTTCTAACTTTAATGTTATCTAATTATATCATTTATAATGGAAACATATTCTGTAGCATTTTTCCCATTTTTATTTAAAATTTAAAAAAAGGCCTTTTAAAAAAATATCGAATTAATATAATTGATTGAATTACTAGCGGATTAGAAAAATACACACTTTTTGAAAATTTTGCGAAAACTTTGCAGAAATTTTCCAAAATATGCAGAAATATTCAAAATATGAAAAATATGCGCCCAAAGTCGAAATATGCAGAAATATGCAAAAATATGCAAGTGCAAAGAAACCCGGGCCCTAGTTATCACCTACCATAACTCCTTAAAAACTATTCACTGTCAGATGACCTTTGATCCAGAAGGTCAATTGACATTCTGGTGGCCAAGATGACCGGCTACTTGCGTTTTGTAACATTACTACATTCGATTCTCTCGACTAGACTTTTTCTCGATTAATCCTGATAATATTCGGAGTTTCACTGCATTAGCACTATCAGAGTAATATATTGATAATGGTAAGCAATGGCGTAGGCAGAAAGTTCATAAGGGGAGGTGTTATAGGCTTAATGGGAGGGGTTACAGAGCTACAACTCATATATTCCTATGTTAAATATACAAAAACCACCCCCTGGTTACGCCTATGATAGTATGGATACCGTCTGAGTGTACACACAGATGTGTATTTAGTTACGAGCAAGTCTATCTGTCCAGGTAGCTCTCCTTTCGTGTCTAAAACGATTATTATATTCAAGTCCATATTTATAAATATTAATAAATATATTTATGTCCGGATTTTTATAAATTGGCCCCTTGCTCAAAAGACCAATTTTTTAGGGGCACAAACTTAAAAAAAATTAATTACACTTCATCTATCACGAAATTCCATCAATCCACCCTCCAGGGAAACAACTCCTTTCCTCAGATACTTTGCCACTTTTTCTGGCATTTGGAATGGGTGTGGATCGACGGAATTTTACTTATTTCTTTTAATAGAAAATTTCCCGGTAGGCTAGGTACCCACTTCCCTCTATATTTTCGACCTCTTTTTGCACCGATAGCGTGGAGTGGGACCTTGTTATACCACTATTGACTACCATGGAGCTTACCAGTAAAACGGCGATGATTAAGCACAAGGTGGACACAGCAATGACCGTCGCAAAAGAAACAGCATTTTCATCAATTAGTCCTTTCTAAAACAGAAAAACTGCATTCCTTATAATGCTAATATTTTAGTGGTGATCTTTACATGATTATAATAAACTTCATAATCATCATGATATTAATAAATAGAACTCGTAAACACTTACGCTGTAGCTTATAAGAACAAAAATGGGTCCAGATATTAAGAAGACGACAGAAATGGTGGCCATGGTCAACCACATGAAAAGGGTTTCGCGGTCATCCTACAGAATGAAATTAAAGCAATTATGATTATTAATAATAACTAATATTATAAATTATAATCGCCTTATCCTCTACATCAAGACTAGGTTTCGTAAATAGGTCGTCTAAATTACCTAAGATACAATAAAACTTATTTAAACGACCACCTTCCTTTACGATAACTTTTCCTTTAAATGGTATCTGTGCTTTAAAAATGGGTATTGTGAATAAAAACTAGTTATATAGTATATTATATATAAATATTATAGGGAATAGTGTGTTGTTTCCTTCACTGATAAGGGTATAAGAGACGGCAAAGCAGAAAAGTTTGGAACCCTAGAACGGCTACGTCTGGCGAACAAGAAATTTCAAAGCTGTGCTCGACGAAATTAGCTGTTGGTTGTGACATAATCTATTTTGTGAACAGAAGCTAGAGCTCAAAAAACGTAAGCACTGCGTATGACATGGTACCACCAACTAGACCCACCCCCAGGTCACAGCTCTCCTTGTTAAAATTATTTAAAAATTCTAAGCATCAAACTTACCTCTTCAATTCGCTGGATAAGTTTCCGGCTAATATAAATAAATAAAACAGAATAGCTAATAATCGAAAAAGCAGTGAGTTTGGAGTCTGAAAAAAAAGAAAAAAAAGAGACAATTGCAAGGAATAGCTTTAGAAATTGTAAAATTAAAATAAGATATTACTAAAAGAGGGAAAAAAGATTACGTTTTACGTATTTTAATTCACCTTTGACTGACATCCTTTGATTTTAAAGATGGTTCATTATGACAAATATATGTCACTTTGACATGCTTTCCCCGTGACTGACAGAGTTCCGACCAAAACTAACATCGTCAGCCATACAGAACTCTCTTTCTGCCTCGAGATATTTTTAAAACGCGACCCTCTCTTGACTCGCCCTGAAAGTGTTACGATTTCTTCCAAATTAAAGTTTTTTCTAAAGATATTAGCAACGAAATCAATACCGTATTCATTCAATAAATATTGTGGTTTAAATAAAATACCAACTGCCCTAAAAACAAATAGTCTTTTTAAATCCCATACTCGCATAATGTCAACTTTGAAGGCAGGCTTTGATTACTGTAACTTACAAGTTACTGACCAATTTGGTTATTTAAGATTAACAGATACAATTTCCTTGTGTTTTACGGCGCAAGAAAAGTCAAGGTCGTGCCGCACGCACTTTTTAGCTCATTGCTAATTGTCAAGCAGTATCAATTATTTTTGTTGAGTTTTGGTCTCTTGCACATTCACTAAAATTCTCGACAGCTTTGAGAAAGAGGCAATTTTTCTCAGCCCCTCCCCCACTAAAAGTACTCATGTCGGGAAGATTAAATTGTTGAATTAATAAAATATTAACTAATCAAATTTTTGACGCCCACGTTATTAGCTCAAACCAGAACTTTATTTATCGAAGAAAAAGGGTCATCGCCTTGACTCGAACCGGGGACCCTTCGCTGGTACCGGAGCACCTCAAGCACTCGGCGGTTAACGGTTAAGGCAATCCGGTACCAATAAGGGGTCCTTAGTTTGAGCCAGGGCAATTACTCCTCTTCTTCCATATATAAAGCTCTAGTTTGAGCTAATAACGTAGGTGTCAAAAATGATTAGTCATACTATTAATGCCCCATAAAAATTTTCAAACAATATGCCCCGGTAACTTTATGTGTTAACCAGTTTAGCAATCGTGTGAACCCTGCGATGGATCCTATAAAAAAAATAAAATACTAATTTCTTTTTACTTACGACCATCATTTGCTCCCGCGGAATTGAAGAACACTGAAGAGGCTACTGAGCAGGTTATTGCAGATAATGTCTAAAAAAAAAAACAATTTTTCGCTTTTGAGTTAATCCACACAGGTCTGTAGCCGTTGGGAAACAGACCTGTCATGGATTAACAAACAGGTCTATAGCCGTCAGAGAACAAGGATCGTGGCCCAGCTGCCCCATACGACCTTTGCCTTGACCCTAGCGGTTCCCTCCATTCTTATTTCTTAAGCCTGATCCAGAACGCAAACCTAAGATTAAAATTGTCGCATTATTTAAGTCCCATATATATATATATATAAATTGCTATTTTACTCTCTCTCATCACTGTTAACTACTTTTCATTTTTATAAGTAAACAGACACGTTTTTCATCATTTACTTTTTATAAAGTAACAAAAATATTTTAAATAAAATAGAAATTAAATTTCAAACTAAAACAGATTCCACCCAGAACGTCGGAAATTTTCGCCTCGGCTTAATAGATTATATATATAGCCTAAAGTGCATTATTATGAAAGTCTTCAAATATATTACCTGAAACCATGAGCCGTTTCCGGCAGCTGAGCCTCCTTATCCCTTGTTTAAAATTTCACAGATTCTGCTATGCATCCACTTTCAAAAGCTTTACAGTCACATTTAAAATAAGCTTGGGTTTTTGCTCAAATGATTATCACAGCATAAATTATTTTTGTGTTTAATATCTTATATTTACTAAAATGTTTGAAAGCTTGGCAAGGAGGTACTGATCTTTTCCCATCCCCCCCAGAAACTACCCATATGGACGCTCACTGCTCGAAACGAAACCCGATGCTTAGTGTAACTTTTAAACACCGCCTCCACTTCAGAGCAAAAGTTAAGAGTAGACGACGCAGACGCTGCTAGCAACCAACCAGCTCTTTCGCAAATTAAATACGGAGCGAACTTATCCTTACTTTCCACGGATAGAGCATCGAATGGGCGGACTCGAGTTCCCGTGGGCGCATACCTTTGACTATCGAAGGGTTCGAACCTCGACTAACGGGAGGCAGAGTCCTATCGCTCATAAGGGCAGCCTAGTCCGCCCTGCTCCAATGCTGATTTCAGTATGCACATCATGCAACTACAGCGGTTCATAAAACGCAGTACGGTTTTACCTCGCTAATCCGAACTACTTTTAACATAAACAGTTTGCTTAATTCCTGTCAAATTATCAGGATAACATGAACAAATTCGTTACCACGATGAGCGTTCACGTTAACTAAGTTTGCCTGTACGTGAATGCATCAAATAAAATCTATTAACTCTATTATCACAGGCTCGTTAATACGAAGTTAACTATTTGTTAACCAAGCTTCACTTAAACAAAATTACCTATTTATTCACGTAAGTTGCATATTAACAAATTTAACGTCTTCTACCTATGTATCAACACGAGTTTGTTCGTCCGTTATTCTATTAATAGTTACCTATCTATCAATTTATGATCATGATAGTTTAGACCGAATGCAAAACTTGCTCTTGAACTTGAATTTTACGTCCTTAGCTTGATTAAATTTTTATGGCGCAAGGTAGAAACGAAAAAGTTCTGAGCATACACATCTTGCGCAGCAAGAATATGCTATGAGCCATCTGAAATGGGATCAACGACTTAACGTGTCTTCCAAACTACGATGTATTTACATACTACCACGCTTACTGGTTACTTACGAATTGATTGATTAAGCGATCAATTGACTGAATCAATCAATCGATTGACCAACGGAGATTTGGTAATTACAACTCTCCGTTGGTCGGAATTACTGTACATAGGAGTAACGTATGTCATAATCAGTGGCGCAGAAAAGGAAGGGGGTCTAGGGGATCTCTATCCCCTTTCTTTTGATATTAAGGTATATTTTTTCTCTCCCTTTAACGATGAACCACATGACCTTTTTAAAGCTACTTGATCCCTCACAGTTTTTAATTTGCTGTGCCCCTGATCATATTCATTCGAAATATATATCCTGCCATAACGTAAAGAGCTTCAAATTTCTATTCTATATATAGTATTCTATTTCTATTCTATATATAAAATGAAATATAATTCAACTGACTTTGTAAAAAAAAATAAAAAACATTGAATAACTAGAATCAACGAAACAAACTTCACTTACGAAAAAAAATTGGTATACAGATATATTTAAATAGTAATAGTATTGCTGTAAATTTTAAATATATTTAAAAACGAATTTTGATTTACCAATGTAAAATTTGCCGCAAAAAACGCGCCCGTTTTTAAAGACCAAAAACAACAAAACTTTCCTTCGGACATCGCTGTTGATGGGTCTCCCAAATAAAACTTATCCAATTATCGGTGTTGCCAATTCTAATTTATCCCTACCTGAACAATATTTATCCCTTTGTAATTAGATTCGTCAAATGACGGCCAAAAGAAATCCCCATTTTACAGTAAGATAGGGGGCGCCAACCTCTTTTTGCTGAAGGATACCTGTGTAAAGTACGTCTTTAACGTTAGCCAAATCTTGTGTGATTCCCACGTATAAAATTTACCGCAGTAGCGTCTCCTTTAACTGACTCCCCATTAATTGGCCGCCGCTTTAACCGACCCCCTCCATCTGCTCGTTTCAACTTTCACCATTATCTTTTCTTGTATAAAAAAAATTATGTAATTTTAAAACAATTAATTTAGAAGCTTTTTCATTATGATGCCTCAATTTTACCGCTATTCTTCTCCCATAAATAATTTAAATTTCGAATTAACCTGCTAGAGTTCCGATCCCAGCACAGCCAGTTAAGCGGAAGTATACTGCATACTTCCGCTTCCGCCGGTTAAGCGGAAGTATACAGTATACTTCGGCTTAACCGCCTATGCGAAGCAGATAAACGGAAGTACACGGTATACTTTCGCTTCCGCCGGTTAAGCGGAAGTATACAGTATACTTCGCTTACCCGGCTATACGGAGATTTTACCATTAGCCACAAGCTGAAAACAGAAATACATGTTATTGAGAAACACCAACAATAAGAAAATAAGACGGTTAATATCTGGAAGCCTGATATCAATTTACGGTGGAGGTGGACCTTCGACAAAAATAAGGCCTCAAGTTTGATTCCGGAGAATTATAGACGTCGCAGAACGTGTATTAACTGCGAAATATCTGAGCAATTACCATATAGTGCCATCACCTCACTGGTCCAGAGTTTGAAAGCTTAAATATAAAAGTTTTCTTCTTTTTTTTTCCTCTTATAAAAAGAAAGTCCTTTCACTCACAACTGCGTTAACCATTAAGTAAAATAAACACGAGCGCAAGGCTTTCCTGTCTGGGGTTACAGAACGGCCACCGGCGGCCACCCTTCCCAACTCCTCCCTGATCACATGAAAAAGAAGAAGAAGAAGAAGGAGGAGGAGGAGGAGCTCAGGGCATCGTGGAAAGTGGAGTGCACGGCAGAAATCTTCTATTGTCAGATTTACCGTGGCTTATATGTTGCAGAGGGGGGCTCCTACAATAAACGAAAAAATACAAATCAAGCTGCTTGCCTTATCTCTATTGGATATAGAAGCAAATGCGTTAAGGATTAGTGTGGAGGATCGAATTAAGGACTTCGCAAGAAAAAACGAAGAAAACTTTTCAAATACATATATATATGGATGTGTGTGTGTGTGTGTAAAATCTTAGAAACGATTTTGTTTTGTTTCTTGTGAAATGCTTAAATACACTGGCAGGAAGAGAAATGACAGGTCGCCTATATCTTAACGGTTAGAGCACTTGACCGACAATCAAGAGATCTGGACTCTTACCCCACAGGTTTCCGAAAATTCCTTTTCTTTCTGCGAATCGTTATACCATATATAAAGTCAGTAGTGTAGCAATTCAAAACTCATGGGGGTGAGCCTTCAGTGACTTTAAATAAGATTATGCCCTTAGAGAAAATAATGTGTGTGTGTGTGTGTGTGTGTGTGTGTGTGTGTGTGTGTGTGTGTGTGTGTGTGTGTTCCAGAGGAAAAAGTATTTATTCAACATGCACCATTAAATATTACATATATTGATGTTCTCATTTTGCAGCTTGTATGACACATTTACAAAAATATATAAATAAATTTACATATAAACAAATATGTACAAGATAGATAACGTAATTGATATAAACCGTTGTTAACACTTACTAAGTTCATTTATAAAGTC
>QLNU02003225.1:105271541-105287493 GCA_006491805.2 Dysdera silvatica | reverse complement strand
GGCCATGTTTTTTTATGTAAATATGTCAATAAAATCAACAGACCACCATGACGCCCGAGAGAATCGCGCCTTACCTTTTGCTAGCATATAAGTTATATAAAAATATAATTTAATTTCCCGGTACTTCCGTACTATAGCGACGTCTGACTTTATTTGGCGACTTCTAAATTTCGCCAAGATCGCAGCTTTTATATATCAGGCAATAGCACACCTCCGTATTTGTATCCCCGCTAATATAATATTTTGATTATGAATTAGTACTTTTGTAAATAAATCAGTACTTACCTGAATCACAGAGACCGAACTGGGGAGTGACCCCCCCCCCCCCCCCGTTCTTCGCTTCGCGACTTATGTCGTTTCAATCACATTCGATGTGCGCTGCCTGAATAAATGTCTGTTGAATCAGTATCTTCATGCACAGTGTATTTCGTAAATTAAAGATTATTAACCGCGTATTTCCAAAAAAAAAAAATAATGCAAATTCGAAACCCATAACAAACGAACCTTGGCGACATTTCTACAAAAATTATTCACCATCCTGGCGATGTATCTTGGACGCCGTTGTAATAAGGAAATACCATTTTCCCCTGAGAGGAAGGTAAAATTCTACGAATGGGAAAAGGAGTGGGGGGTAAGATTGCAAATTGAAATTTTTATCATGAAAATAAACTCGCCTGTGGGAAACCGGAAGCGGATTGGGTCTCCTCAAAGGGCGCGAGTCCATGCCCATTTGAAGGCGCAAGTTTTATTGCCCATGAAGGCGCAACGGCCCGAGCGCCGGTTGACCGGCGGCCCAGCCCGCCCCTGTGGGAAATCATCCTCGATTCCCCGGACGCTTAAAATATTTTCACCTGTGAACGAGACATTTCACAACATATATTTCTAAAAGCAAAAATTAAAGTCATTAATATAATCTATGGTTACTTTGAAATGAATGAAAATACGTGAATATTGGAAGTTATTTGGAGGATAAGGAAACAGAATATTTCAATTCAAATTAAAAGATTTAAAAGAATCATGAAAGCCAAATTCTCATCGAACAGATCCTGAGGTTCTATTCCCATGTCCTCTTTCTTCGAACTTTGAACCTTTAAAACCAGCGATGAATGCAATTGAAAAAATAATAATAATAACGAACTGTACAAATCTACTGCTCTTTTGCGTGAACAAATCTTGTGAAATAACCAGTACAGGACTGGCTAATCGAACTGGGTGTGTGCAGGGCCTAATTACCGACTAGGCCTGCAAGGCCCGGGCCCTCAAATTGTGGGTTTTTTTGGTTTTTTTATAAGTTGACTTTTGTTTACTCACTTTTGATCGACATCTAGAAAATTTTTAGGTAAAAGCTTACTTTTTTTGGGCTATTTTAGATAGTTTACCAGAAATTTGAAGAGTTTTAGAATGAGTATATGTAAGTACTTATTTTTATATACCTTCGGACCCCCTAAAACTTTTACCGTGCGTAAGGATGTCCCCCAAATAATACTGTACCTACAGCCTCCATGTGTCTTAATCGGGCCATTGGTGGATAGGAGGGAACATTGTAAATTAAATTTCACTTGCTTAAGGAAAATTTGTTTACGGATATTAATACCATTTTCAGGGTTAACACAATTGCCAAATGGTCATACATACCAAAATCCACTGGTGCATTTTTTTGCTTTTAATTTTTCGTGGAAAATTTATAGATATTAATTTCTGACCGCTACGTTTGAGTTCAAACTACAGCTTTCAATGTATAGAAGAAAAAGAGACATCGCACTGGTCATGAGTCCAACCTCCGTTCCCTCCGTTAGAAAGGGAGTGCCTAAATCGCTAGGCCACCAAGACCCGGATATGACGCATTCTTTCTCAGTATATAAGGTTTTTGGGGATATTTTTGCCCTTCTGTCAGGGTTAATATTTGCCATGTCATACATTTGTCATGGTCACAACACAAAAATGCAGGGGCAATTTTTTTTTATTTTCCGTGGGGAATTTATAATATTAATTTTTAACACTCACGTCCTCCTTGTTCTGGAAATTCATCAGACGGAATCGATTTTTTGGTTTAGTTAAATTGCACGAGAAAGTCGTAATGAAATAATCTATTATTTGATATTATGTACGGAGAGGTAAGTTGTTGTAATAAAATCGCTTGAACGGACCCTCCCGAATAGCGGACACTTTTCTAATTCCCGGTCTCAGTGCTGATCATGCCCTAATACTCCTGAATAGCAGACTGGTTATCAAGTTCCGAGGTGCCCGCTATTCAGTGGTTTTGCTATAATAAAAAAGGTAGTTTATATACACTCTCATTTTAAGTGCGTAAAAATAGAAGCCCCATACTCGAAGACTCCATAGCAATACAGTACAATCTCCATAACGGACACTCCCGAGTGGTGGACACATCCATTTAGCGGGCACTCTCCTAATTCCCAGTCCTGATGCCTGCTATACCCCAACATTTCTAAATAGCAGACTCCTTCGAATAGTAAACGTAGTCTCAAATTCCGAGGTGTCCGTTATTCAGAGTTTTGTTTTAATTACAAATTACGAGCATTAACCTGTCTCTCTCTCTCTGCTGGGAATACATTTCAAAGAAAGATTCTTGGAATTTTGCTATTCACATTTGCGATTTTTACTCTTCAAAACAATCTGAATTACAATTTCAAATTGAACTAACCACGGTGTCAAATTAAAGTAAAACCTCCGAATAGCGGACACTTCGGAACTTGGGTATCTGCCCACTTTTCGGGAGAATTACTGAATAACAAATATTGGATCTGGAAATTATAAAAGCGTCCGCAAATAGAGGTGTCCTCCATTCGGAAATGCCCGTTAAAGAGGTTTTACTGTATAAAGGCCTATGGTCGTCCATTTTTGGTAATGGCAGTTTCCGTCCGATCACTGACATCAACCAACAATGGGCCAGTGGCGTAAAAAGTGAGTGCTAGGGGGGGGGGAATCAAGCCCCCCTTGGATATCAAAGCGCATTATTTTTTCTAAAGCCGAATCATATAATCTTCTTCAGAGACACTTGACCCCCTTCCCATGAATGTTGAATTGCAACACAACTGCAATGGGCACGGGCGGCTTTTGATAAGGGGCCGTTCAAATATTACGTAGGCATCTTTGGGGGGGTGGGGTTTACTCATTTTGCTGACAACGGGGAGAGGGGAATTTGAACAATGTTTACGTATGATACAGACAATAATAAAAGCAACACATAGTCAGGAAGTGATAGCCGCCCTGAGAGAACTAGAATACTGAGATGCACGACAGGCACACTAGGAGTAAAAGATGTAAAATACACGTAATCACAATTAAATATTTAATTATTTAAACCAGTGGCTGGCTGTCAACCTTTTTTCGCTCTGACGACACCTTCTGGACTCCCCGTGGCCCCTCTAATATTTTTAAATTAAAACGAACGTATTATTTTTAATAAATGCATTTTATCAAATCCACTTCTTATTTATCCACTATTTACTTATAACATAAAAAATATTAATACGTAATAAAAATGTCACAAAATACTTTATAATAAAATATTATATTATATATAAATATATTGTTATCCTTTATAGTTTAATATGTATAATATATAGTTTAATAATATATGTATAATATATATGGTTTAATAATATATGTACACTATATATATATATTTATACATATAGATACCCAAAATCTTACATAAGCATGAGAGGGGTCAGGCATTTGCTTATTTTTTTAGGGGGGGAGGGGCGAATATAAAATGGCAAGAAATTTGCTTACGTAATATTTGAACGCCCCCTAAATCACAGCAAATGTTCTTAGAATTAAATTTTTTTTTTACAAGAATTTTCAATGTAAACTCTACCTTTAGCGTAAGGATAACAAAAGTGTTGCTGCACCGAGCCCTGAAGGTTCCCGAGGAATCCAAGTCTCTGCTGTCAAAGAAGCCAAATCCCGGACTGCAATGCCATTGAAAGTCTAACTCAGGTTAACGACTTTATAAACAAATGTGTCAGAACTACGTCACCTACAGGCCGGGAACCTACATTTCCCTCCAGGAATAAGAATCTCTTAGGAGGCCTAGAGAACCAACCCCCAAACTACCGGGAGAAATTAGTATTTTTTTTTCATCATTAGTAGTGAAATCATAGTTGGGAGCACGTCATGATGAACTCGGGACCACTGAGCCCACCACTAAAGGACCGTTTATATTATTCCAAATTCTTATACTTCCAGGAATTGTATAATTATCTCTACGAGTATTCCCTACGAGTAGCCCAGATGCTCTTGCGCCATAAAAAAGCCAAACAATCAATCAATAATCAGGGCAGTAGCTATACGCTTTTTATAGAGGTTGCTAAAAGTCACAGGAGAAAGCTACAGGGTGGGGGGGGCTTGACGTATATATCAGCATTTAATAATAATACTGAATATATGCAATATGAGCATGAAATGTTTTAAAGAAGTTAATTAATATTTAATGATGCATACTTCGAGAGAAGTGAAAGGCATGAAACAATACATGTGAAATATATAATTGATATTCAGAATGATTTATGTGAACAAGTAATTTTTAGCAATGAAATCAGATTCATTTAACATACATTTTACATAGAAAACTTGTTGGTATATAATAAAATTTATAATTTTTTTTCTCGTCTCCTTGCTGTAGACTGGATGAAGACTTAAATCTTCGTAGAAGACATACTGTATGCAGTGGCGTACGCAGGGGGTGTTGATGGGAGTTGTAACCCCCATTGCGGTGAAATTTTGTATATTTAACATAGGAATATGCGAGTTGTAGCTCTGTAACCCCCCATTGAGTCTATAACCCCCTTATGAATTTTATGCGTACGCCTATGAATATACGCAATATCTACCATGGATATCGCTTTGAATGCATTTTGAATGTCAAAGAGCAGTTTTCATTGTCATGTGCGATTTTGTACGAAATAAAAAAATTTAAATTCTATAAAATAATTTATTTAAAGAAAAAATAATTTCCAGGTGGGGCTGATTATGTTTTCAGTGGGCTCAGCCCCTTGGATCCAGTATGGCTGCAGCCTCGTTAATAGTAGTTTTGATTATTTTGATTTTAATAAATGATAAATATTGCAAGATTAACTATTTAAATATTATATACACAACATTTATTTATTTATTTATGCTTTTGTATTTTATTATTCATTTATATTGTTAAAACTTTTGTTAATTAAAGATTACACGTGTTAAGAACAGTACAAATACTTTGCGAAAAATCAGGGGACGGAAACAAATTGTGTGTATGTTTGGAGCTAGGAAACTGGAGACGGTAAAAAAAGGAAAGGATTAAAGCGAAAGTGAATTGGCGTCAGTTTAACTACTTTGTACCTTCACTGGCGCTAGTTGAATTTGTAAAGTTCCATGTGCCACTATTCATTGCATGTGAAAACAACACGCTTTTTTGATGATGACTAGAAATTGATGAGAAGGGTTTCTCTGAGTGTTGCATTGGATTGACTACCCCACCTTTTTTCTTATCCGGCTTCGGTGGTTGATTGCGCAGACTGTAAGCCCCGTTTGGGATTACAGAGCCAAATTCGACGGCCACCTTTCCGAACTCCCTGTCTTTGCCAAACTCTTTCTCTCCTCTGAATGTGAACCTATAGCAGACGTTTTCAACCACTGTATCACGGCATGCACATTGTAAGCCACAGGCTTTTAGTAAGAAATTAAACGCCAATAAACGTTGATTTATATTGTTGTTTAATTTAATCTGCGTAGTGTTCGATTTATTTAAATACTTTTAGTAAAAGTTAAAAAAAAACAAGGAAATAAGAAAATATAGGGAAAAACAAGAAATGAAAATACTAAAAAGGGTAGAAAAATTCATCGACATAAACTTTTTCAACCAATGAAATTCGCTTGTCTGTATTTAACATAAAATTGTATAATTAAGCGATCATTTAAATAAAAAAAAATATATAATTTTTTTGCTTAAAAAATCGAATGTGTCCCGTGATAGTTTTAACGCCTTTGTCAGATTGTCGTGAGTTGAAAATCGTAGCTATTGACCTGTAGTTGTCGACCCGCAGTATGCGGGTTATCTTATGCGGCACACAGAGCACAAATATACAGGGTGGTCCTAAACTATATGTCAAAAATGTAAAGGCAGGTAGAGGGGACCTAAATAAGCAGATTTCGTATAGGAATGTGTGTGCGGTAATGACACATTAAAGCGCTAGCTTGTAAAGCAGTATGAATCACAGGAAACTGAAAAGACAAGTAAAGACAAAAGAAAACAAAAATTTATTAATAGTTTACAAGAGGTGCCCGAAAGAGCGGCCACCAACAGCGATACAAGATTCACAGCGACGGCGCATGGATCGGCGTACATTAGAAAAGACGTCAGGCATGTCGATCACATGTCCAGCAGCAACAGACAAGCGGGCAACAAGATCTTCTTCAGATGTGACGGGACTCTCGTACACCAGGCTTTTAATATGACCCCCAAAACAAAAAATCCAAGCAGGTTAAATCAGGAGGACGCGGTGGCCAGGGACCTGGACCGCCCCGTCCTATAAAATGCTGGCCGTAGACAGCGTCCAGGTGATTCCTGACGTTTCGACTGAAGTGAGCTGGGGCTCCATCGTGCTGGAACCACATTCGTCTGCGAACAGCTGGAGGAACATCGACGATCCGGCTGATTCCTATCCGGGAATCGCTCCCTGTACATCCTTTGAGCAGCTAATCCATTTCCTTGTGCAGCCCCATACATGAAATGCATGTCGGCCAGCTCCGCATTGGTGAAACGATGCATGCTGCTCGAGATCCGTGCGGGAAATGATGAATCCAGCTAGCGAAGCGCTTTTATACGCCGCAGTCATCAGCGCTCTCTACCGGCTCAAGGCGGCATTACCACACACACAATCCTATACGAAATCTGCTTATTTAGGTCCCCTCTACCTGCCTTTACATTTTTGACATATAGTTTAGGACCACCCTGTATATATAAACGCATTTATTATATGTGATGTCTAAAAAAAAAAAGATAGCTTGAGTCGCACATCGACGACACAAATTTAGCCATCAACAGAAGAATATAGATGAAATATAAAAAAAAAAGTATATATGGCCTAGAAGTGCCACGTGCCGAAAAATAGGCCACCACTACTGCTATAGGCATATGGAGCAGTGGTCTTAAATTCCGGATCGCATACGTTGCCGAGTTTCGAACTCCCGTTTGTTTGATAAATCTGCTTTTTTTTGTGTGCTCCCGGTTTTTCAATGATAGGCTTTCTCCGTCGCCAACAACGGTTTTTCACAGCTTGTTTTTTCACAATCGTAGTTTTCTGTATACTTTTTATTTCACTGCTGAAAAATGTTTTCACTCGCGTCGTTTCGTCGCCAGGTTCGCAGTTTAGAGGACATTTGCCTCGAAGTAATAGCCAAGGACTTTGATGCGTTTTTAATTACGTTGTATGAACTAGAAAAACGAGGCGTGAGGTATCATTTACCAGAGGTAAGTTTCTTGTTGGTTTTCTGGCCATTCTACGACTCCAAATGTATTTTAGTAACTGTATTAATTTTGCTTTAAATGTATATTTAATAATTATGTTAATGCAAATTAGTGCAAAGCAATTTAATTCGCATATTTTATAACCTCTATTCATCACGGCGGGAGTGCATATAAAGTCCGTGCCTTTGTCGCCAATGGCGCCAACTCCCTTCTTGGGTATGTATTGCACCATAAAATACAACCAACCTTTTTTGGTAACGCCATGCTGATTTAAAGTATTGAATAACGAGCTAGGATTCTTTAGAAACTTAAGAGGACTCGCTTATTTTAGTTGTGAAATAAAATTGTGCATGTATATATTCACTTACGACCGTCGTTGATATTACGTTTCGTTAGATGAATACGTCCTGTTCTCGTTTCATCCGCATCATGACCGCTGTTATAGTATAGGAAAGTTTTTGTTTTTTTACTATTGCCAGATTTGCGAATTCGGGAAAGAGGGGAGACGCCTTCCACTAGACGTACTAATTCACGAAAAATACTGGCTCATGAAAAAAAACCTGGTAAACACCAATCATGGCGGACGTCCAGCGTTCATTCTGACCGCTGTATGTATAATATAAGGGAGTTTTTTCCTACTATTGCAAGCTTTGTGAATTCAGGAGAGTGCAATTCCGGAATGTACTGACTGATGTGTTTTCGGTAACGAACAATGTGGAGGCAACCCCTCACTAGGCTTTCACGGATTCGCGAAATTACTTCTCAAAAAATCTGGTAAACACCATTCAATCGTGGCGGACGCCCAACGTTCATTCTGGCAATGTTCCAAAGGACAAGCGGTGCTCTACGTATCTTGTGATAAGCTCGAGCGCAGAACCGGCCCTACGCTGAATCTCAAACCAATTTTAAGAGTATAGCACAAGTTTTAGGAGCTTGGCGACACGGACTTAATATATACTGTTCCCTCTATCACAGATAAACGCAATTTCATTCAAAAAAAAGGCCCTTCGGTCGGGCAGTGTACAGACCCAGCGTGCCATTGCTCAGGTTCAATACCCAACAATTCTCCCCTGTAGCTGCCCTGCGGTGGCGCAGTGTGGTAACGTGTTCACCTAGTGCGCCGTTAATCCAGGTTTGACTCCCAACAATGCAAAGAACGCTTACTCAAAGATCTCATAAAGATCGCACTGCTCATTGTAGTCCGGGGTTTGGTTCCCTAGGCCTTAAGAGGTTCAGATTCCTCGGGAAAATTGTAGGTCCAAAGGTTTGGATTCCTCGGAAAACAGGTCGCGGCGCAGCGTGACCATTGTAGTCCTTAAGTCGTAGAACCACATCTTCTGTTGCGAGGGGTTGGCAGGGCCGGTGCCAAGAGTACGCCGCTCTAGGCGAACACTTGTTTTGCCGCCCCAAAATGATTTCGTTTTTTATAATCCCATTTTTCCGCCTCAAAAAAGCTGCCGCCCTATAAATAAATGCCCGATTCGCCCCCTTCCTGGCACTGGCCCTGAGGTTGGTTCCCTTGACTTTGAGGTTCACATTCCTCGGTAAGATTCAGGTCCGCTGCCGTACTGTGGTCTATTGGTAACGCATTCGTCCGTCGTGTCATCAACTCGGGTTCGACTCCCAATGGTACCATAGAACACTTAATTTCTGCAGGCCGCAGTCTGGGATTTAGTTCTCCTAGAAACAGAGGTCTCTTCGGAAAGCTAAATCCCGCAAAAGCAAAACTTTTTTTGCACTTTCCCTCCCGGCGAAAGTGCAGAAAAGGTCACAGCGTTACCTTTTCTGCACTTTCACCGTAAAAACACAGCTTGTCTAATATACCCTGTTTCGTTTTTCAAACAAAGCCCTCCCACCTTCCAAATCCGTTATCATTTTCATTTTGAGGAACAACACGAGATTCAACAAGAGTGGAACTTCTGAAAATGTCCATTACTAACGGGCTAAAACTGTTCTGAACTGCTGTACGGCATCTCTTCGAACTGTTTGGTGACGTGATGTCAAAATTTTCCATGGGCTTACTGGATAATAATCACCGGCTCAATTAACTTTCAGCGGCGCTTTTATTCAATAGAATGGTATTTGAGACTTGGCTTTACTTTTTACTAAAGCAGTTATATCCCTCGACCCCTGGAAATCGAGTATTCGCTTCAACAAATACTCGCACCCACTCGGGTCGGTGTTTAAGATAAAGGGCCGTACTGCCACATAAATCCATAGAAAATGTATTTACGATGAAAAAATCAGTAACAGAAAAGTTGGTATGTATATGCAAATTCACCGATATCTCGACAACGGCGCATTTTCGCCGGGTAGTTCTATTGGCATTTTTGCTTTACAAGCAAAGGCCTTTCCAATGGTGCCATATATTGTCAAAATCAGTGGGGGTGGGACAGCTCTTGCAGTTCTCTTATTCAGCGGTCGCCAACTTTTCCGGACCACATGGATCGCTAATTTCATAACTTTAAATCCCACGGACCATTAACATGAATTTTTTAAAAACACGGCTTCTCCTGGAAATCGCATCGCGGCAAATGAGGGTTTTTTCACTAATTGCCGATAATTATCTCAAATTCATCCTAGACATAAAAGCTTACAATTCAGCAGAAAATTAGGATCCTAAACTATCAAGCACATTTTTTGAATTTAGTTCAATCTAAAGGCGAATATTGTCAGAATGAGAATTTCTTAAAATATTATTTTTGTTTTATTATTAATAAAACATTAAAAATACAAATAATATCCAGATTTTTCTATGGATTACAAATTCTTTCCAGGACCACTGCTCTAGTTAATAATACCGCGACCACAAATATCGATGGTCGCGGTAATACCAAGGAAAGAACGCTCACCGACTGCCTGCTTACTGTATCCTGGTTTCTTTCCCCCTAGACCTTAAAAAGTTCGAATTTCTCGAAACGCTATAGATCCAGGCGCCGCGTAGTCTTTGCTGTCCTTACGTCGTGTTGGCGCAGTATAGCCCAGATGCTCTTGCGCCATAAAAAAATCCAAACAAACCTTACGTCGTGAAACGCAAACGGCTCCATCCTGCCCTTCCTCACATGTTTGAGCTTTGTAATTTACTGAACTGAGACTATATTACGTTTTACCACTCCAAATTTATAATTACATGCTTTCTTCCACAGAATACTACTGGACAAACACTTCACTTGAGAAAGTGAACAATGCCTCGCGGACTACGGCCTCATATTTTATGAATCGTCATTTAAGAATTTTAGATTGTGAAGCATTTTCTTTACGAAATAACCAGGAAAGATGGTTCGAGTGCTCAAACCACGTAAGTCTGAATTTACTTTTAAAGAAATGTTTGTTCTCATTTTTCATGTCTCGAAACTGCACGATGCGATTGATAACTTGATCTCTGTAATTCGCACCCCACGAGCAGGCCCGCGGGGTGTAAAACACCCCACAACTTACAATTTGTGCAAAGAACTCCCTTGCTTCTGAAACTGGCCAAACTCTTTCCTGTTGCCTTCAAAGTCACAATCTTTTGGGGTAGGGTGACAAAGAGAAAATTCCACTTATTGTTCCCTGTAAAATTGGACGTTTTTAATGAAATAATGCTATATAATCAGATGGGGTGCAAAGCACCCCGCGCGCGTTCTCGCGTTCCTGCAATCCGTGCGCCTGCTCGTGGGTTAATAAGGGGCGCCAACTGGTAGAAAACATTGTGAGAGGGGGCCCTAAACCGACGAATCCATGTGCAGTTACGTACGTGAAAAAGACAAGTAAAACATGAATAATATTTTATACGTTCTCTCACCCTTAGCTATGTTTTTCATCAGTTTGGAGACAGCCCCATAAAAGAAGTTTCATTTGGGGAGGGGGTGATATTTTCGAGTTGGTGCCTCTGTTAGGAGATAAGCTTTACATGCAACCCATCTCACTTGAAATCTAGCCCAGCTCAAATAACGAAAAACCAATTTGAACATCAAACTGTCAACTATCGAACTTTTTAAAGCAGCAAACTTTACTTTTTAAAGTTTAGTCAACTTTTCCCTTTTTAAGTATGTCGCTTTATTTGGTATGCCCAAACTAGGTTTTAAAAAAAATTGAAGCTCGCAAGTCTTAAAATCTTTAACATCGACAGAATGCCTTTTACGTCGCCAATTATCATAAAAGTTCCTGCTGTTAAGTCTTTACTTGTTTTAATGTCTCTCAACTGTTTGAGTTAATGCATGCCCTTGTTTTTTATGGGGAATGGTTTCATATTCCACGGCCAATACATTTTTTTAACGAAAAGAAAATTCCGCGCGCTATCCGGGAGTCGAACTTTGATCCCGGGATGGAACAACTATATGGTGACTAAAAGCACCGTTCATATTGTTTGACTATGAAACTGTTAGCCATTAAATGTTTTTTCCCTATTTCAGTTTCACTTCATTGGCATGCGTAAATTAGGACGCGATTGATCGTGAAGATTGCGAGCAAACTTTTTTTTCAAGGAAAAAAAGGTTGCTCGCAAGTCCCATATCGAAATCGGGAGCCTTCACATTGACGAAAAGCTACTTTCTTTTGTTAATGATCACAAATCTACCAGTTTTTTAATCTCACTATTCACTTATTCCAGCGTTTCTCGATTAGTACGCATTTTATTTTTAATGGCGGATAGCTTTCAAACATCACGGCAAAAATATTAAGGATATCGTTCGCAAACCGTGTTTTGAAATAAAGACCCAGTGCAGTCAAGACACTTTATGGTCATCAAACTCCCTGTCATTAAAACGTCCCCCCCGTTGAATGTCTCGCTTAGTTTGGCCAAACTAGTTTTTTAAAAATTCATTTCCAAGATTGTGACCTACTAGCGAAAATTTTAAATTTTATCGAAAAATGACATTTAAAATATTTCCTTTACTGTTTGATAAAAGGAAAATTGAAATCCGTCCATTTTTAAAGCTTCCACAACATGCAATTTTAGTAAATGTTATGGTAAATTTCACTAGTTTTTTCATGTTTTCACAAAACGCATTTGACTATTCTTCCTTACCACAGCAAATGCTCCTTGTGACAGAATGTTCATAAAAATTTTATACCTTGTCAACAAAATGTGAATAAACTGGTGTTAGGATTTTGATGTCATCGCATATTTTAATCAACTTTATAAATTTTGACTTTCGAAAACGCAAAAAAATTTCTTTATATACTGGCATACTTTTGACAGATGTAATAAATGTACATAAAATCCTAAGTCTTATTACCACTGTCAAAATCTCACTATTAAAAGTTTTGTGAAGTTCTTAATGAACAAATGCATCGCATGAAAAAAAAATTTCAGCGCATATCAGTATTTAAAAAAACAAGTGACTTTTTCTTATATAGAAATATATTTTACATAAAAATTGCAAAAAGTTCTATGAAAAACTGAAGTTGAAATTTTCACTAATAGGTCACCTTAAACTCAGTATCTCGTGTAGCAGGAGTTTCCAACCTGGGAGATGCAAGATAGAATTTCAAAAGGTGTGCCAAAAAGAGACTAGCTTGTCATTCAATAATTAACCGTCATTCAAACCAGTTGCCAGTGTGCCTTAAGAAAGTAAGAAACTTTATTTAGGAGAATAAGAGATAAATTAGATACTATGTTGATAAATTAGACGTTGATAATAAAGCCGATTGTCTGACAAAGCCCATGCTGCCCCAGATAGATATTTCATTGCATAAGATAGAACAGAGGCAATAACTTAAGCTACTTGCTCAATTCTTATTTGCATTTTATGCACACAGAGTTGAAGACTTGTTTCTTATGCCACGTTAACATTCAGCCCACTTCCGTTCCAGTGAGCATGAAAGTGAACAGCACGAGTATATAAACATGTTACTCGCGCTAATCATACTCCTGCCATTGCCGCTCCCTTCATTGGCGATTTTTGTACGGATGTCAAAGGACCGACAGTGACTAATATGTCCTCCATTGCCGGAGGTCGAACGCCATGCAAGTATGAAGCGGTAATGTAAACACTGTCTTTGATGCCGCCACAAAAGTATTGTGGGGAGTAAATACAATATCTAATTCAACACAAAATATTTTAGCTTTTAAAAACATCAGTATTTTCTTTTTATTAAAAAGCACAACTTGATCTCCTGTTCCACAAAAATGTCATTATCGTTAGCATTTATATCCTTGACTGTAGAGAACAATGCCCCTGACTATCACGTGACAAGTCTTCTTACCTTTGCGTAGTTGTAGTTTAACATATCGGTGTGTATAAATATACAATCACCTACCTATCAGCATGCGAAGTAGAAAAACCATGATCGAATTGTCCCGTTCATATTTCATGAAAAATGAGTTTTAAGGGCTATTGACGAAAACTAAATACTTTTAAGGGGCCCTTTAAAATGAAAACCAAAAATAGTTCTTAAGGACTTTTAAGGACCCATGGGAACCCTGATTTAATTGCCGTTAGTGAACAGATTTGATAACGATATACTGCAACACAACTAAAGTTATAAAAATGCCCCTACTTTATTACAGATGACTATAGAAAATTTTTACACTGCATGTATATAGCTTATTCTAAACATAATAAAAAGTCTATAGTTCTAGAAATGTTCGGTGTTTTTGTTATAAATCCCAACTATAATTTGTTAATTTTGCCTTCTAGAACGTTTTGTACATCAACCGTTTGGAAATATATGCACCTGTACCTCTTCATCTTGCCTATTTATTGCCAAATACTCTCGAATTTTTGTGGCTGCATGATATGGATTTTCTTGAAGTTCTACAAGTCATGAACAAAAAATGCTCAAATCTTCGAAAATTGCATCTTCGTGGTTGTAAAAAGGCGAATGATGAAGTAATAACCAATTTATTTCATGAAAGGATAACCAAAGCAATATGTCTCTGGGAAAACTTGATTTAGATGAAACTTCAGTAACCGCTAAAGGACTAATTTTCTTTTAAGAAAACGTTTAAACATGATTGAACTTGTTCATGCGAACATGAACCATGAGATTGCTGAGGTCCGCAATAACGTTAAATCAAACAGTTTCACCATTTAAAGGATACAGTTTGCAGGCGGTAATGAATACTTTAGACGTCACCTTTCAGAGAACCCAAGTTAAGCTTGATGAAATGCTTTGTGCTAAGTTTAAAAACTTGAGACAGCTACTCCTTTTTAGTTTTGAACCATTCTATTTATCCCAAATTATTGGAAAATCCCGGAGCGGATTTAACAAACCTTGAAGTGCATGGTAATCTCATCATTTCAGTTGAAACACTTGTTCGATGTTGTCCCAATACAGACTACTTACAACTTGCCAATAAGGTATTTGAAAGGAATGAAAATGTTAGTGGACCCAACTTTGTTTTCATTACAAAGTTTAAATTGGTTACAATTTGAATATATAGATGTAACCCGCAATAAAAATGCATTAAGGCCCCTTTATCTCAGTCCGAACATTACAATTCTTATCTTTTTAATATTATTGACTTATCATGGGAGTTTATAAATTACTTAACTGTAGATGACAAAACTCGTGTTCAGTGTTTGCACTGTGAAATAAATGCATTAGTGTTATAAACGTTTATTACATCAGTGGCAGACCTCAAGCTCCTTAAGGAACTGTGGAAATATTTGACAGACATTGCTATGAATTTAAAGAACTGAAAAGGGATTTGAAAGTATATTATAGATGTTTTTGGTAGAACATTTTTTACAAGATTTTCTTAAATTTGTCATATTGTATTTGTAAAAAATTGCCAATAAATGCTTCCCTTTAATTTGATTGTCACTTTAATTTATTTAGGATTGAAATTCACAAATGGTCAGTTACAAATTAAAAAGTTACATTAAAGTTAGTCGTTTGCAATTATTTTGACAGAAAAACTGTCAGCCATCATCAGAACTAAAAAAAGTAGTCTCCGCCTCAAGAGGTTTGGATTCCTCGGAAAATTGTAGGTCCAGAGGTTCGGATTCCTCGGAAAACTGTAGGTCCCGGTACAGCATGACCATTGTATTCCTTGAGCCGTAAAACTACAAATGTCCAGGAGGCCATAAGGTTGAAGTGGACAACTTTTCATAGCATGGTGCAAAATAAATGCTCTCATTCAGCCGATTGACGCAGACCTTCTCTAAAGTGACCACCTTTGGGACTGGACTGCAATGGTCATCATAGACAGATAGTCACTATACACTTTGGTGTAGGTAAGAAGACTGTCCCTAGCAATTATCATATAAAAAAAAAAGGGTCGCTTTACACAAGTGGTCAATTTACCAGGTTCCACTGTATATGAAAAGCTTCCAGGAAATTAAAATCGGGGTGAGCAAGGAGCATTTAAGAAAAGGGGAATTTAGTCTAATAGAAAGGAATGTACAATGTTTTTCTTGCTAGCATGCTCAAATTAAAGTTGTACTTGTTGTGGGGGGGGAGACAGTGTCATGGATAGGAGTCGAACCAGCGACCCTCCAAGTGAATTGGAGTACTTTAACCAACTTGGTTACTGGAACATTGTGA
>QLNU02003225.1:105256491-105271441 GCA_006491805.2 Dysdera silvatica | reverse complement strand
TTTATTCAAATAAAGTTACAAAAAAGACAAATATAAAGTGAAAATTATCAAATTTCAACATTAAGATCGGAAGTTAACAAAATTTACAATATCTCGTTTCGAGAGGATTCACAATAACTAAAATCATCTGTTAAAACTTCCCAATAGATTTCAAATATACCCAAGTTTGAGTGACTATATATATGATCGGTTAAAATCTTTTGTTTTCATTGCGTGTGTTTTCATTTACGAAAACATAAGCAATTTTGGTTGGTTGTATTTTTATGGCGCAAGGACAACAATGGTGATTCTGCGCCAAGCAAGGTGAGACCGTACATATGATTTTAACATAAAAAAAAAAAAATTACATTAAAAATATTACACATACAATGAAACAGAACTATGTACATGAGCAATTTCTTAGCGAGCTTCTAGTATGATTAGATTTCAAAAGAAATAAAGCAAATGCCTTCTCGGTAAAGAGGCACAATACTCGCTATGGCAATTAAGAGGGATCCATGAAAGTTTAGAACAATTGTTGTGCAGCTCACAATTTTAAATGAGTGGGGGCAGATGATAAGCGATCACAATTGAAGTAACTTCAACATTCGTAAACTAAATCCTGTTTAAGAAATTCATCAGACAGTGTTCACTAAAAATCCTCCTCACCCCCATTAAAGCTCTATAAATTTAACATCAACGACAAAAATTGAATTTGCCACATGCATGATAAAGGAAACACACAATAGCAACTGGTTCATTTACGTCCTCGGCTACTTTGTCAACATTGTCCAACGAAGTGGAGAATTGATGTTTCGTACGGTGTTACTGCATGACATTTTTGCTTGGGGAAAACTATAATGGATAAAGCCTTTGTTTTCCCCATTGATATTTCTCTAGTACAGTAAAACCTCTATACAACGATAATTTTTCTAGGTCCATATAATAGTGTTGTAGAGAGGTTTTACTGTATAATGAACCCTCCCTATAACAATAACTCTCTCTACAACGATAATTTTTCTTGGTTCGTATAACGTTGTAGAGGTTTTACTGTATATAAGAAAAGTACTGAAATAAATTTTTCTTAAAATCTAAGCATGTATCGGGGTTAAAAGTAACCCTTAGTCTTGCCGGTACTAGTTTTTTTGCACTCGCATATGATAGACGTGCATGATGTGTTTTAGTGTCGGGACATGCTGCATTGCGATTTATAGTTTTCTGAGGAATCTAAACCTTTTACAATCTAACGAACCAAACCCAGGACTATGGTGAGCAGTTAAGTAGCAAATATTTTATTTTTGGTACCATTCACAGTTCAACTAGAGATAAGTTGTAGTGTTATCACCGTACCATGGAACCAAAGGGAAACATACGAAAACAATGAATTTGTGCCCAGCAATAAACTTAAAAGATTTTCAACTTCAGCAAATCGAATAACACAAATACATTTTTTTAGAGAGAAAAAATAAATAGGACATAGAAGTATAACAATTCGGGGAAACGCAATGTTTTTGTATTTTGTGCTGGTAGTGACAACCATAGGCAGAAAGTCCATAAAGGGGGTTATAGGCTCAGCAGGGGTTTATGGAGCCACAACTCACATTTTCCTATGTTAAGCATACAAAATTTAAGGGGGTGTTGATGGGAGTTGCACCACTGCAGTGCATGCCAGTGGTGACAACACTAGGAGAATAAAGTATAGGTTTAAGACCACATGAGTTTTCGGTTATAACTTTTGATCTGAAAACATATGTAATCCAATCCCTAATGCAGGGAGAAAAAGTTGTAAATGAGATCCAAACAACGTTTTAACAAGTACTTCAGATAATCTTATGTAATAAATAGACTAACATTTTTTTCACAAAAATAATGCCTTAATTTCATAATACATAACATCTTTTGCACTAAGCAACAATGTGCAAAAATACAATAAAGGATGGTCCCTTATTATGCATCGTTATATATGTAATCATGAATAAAACACAATGTGTACAACAATCCCTATAAAAAAACTTTTTTGGCACACTGTCCTTGTCCGTCTTTATATTCATTGGATCATATAGCAGTCTGTCGTTCCTTAACTGTTAAGTAGCAAATGTCATTGGTCTTCTCAAACTCCTCCAATACTCTAGCCTGTTCTAGGATGTCAACAGCAGTATTCTATCAAAGAAAATATTTAAAAATGAAAAGTCATTGCTGGTTATCATCTCACAGCGCCAGTTCTAAAACCATCCAGCATGCACAAATAGTGACAACCAGTGCATGAGAAGCGCAAAATGCGATGTCCTAATCATCTATGCACTTGAGCAGCTGACCTGAGTTTTATCTGGCGCTTTTCACGCAGTGGTTGAAAATATTTGTGCATGCTGGACGGTTTTAGAACTAGCGCTGTGAGTGGTTTGCGACCCTAGGTTCTATGACAAATATTGTTCTTCTAAGTGTACCCTACCCCTCCTAGATGTTTGCAACCCTGGTACTGAAACACACCTTATATTTAAAAGTTAATGCAATCTTATTTAGCATTTATGTAAGTGTAGTGATGTTAAATCTCGTTGTTTGCGAGCAGAGTTAATTAACTCTAGTTTATGATTCTACTAATTAGCATTTCATGTTCAACATTGTTAACTAAAAATGTAACATTTGTTGGCCATTGGCTCTACGATAGGTGAAGCACTACCATCATGGTCTGGAGGTCCTGCTTGGACATGCATCCTATCTTCGCATGAAGACAAATTCTACGTACAAAACCTTTACGGAATTGCTGCAGTGATACGTTTGATATTAAAGGATGCTGATGTGAATACTTCACCCTCACTGCCAATAGATGTCTGCTATAGATTCATAGAATACAGATCAATGCTAGTTTATAAATTATTTCTCGTAGCTACTGTTCAAATATTACTTTCTTATTGGGTTAATACACTATTTTTCTTGGTCTCTGGGAGTCCGTTCGGCAGGGTTCTATTACTTTTGAAGGAAATCATTTGGGTGTTCATTATGATGAAACGCCACAGTCAAGTGTTCCTGTTAATATGCCATTGGCAGTTTAATGTTTGCATCTTAAAGTGTATAACCTTTCTCCACCAACTCATTGTTTTCATTTGTACGTAGCCAAAAGGGCACTCATCTGGGTTATTGTTGACTTAAGGCAGATTAAGTTTAATTGAAAGATAAATACAATTTATTCTATACCGACTAGATTAACAACATTTTGTCACAACAAGAAATATAATTTTTTTTTTCTTGCATGTATGAATTTGGGCATACTAAGAGAAATTGAAAATTTGATTAAGCCTAAATAAAGATTGATAATTGTGAAAAATACTTATGTAACCAGTATACAAATTGGCCATCTTTGTATGTTATACAAGCTTAGTGGGAACTCGTACATTTTGTATACTTGTATAGCATACAAAGATGATCAACTTGCACAATGGTTACATAGACGATTTGCAGACATTCGCAGAGTTTGTATCTATAATACATTGATTATGAATACTGCATCGACTCATTTAACGAGCGAACATTTACATCCTCAAATCAACCTTCATTATAAAGGAACGCATGTTAAAATAACTTATATATTGATATTTTCAAGAACAAGTTATTCACTTAGTATTTTTTATTCATCACGCTTGTAGAACTCACAGCTTCTTGGCGCCTTTTTTCCGCTTCTAATCTCCGCAAGTATTCCATGCTAGCACTTATTGGAAGTGGACCAGCAAAATCAGACAATTCAGAAACTGGAGAAGCTAATGAAGTAGGAATTCCGCTGATCAATAAACCTTTCTCTGATAGCTGTGGAGATTTCATATTTTCTACTGCAGTATCACTGACGTCACACTTATTACTGCTTTAACGAGAGAAAAAAATCTGTTTTGATTTAAAATAAAACTTAACGCTAGTTCTAACTATTTTAATAGTTGACATAAAAACGTACTTCACAATATGTAAAAAAAAAAAATCAGTTTTACATCTCAAGGTTATAAGTGAGCCACTGGAGACAGGATACCTAAGGTAACGTCTGAACCAATGTATGTATAATAAAACTTCTTGAGATTTAGACTCAGTCTGGTGGTTATGCTAACCACTGAATCACAACTTAACCACTGGAGGAATATTTCTCTTCAGTACAATCTTCGTCAAGATTTAGATAGCTTTCAAATCATAAACTGGATAACATGGTGATAGAGAGTAGTGGTTTACAGGTTGTCATACACCTGAGCCACACGCATAGACAAAGAGGGGTTGATGCGGGATACTACCCCCGTTACCCTCCATATATGGCTTGTGAGCGTAATTTCCTTAATCACTATTTTAATCTTATCGTCGATGCAAAATATATTCACGTTACTAGCTTGAAGGGTTGTGTTGAGAACGTTCAAGTATATGCAAATGTATATTAAGTAGGCTACCACACGTAACTATGCAAAGTTATTTAATTGATTATATGGAAAATTTGAATTTGTCAGAAAATATTGCACTTATCATGAAACTCAAAGAATCGCTTCAATATTTTCACCCTTGACAGCCAATGAACTCTGTACACAAAAGTGCATACGTTGACTTCCTATTTCTTCATACAATTTTGAAAAGATGTTAGAATTCAAAGCTCAAGATTTTATAAAATTAGTAGTCTTGACAATTTCATTGAGTAAGGTTTCAACTCTGCTGGTCTCATTTTGGGAAGAAAAAAAAAAAACCCCACACACACAAATAAATATTAGAGTATGTGTGTGTGTCCCTTGACTTGAAATGATGCCAAAGATTAATAGGCTTCATAGATTCATTAGCTAGAATTATACAACTTAAAACATGCATGGGTCTTAAGTGGAAATTGCAGTTTCCCTATGTTTATTCTGCTACCCGTCTGCTTAATTTTTGTCACGTAAATGATGTCCTAGATCCTACCATGGTTCTGTAGACCACCAATTGGGAACGACTGCTTTAGATCATCTGAAATGTAGCAAAATTGCTGTATAGTTCATTGATGAAAGATAGTCCGATGGTACCGTTAGAAATAACGGGAGCTGAAGTCACAAACGGCCTAGCCGATTACAGCAGAGGGGAGGACGTCATTTCAGAACTGATTTTTGGCGCAGACAAACGTTCGGTAAGAATCAGTTCTGAAATGACACCCTTCCCCTCTTCAGTAATCGGCTAGGCCATTTGTGACGCTAGCTCCCGTCATTCCTAATGGTACCATCGGACAATTTTTCGTGAATGAACTGTAGAATGGTGATTATTTGAACCATACAGAATAAAGTGATAATTAAAAATACTTTGAGTAATGCCATACTGACCCGATGCATTAAATTGCCTTATACCTCTTTCCCAATAGTTAGGCATATCGCAAATATGGTGCTAACTATTCGGCATTTGGAATCACAAAAAAGCACCTACGATATTTTGAAAGCCCCGTTTTTCAAAAGATGAATGCTATATGCTTATCCACGACGACAATGAAAATGATCTTTTTGTTTTATGGGACAAGGACAGCTAAATCATGGTTCCCACTCTTTTGTCCTGATGAAATTCAAGGACTTTTCAAGGACCTTACATTGTTACTACATTGGAAATAAGGGAAATACCCTCTTTTTTTTTTCTTTTGCTGAAACTTGAAAGAAGGTTTTGGAAAAAATTCAAGGACTTTTCAAAGACCAACCACATTTTTGGCAGTTTTCAATTACTTTTCAAGGGCCCTGACTTGGCAAAAAAAAGGACTTTCAAGGACCATAGGAACCACGTAAATCCTTGCCGTCCTTACACCCAGGATAAAGAGGTCATGCTGCACTGGAATCTACAGTTTTCCAAGGAAAATCTAAACCTCTCGTCCAATGAATAAAACTCCGAACTACGAATCAAAAGGAAATAAACAGCAAGTGCTCAAGTACGATTTAAATCTAGATTCATTTGCATAGTAGACAATTACACTGTCTCTACACTACCACAAACTGAATAATAAACATAATAATAAATCAAGAAGCAATTAAAGAGCATTAGCTACAAAAGATTTGATGGGTGAAGGTGAGAGATATATAAATAGCAGAATACATGCGTTAAAAATGTTTCTACCTTTGCCTTCCTTCCATGGGTTCTTTTCCATGACATCCACTCACTTGGCGTTGCTAAAGGCAGGAGAAAACATAAATAAGAATACAAAAACAAATGATCAGTCGGTGAAACCAAAACTATGTTTGTTCAAATCCGTTCCAAAGGCTTGTTTATTTATATTGTGCTTGTAAGGACAGGTACAGTCATGCTATACTACAACCTACAGTTTCTCAAAGGATCCAAACCTGCTGTTGCAGAAAACCTGATCACAGAGTAACAAGTAAATGACATGTATTCCCCAGTATCATTAGCAAAGTAAAAAATGGTATTACTGTTGTAGAGACTTTGCATCAGTCATTTAGTGATTGTATCATTCATAAATGATTTATAATAATAAACGTAACAGATTAAGCAGGGCTTATGAAAACAAACTAAGTCATTGAAATTCGAAATAATGGTAAATGGGGAAAAAGGAACAAAAATGGAAAAAATAGAATACAGGGCAGAACAAATTATGGTAACTATAGAAAAAAATAAAATGCAGGTTAGAAAAAGTAATAATTAAGCACAGGGCACTTGATAAAAAGAATGAGGAAGTTTTAATTCAATTTAAAGAGCAGTTTCAGAATGAAAGTTTGCTTTTAGTTTTAAGCATTTTCATTTTTTTTTTTACTATTTGATATCATTTCACTTATACTATTTGGTGCTATTTCACCTTAATTCTTCATTTGGTGTTATTTCCCATACCGCCTCTCTATTACATACACCCTATAACAAAAAAAATCGACGCACCAAAAAGTAGTTGTCCGATTGCGATAAAAATTGGTGGATGTAAAGAACATACATAGAAAAAGAAACGATTAAAATTTCAGAACAATTGAATGATTTATTGCAGAGTTTGACCGTTACAAAGGGAGGAAGTCAATAAGGCGTTGGTCCACCTCTGGCCTGGATGCAAGCTGTCACCCGGCGTGGCATAGACTGATAAAGATCCCGGATGGTGTCCTGCGGAATTTCTTGCCAAATTGTCTCCAACTGTCGGGCTAAATCGTCAACATTCCGGGATGGTTGCAATCGCCTTCCCATAGCGTCCCAAATGTGCTCTATGGGAGAGAGATCAGGAAACCTAGCTTGCCAAGGAAGTGTTGGGCAAGCTTGAAGACAATTCATAGCAACACGTGCCGTGTGCGGCCGGGCATTGTCTTGTTGAAACGTAAGTCCAGGGTGTCGCAAAAGGAACGGTAACACAACCGGTCGTAGAATGTCGTCTACGTACCGCTGTGCTGTAAGTGTGCCAGAAATGACCACCAAAGGGGTCCGGCTATCAAAGGAGATGGCACCCCAGACCATAACGCCCTGTTGTGGGCATGTGTGGCGTGCGATAGTAAGGGCAGGATCCCCACGCTGCCCTGGACGTCTCCAGACACGTCTGCGGTTGTCGTCAGGACACAGTTGGAAACGGGACTCGTCACTAAAGACTATACGTCCCCAGTCAGCGCAGTTCCAAGTTGATCGAGCCCGGCACCACTGTAATCGGACTTGACGGTGTAAAGGCGTGAGAGGTAAGCGGCGTAACGGTCAGCGCGAGCGTAAATTCCGCTCTCTCAGTCATCTGCAGAGGGTCATGTTGGACACATGTGTGCGGGCCACACGTTGGATAGTTGATAACGACGAATCCGGTGCTGTGACAGCTGCTCTGACAATCGCTCTGTCTTCCCGTTCTGTTGTGGCCCTAGGTCGACCGCTGCCGTCCCGACGCTGACATCTGCCGTTGTTGACCCACTCTTGCCAGCACCGTCCAATCGCCGCATCGCTTCGACCCACATGTCCAGCGATTCTTCGATTCGTCCAACCAGCCTCTTTCAATCCGATAGCACGACCTCTTTCAAACTCTGACATATGCTCGTAATGAGCACGAATCTTTCGGCGAGGCATTGTTACAGTCGACGTAAGATATCCGCAGTCAAAATGCAACAGAAATTTTGACCACATATTGAGAATCGCTCCTTATATACACCTGCTGAATGCGCAGTTCCGATGCGCTGGAGTTCCCGCTATTCATTCATTGGACACCAAATTTTAATCATTTGCATGTTCGGTCAAAATGTCTTTGCATACGAAATTTCATTACAATCGGACAACTCCTTCTTGGTGCGTCGATTTTTTTGTTATAGAGTGCATATCTGCGAAGGCCCAAAACTACTAGATCAAACAATGAACAACCGAAGAGCCTCCCATGAAGAAACAATTTAAAATCGTCAATGTCAGTAATACTTTCCAACTAGTGACACACAGAAAATAGATCATTATTGCAAACAAAGATCTTGGTCTTCATATATTGCCTCAACTTGAATAAGATGGGTCACTGAGACATGACACAGGCCTTCTTTACAGCTGAGAAATCTCTGCAACGCATGGTAAAAGAAGAAAATGCTGGAAGTCTGTCCCAACTACAAGCATTTCTCCAATTAAAACATCCCAACTTTAATGACCTAAATCTACAAATACAATTACCACAGAAGTAATCTGTTTAAAATGCCAACGTATTAAAAAACACTGAAGTGAAATACAACGAAAAAGAAAAAGGGCTTCATTATACAATAATTTTTGCCACCCACGTATTAATTAGCTCAAACTAGAGCTTGTGTAATTTTGGAGAAAAAGAGACGCTTTCCCCATCCTGGATTCGAACCAGGGTCCCTCCGTTTAGCCCGGAGTGTCTTGGACCGCTAGACGAATGAGGACAGGAAACAACGCTCTCTTTCTCCGTATGTAAAGATGTTAAGGTATTATTACCCTCCGCAGGGATAACACAATTGCCAAATATGGTCAACACAAGAAAGCCTCCGGGGCGAGATTTTTGTGAGTTTTCGTGGGGGAATTTATTATACTATAATTTTTGCCACCCACGTATTAATTACAGCTCAAACTAGAGCTTGTGTAATTTTGGAGAAAAAGAGACGCTTTCCCCATCCTGGATTCGAACCAGGGTCCCTCCGTAAAATCCCCCACGAAAACTCACAAAATTCTCGCCCCGGAGGCTTTCTTGTGTTGACCATATTTGGCAATTGTGTTATCCCTGTGGAGGGTAATAATACCTTAACAAAAACGGCTTCATGCCCTCACTCCACTGAAAAAAAAAATGTATTAATCAGGACTCTGGTTAAATACCACCAGTTAATGGTAGGTACAAAAACACATTACCATTTCTGCTTTTTCCATGGCCAGCTGCCTGAACTGTTGAAAAGCGGCATTATAAATGGCGGCTTTTCCATCTGCCTTTGAACTACAAGCATGTTCAGCATCAGCTTGTGCCAAATTTGACCATGAGCGTCTGAACTGCAGCTCAGTCTTTCTCTATCGAGAGAAAGACACTTTGAAACGTGCAGAATGAGGCTGAGGCAGGTACACTCATTTAACATTAATTCATGTTATATTAATCGAACATGAAATATTAGAAAATATGGTCTACGAAAAAAGTCTTTATGCTTAAGAAGCAACGATATATAGCTACATTTAAAAACTTTCAAGCACGCTTAAATCCAAACCTGAGCGTAAGGTTATAAATTCAATATCAAGGTACTAAAGTTTCAGACACATAATCATGCGTACAACATATGTGTACAAGTTTGTCTAGACTATTCTATGTAAGAACATAGGACAGCATACCGTGAAATTCTCAAAAGTTGTTTCTTTTCGTTGTACTTTTTCACTGGCCGTTAGATGAGAGGCAAAGTTAGGCAACCCTATAAGAAAATTAAAGATTTCGAATGTCTGTAAAATGTTACTACATCCATATTCTGAAGCAACATATGAATTAAAACTTTGGTATCTTAACAAATTCCTTAAAATGAAACTTGACTGTAGTTTATCAAGCAATCATTAATCACCTTTAAAGTAAAGCATTAAATTTGGAGGTTCACAGGGAAATTAGTTCAGGTACCCACTTTTTTAAGAAGCCAAAACTCCATTATATACACCTAGAAGTCGATAGATCAAGACTAACCTAACACATGGGTTTCGCTTTCCGTGACTCTCTTATGGACCAAAAGGCTTTAGCTTAAGCTAAAAAATGTAAGTGTTCAAAATAATTTACTTTATGTATGTATGTTTGTGGTTTTACGGCTCAAAGACCAGAATAGTCATACTGCACCGGGACTTACAGTTTTCCGAGGAATCCAAACCTCTTAAGGCCTAGGGAACCAAACCCAGTGAGCAGTGTGATCTTCATGAGATCTCTGAATAAGCGTTCTTTCCACTGTTGCGAGTCGAACCTGGATTAACAGCGTACTAGGTGAACACATTACTACACTGCACCACCGCATGGCAAATTACCGATGTAATTAATTTTCAAAATTGAGAAGGTAATTTTGATCATTAGGTATCATCAACTTGCGAAATATTTTAAGCTAAAATAGACAGAGGATGTAGGCCATAGTTTTGATATGGGTAAAAAATGCACTATACAGTGCTGGCCATTAAATATGCTACACCAGAAAGAAAAACAAATAGCAGAATCACATGTATTGTATATATATATACGGTATAATGGAAAACATTATTAAAATTAAAAGTAATTTTGAGGCACAGAGCATATAAAAATCAGTCCCTTGAAAAGACAGAAATAACAGCCTAATTTGGCTGGGCATCGAGTCAAATGGAGTTTGGATGGTAAGTATGAGTATAGTGAGTGATGGCATGCCAGTCTCCCGGCAACCATTGACGGACCAGATTTTAATTAGTGAAAGACCTGAAAAACATGCTAGCCAGGACAACAGTCGAACACCCTCTGTATCAAGGAAGGTCAGGACAGCATGAGGTTGTGCATTGTCCTGTTGAAAGTTAGGATGACAGAGGCCTTAAAGATAGGGCACAGCCACAGGCCTTAACACATCAGAAATGTAACGTTGGTTGTATCGCAAGGAATGTAACGTTGGTTGTTGTTTTATGGCACAAGCACAGCAATGGTCATTCTGCGCCAACAGAAATGTAACGGCAGCCATCTAAATTACCGGCTATGCGAACCAGAGGTAATCGTGATGTGTACCCAATGGCACATTATACCATCACTCCAGGTGATGGGCCAATATGAAGATGTCGAATGCAAGCTGGCAATGTTTGTTCCCCTTGGTGTCTCCATGCATGGATACGGCCATCATGAAGTTGTATGCAGAACTGAAAATCATAGAAGATTTGATACCACTCCTGCATCCATGTTTGTCATTGAACACACTGTTGTAAGCATGCCTGTTTCTGCTGCAACGTCAAGGGAAACCACAGAAATGGCTGCCATGGTGACAACCCATGATGCTGCAGACATCTTCACACTGTCTGTGCAGACACTTGTTGTCCTAAAAACGACCCAAGTTTCTGACTCAGGGCATGTGACATGGCTGTACAATCAATCCCACAAGGTTGTGCAGATAATATGCCTGCCCTCTTGGGTGTTAGTGGTTGTTGAGATCCTGCACAGCATTCTGTATGGCCCTCTTGGACCCATCGATCCCTGATTTCACAGTCTTGAGACAATTGTGGGATTTTGACCAACACAAGCAGCAATAGCATGGAATGATAAAGCAGTCCTGGTAGGCTATGATTCCACCACGGTCAAAATTTGACACATAACAAGACCTTTACACAAGCAACCAATGTGCAAATGCAATTTATGTATAAGGAACCTGCTTTACACATACACAATCTTTCCTTTTATACAGACCGTCGATGGCATTACTTCTATTTTCTTTATAAGCATGTGCTGAAATGTTAATCATTTGCAAATCCCAGCATGCTGCATCTTTCATGCAAATTCCACATTTGTAGCATGCCAACTTCATGTGTTGTAGCAATTTTAATGGCCAGCAGCGTATCTCTAAAAATAACGTAAAAATGACTGAATATACCGATTTACATCGCAAGATTAAACACCAGATTATCCTGGAAAGGCATCTTCCATCTATTCAAGATCTTGAATGACGACTTAACCACGGCACACATTTGTTGGTTGTGTTTTTATGGCGCAAGGACAGCAAAAGTCATTCTGCACTAAACAAGGTGAGACACACACATTTGTAATTGAAACCAAACTCAAATTGCAATCAAACCTTGCTCAATAACAATAATAATATAGTAGGCCCCTAAACAACTCCAAGTTCATTTTATATACATTTTTTGGTATTTTATGGCACGGACACAGCAAAGGCCACGTTATACAGGACTTATAGTTTTCCAAAAAATCTGAATCTAGGGAGCCAACCCTCAAACTACAGAAAGCAGTTAATTGGCAAGAATTCATATGTTTAGTATCGTTGGGAGTTAAAATCTGCCCCCCACCCCCATTTAGAAATTTCTGCTGCACTGTTTTATCATTTACATACATATATTGGCATATATGGTATATGGTTCCTTGAATAATTCGATTTCTGTGTGAGATACGAGGCCTAGAAAATAACGATGGTAGAAGTCTATTTTTGCTTAAAATGAGATACGAAAGAGTTTGTGTCCAACGAACTGCCAGTTTTATTTTGGCCAACAGTAATGTGGTGCCGTGCTGTACCCAGTTAATTACACTATAGATATATACCAGTGTTGCAGGCAACAAGGCAACCCCAGAAGATGGACTCAAAAATTTCATTTCTGTGACTTATACCACTGTTGTTTTCAATGTCTCATATATTTGTCTACCTGAAAAATAGATTGTGTCAGTATTGTCAATATATTGGTCGGTTAAGGCAATGGCTACCAATTTCACGTTAATTACAAAAAGGAATCCATTTTTAGGGAAATATAGTTTGTCAAAGGATCTTCTGAAATATTGTGTCTCAGGCTTCACAGTAATAAAGCATGTGGGTGAGCATCTTACATATTAATGATAAGTTGGAAACATCAGTTTTCATGGGCCTTATCAAAATGACTTCGAAAGTCGTTTCATAAGTAAACAATTCACACTTAATTTCACGATAAGAGATATCGTTTACAGGGTGATTGATGTGAAAAACTGTGTATAAACTTAATAGAAGATAGTAAAAGACATTTTCATGTCATCCTTTGATGCTAAAGGTTGCTATGATATTTTTTTTTCTTTCTCTGTCATCATACATCATGTGAACTTTATATGTAAATAAAATGGCTCATTTCACAAATGCTACAATAGCTGATATGTATCTAGTGCCATGGTCTTCAAACTTTTTTTGCCATCGACCCCTTGAAGGATATTTCTCAACCTTTCTATTTCACTATTATGTAATTACAATGGGACAGGAGGAAAAAAAGCGTTAATTTATATCACACATATGTAATATTATCATATCCACAATCAGACGCATTACAAAAAAAATCTATTAAGTGAGTAAAACTGAAAAGCATTGCCAAGGTGAAGGGCATGTTTGGTAGCTCTTGGCAAGATTAACGCGATGCTGGGTTTGAGGTTAGTAAGTTTCAGCCTTAAATTGCCACAGAATTCTACATCTGAATTAACCCATTTCATTAAGAATCGGAATAACATAGCTACAACCAGCATTAACCATGTACAAGTTTGTGGAGAAAAAAAAACAAAAAACCTCAATACAATCTTTTAAAGTAAAAAATTTCCATTTTAACTTAATTTTGCATATAAAAATCATTATATAAGATATTTGTGATACAACTGTCCTCTTCCAAGAATACCAGCGCTAGGCCAAGTGCCGCTGCGAAGCAGCATCGGTGGCGGTCCCTCCGTAAGGGGTGACACGAGTCCCGCCTTAGCGCCAAACTTTGGCACACACTTTAGTGACTAAAGTTCTGATTCTTCGTTAAACTGTAGGTCCAGCTTGCCAACCCGTCTGGCCAACATTCTGCGCTTAAGGCCATTTCCTTTGTATTTCTTTCACCGTACTACGTGTATGTGTGAAAACAGAGAGACCTCCATCCTGCTGTGGATTAAAAATGGTTTATGATATAAGATGTTTCGTTCGGCACATGAAAATCTTTGAACATTTAAAATGTTTACATATAATTGTATAGCCATTACATTAGTGGTTTTTAATGAATTTTTTTTTCTATCGACCCCCCCTGACTGATGCCTAACAAGGTCGTGTTGGCCCCCAGGGCGATCAATATCAATAACTTTAGTGACTTCTGATCTAGCGTATGGGGCTGCACAATAAAACACCTTTCTACATAAGTACAAGAAGTACGCTCATCTCCATATCTTTGGGTATACATTTGTTTAAAAATAAAGAGTTCATTTCAGTATTCCCTATCTGTCGTTAAAGTTTGTACAGGGGACTTCAAATCCCTATGTAGATCATATCTAGGTTTATATATGCTAATGAAATCATAAATACGTAAGCACAATTATTTACCAGGTCCTTTTAATTGGAAAGATACGTATTCTCTACCAGCTGTATCCGCCTTAAGTTCTGCAACTGGCTGAGAAAGCGCCATCATTTCAAAAGGAGTGGCCTAGTGAGAGTTATTATTCCCGGCTAAAACAATTTCTGAACATTTGAAAATACTAAAAACTTACAATGTTAACTACCATTTAAATAAGCACAATGCTTCATTTAAGAATAGTCAAAGGTTATATCAAAATCACTGCATCCCTCTTCCTTCCTCAAAAATTCTTATCTTTAGTACTTAAATAAAAAATAAGTAAACAAAGTATATGCATGGAAACTCTAAAACTATATTTTCATACTGAACTTCAATTTTTAAGTTAATTGCATATTTTTCTTATACATAAGAGTTTCTTTAAAAGTTTTTTTTTTCTAACTATACATTATACTTCTTAGTTGAAGCAAACCATTACTTTTATGGTATTGCTTAATATCTACTGTTATTAGCCATGCTTGTTGTAATGGAAAAACTGCATGTAACAATTTTTATTTATTTATTTATTTATTTTTGGGGGATTCGTGTTTTTATGGCATAAGGACAACAA
>QLNU02003225.1:105237953-105256391 GCA_006491805.2 Dysdera silvatica | reverse complement strand
AAAAGAAAAATTGTGGAACATTTAATAAACAGTTTTGAAACAGTAAGAAAAATAATGTTATTAATAAGCATTATATGGCAGAATGATATTGCCCTATCCGGAGGATATGTATAGGGCAGTAATTTTATCGTCAGAAAAAATGAAAAATTCGCGGGGTGATATTGCGGTGAAAATCCTGGAATTTGTGAAAATTAAAAAAAGAAAAAGTCGTGAGAGTGTAACATGAACATTAAAGAAAATCTTAGTGTTCACACAATAATACAAATAAATATTATACAGTAGGATTGATTACCCTATCTGCAGATGATACAATTCGAGAGTAACAACAGGTAACAGCGAACCCTAACTAACCCAATAGTGTAGCACAATTTTTTTTTCCGTTAATATATATATTCAAGACAAAGTTTAATCGGTAAATTAATATAATAATTATTTAAAATATTTAAATTTTAATTATTATTTTTAATTCTAAAAATAAATATTGGAGATTGATAACAATAAGCCATTACTAGGTAATAACATTATGCATAATATGCAGTGGAATCTCCATATCTTGAACTTCCATTGTGTGAGTCTCTATATAACAAGTTTTGAGTAGAATCCCATAGTGCGTGCATATGGTATATAGTGTTATATGAGTATATGGTGTTAATGAGTATGTAGTGTTTCTATATAACGAAATAAATTTTTATATAATAAAATTTTTAACGACCAAAACAGAAAATTAAGTGGTCACGTCAGCTACCTTGGGTTCCCTAATACCGTTGGAATTATACAATTAATACAATTGAAAACATATAATTTTAAATGGTTGAATGTTATTTATGAGAAACAGTCGTTTACTGAAAAATGGGATTTTAATTCTGTTTTATCACTTATTACTGCTCTGGTTCATGAATACGTCGTTTCCATCTAGCGAATTTTCTATATAACGAATATTTTTCATGGAACCGTCCATTTCGTTATATGGAGGTTCTACTGTATTTTATTATCAAAGATAGTTATGTGAAATTATACTGCCACCTGTCAGCACCAAAAGGGAATCATATAAAATTACATCGCCATCCACCGATATCAAAGGAAGTAAAATTATACAGGTCTGAGAAAAAAGTTTTTCTTAATAATCAGACAGATCTCCGTATAGATCATTTACTATGTCTTTGTCCTTTCATTATTGTACTAATGTTCTTTCTCTTGAATGGACAGAATTCTAACTTTTAGTTCAATCCTCAAAGGTAGGGAGATGTTAAAAATCGTGAATATACATAGTTTAAATACATTTTTCCAACAAATACCACAAAATTATTTTCTGATGGCACTATTAAAATTATTTAAATATGAAAATTAAAATATCAGAATAAAAATTAAGCAATACGAAAAAATTTGCGAAAAAATCCTAAAATTTGCGAAATATTTGAAAAAACCCTAAAAATTCACAAAAAACGATACAGAAATTCGAATTCCGCGGTAAAATTATTGCCCTAGATATAACCACATTATCAATGGGAGATACAATGGTGGAGAACACAAAACAGAATTTTAAGAGTTTATGACTGTGAAATGATTATATAAGCAAAATATTGGTACAAATTTGAAAAAATGGTAGTGTGCCCTGTAGTGAATATTGTCGAAATTCTTTTATGGACAGGAAGTGAGGGGGGGTTAAAGTAAGACATTTTATGGATATTTAAAATATATATATAATAAAAATGAAAAGTAATATATAATATATATTTTTCAAGCACAAATTGTAAACTAAATGTAAGCTTTAAAAAAATTGATGTATATACAGGGTGTCTACCCAAATTCTGTTTCAAACTTCCCTGACTTTTCCAGACCAAATCGATTTCCAGTCGCTAATTACAGTAAACAACACACAATGCATTAAAATTTGCCCAATCAAAGCAAGTTTCAAGGCCATAAAATCCATTAATGCATTACCCAAAGCCATTTATAACTCAATTATAGTGAATTTACAAATTCAAAAGCTGTATTAAAAAGTGTATTTCTTTACACTAAAAACTTGCATTAATTAAATATTTACAGCAACATTTTCATCCAGCCCTTTTTGTATTTATTATAAAAGAGTTTAACTATATAATCGCAAAGCTGATGCTTCATCTTCTATTTCATTTAAAATGTGTATGACTATATATAAGGCAAAGGAGGTTGGTATGATCAAAATCTCTTACAGATTAGAAAATTTAACAAAAACACTTATTTTTCTTCTTTTTTTTTTTTGTGGGTGGGGAAGCCTTGGTTATATATTCGACAAACACTTTCTCCTGAGAAATATATGACCTTAATAATTTTATATAAATTATATTAGTTTTGGTGCAAAAGGGTAATTTTTGGAAGAAGTTTAGTCAAAATTTTCAGTATGCAATGTGGTACGAAAAGCACAGTTCAGAAAAATTATTTATTATAACAATTAATTTCAAATTTCTCGGACGTAGACCTTTGTATTTCAAATTTCCCTGACTTTTCCAGTCAGAAAAAACTTCCCTGACTTTTCCAGGTATTCCAGATGATTAGACATCCTGTATATAGAATAACTAGATAGAATTATTCAGAAATTAAAAGCTTTTACTAGATCCTACGCTGTTGACGGCATGGAATATGTTACCTGTTCTTGGAGTTCCTTTAGTCGTGGAGATCCAATTTCATCTAGAGATGATCTGGAATCACTGCGCGTGTTACTCGCTGTTAAAACTGGTTGATAAAAGGGGCCAACAGGCATTTGGGCATAAAGGATTTCGAACGCAAACTATAAAAAATCAAAGACTATGTTATATATTACGCTTTCCTCACCTTTCTTTTCAAAGGACTCTAGTCTATCAGTCATTTGAAAAATGTGGATAAAATAAAGGATTGAAAAAATATTTTTTTTTTAAATTTCTTATTTAAGAAAATCCTTATTTGAGGATGAGTAACTAAGTAAGGAAATAACTTGGTATTATCAGTCCTGGATTAAAATTACTACATTAATCATTCTTGCGATATATTCTTATTTTGCCCTTATTTTTGTGAAACTGAATGTACACACAACTGGAGGAGAAAAAAAAAAAACATGTGAAATATCACAAACTACACATCATTATGTTGGTCGGCTATACTCTTATAGCACAGGGACAGCAAGGGTCATTCTGCGTCAAACATCTGTATGGATTTAAGAACAACAACGTTTTAGACGTAGCAGAAAATTTTAACACATTATTCGACGTACGTTTCGGACAGACAATGGCCGTCCCTCGTCAGGAATTCGAGTGATCCAAAACTAGTTTACGACCATCGTCTGTCTAAAACGTACGTCCAATAGTGTGTTAAAATTTTCTCCTATGCCTAAAGCATTGTTCTTCTTAAATCCATCTATACTGCGTAGTGTTACGTCACCGATCAGTCTTAAATGTCTATGTTTTATGTCACATGGGAAGTTAAAACACTGCTGTACCAAATGAATTCTTTGTTCATCTCTAAGTGCTATACTACAAATTATTTATTTTTAGGGAATATTGCATTATTGCTGCAGAAAATTAGATCTTACACGTGTCTCCTGGTTAGTGCCGTATTTCCCAATAGGCTATAGACTAGGGCGGCAAAATTTTGGGTATTAAGTCTGATATAACAAAATCAATACCATACGATGATATAATCAGATGTTTTGCCGAGAAGAAAGCTAGACGTCATGCTTTCCATTTAAATACCAGTGTTCGATAGGCTTTTATTTTTTTGCTAAAATTAAAATTTATTTCAATAAAATTGAATTTGATTTATTATATACCAAAAAAGAAATAATATTGTTTAACATTTATGCTTCAATTTATACATTTGTTTTTCAACATATTTATTGTCAATACAAAAGTTTTTGGTGTATATTGAATGTAACGATTTTTATGTTCCTACTACTGATTGGGGGGGGCGGATGGGTAGGAAGGGGAGATGAAATGTAGCCTTGGGGGGGGCAGCAAAAAAGTAACTCCAGGATGGCAAAAATAGCCTAGGGGTGGCAAAATGGTAAATCCGCCCGTGCTCCTGGTAGTAGCAACATGGATGACAAATGACAAGGCAGTAGGGTTCCCACTTGCCTTGCTGGGGGGGGGGAACTTTTCAAGGTTTTCCTTGACTTTTTCAACAGAATTCCCTAACCAATCGCAAACAAAACATTGAATTAAATGTCGGTTTCTGGGTGAATAGCTTCACGTTCACACGAAACTCAACTGTTCGAAACAGGAGTTAGAAAAGTTTTCCCCGACTTTTCCAGATTTTCAAAAATATCCCGTTTTTCTCAGACTTTTCGGGATAATTTCAAATTCCCTAACAATTCCCGATTCTCCAGGTGCGTGAGAACTCTGAAGAAGCTAAGCTGGAAGTCTGAGAATGGCTTTCTCACATCTACTGGACAAAAAATAAAATTTCAAGGTTGCATCACAGTAAACCACCTAGAGGCCTGTATTTTGAAGAACATGCAGACTGAACATAGCACTTTTACATTCACCAATAACTAGATTTAAGAGTTATACTTAAAAGCACTATATTACCACATAATGAAAAGGTTTTGAAATAAAACAAAGCACCCACATCTGTACATCAACTTTACACAAGACAATCCTTACACCATGATGGACATAATGTGTGTGTAGTATTTATAAAACAAAAATATACTTTGCTCACCGTAAATAATCACAGCAGCAATACAGTAAATAATTTTCTTTCTTCCGAGTGCAGCACTCCAGGTAGAAAGAGAAGAATGACTTACCTGCCGCCCATTTGCTTTTACGTTTGAAAAACAAAAAATTTAAAACTGGTTAAATTTTGAAAAGTTTTCTTTGAATTTGAAGATGCAAAGACAGCAATGGTTATGTTATGGTGCGATTTCAAAGTGTTTTGAGAAATCTGAACCTCTTAGTGCCTATGGAATCAACCCCCAGACTGCACTGAGGAGTTAACTGGTTTTTTTTTTAGGTGGGGGGGGGGCACAGTTGGGGGTTGAATATAAAATAACCGCACGCTAGGCAAACGAGTTCGTTGGTTGGTTGCATTTTTATGGCACAAGGACAGCAAGGGTCATTCTGTGCCAGTCAAGGTGAGACCGCTCATATGGTAGCAAATAAGTTACCGCTGAACCGACCGCAAAGTCTTTATCTTAGCAAAAAAAATTCTTATGAATACTCACTGACGCTTATAAGCACATAATGTTTGAGAATGAGTTCAGTTACAAGAAGTACAGTAAATTTTGAATAGGATAACGACTCGCTAGTTCTATCCTTTCCTTTTGATCTGTGCGATGATAATCATTTGACAGATGCATATTATACGGCACGTAAAGGAGGAGAATAGAAGTGAATTTACCCACCTATGGCACTGCATGTTATCTTTAATCAGAAGTATCAGCTGTTATACACCTGAACCCGGAGGCACCATTCCAAACAGTTTTTTATTTTTATTAAAGTTCGCTTCTGTATCAAAATCATACCAGATTAGATAACGTGGTAGGTTTGTTTGTATCAGAGTGTGATGCACAACGATTTACACATGGAATAGTAACATATGCACAAAACGTTGACTCCTAACAACAGAAAACAGAACATGTAAATAACAGCAACAGTACATGACAGTTTAACAATATTCACTACGGTACAAAATGTGCAGTTGGTGGCCCACATTTAGCAAATAGTTTCTTATTAATCAGCATTTCATTCTTTCATCCAGTTCTTCGTTTGTATTTTGTGAAGTGTTCAGAAGCCAAAGTTAAACATGAGGGAAAACACAAATCACGAAACACAAAAAAATAAGCCTCTATTTTTTACGTAAACATTTATTGCATTAAGGAACAATTTTTATCAACTTTTTTAGGCGTAGTAATAGTAACACTGATACTGCGACATGATCAGATGGTGAAACGTTCGTAAAGAAAAGAAATGTTTTTCCGTCTGGTGGGGCACGATCCCATGAGCTTCTACAATCTGGACAGGTGCTCTTACAAAGCTCTTATTGCTCTTACAAAGTTCTCTTACAAAGTTCTTATGTAGCTCTTACTGAGCTACAGACAACAAACACTCAACCCTATACGAACGTATTTAAAGCATATTTTCTGAAACCGGTTATTTTTTACAAAGTTTTTTTATTGCATTATCCAAACGTTTCAATTTATCCCATGCATATCATCTTTAGAAGACGGTAAAAAGCCAAAAGGAAAAAAATTATTCAAATAGAGGTTGAAGCGACAATATTATGCATTTGGTTCAAAATGCTAAATATAATGATTTTCAGTTAGTGCTGATTTGGATAAATGATCTTGGTATTGATTCATTAAATTTCATGGCTGTAGATTATACAGGGTCACTGATGGAGATGGGATTCATGGCTTATATATAAAGTGATTCCACACTATGAACAGCCTCCAAAACTGGTTTTGCATTTCTGCTATCCCACGACTGCATACATTATCTAGTATGGAACAGATGTTATGACCTCCAAACTACAATTTTACATGTAACTATGCTTACGAGGAGTCGAAGCCAGTCCACCGAGCTGTAAGATTGTAGTTGCAATCATCAATCACACTTCTGGGGGTTTGATTACGGGGATTAAATCCAAGACCCTACGATGGAGATGATTGGAAATTTAGGATGCTTACGGTAAGTAAAAACAATTTGAGCAACAATGATTTTTTCACAACTAAAAGACAGAAACCCCCAATTAAACAGTAGGGTGTCTATTCTATTCCTTGTGTATGTAAGAAAACTTATATTGGCCAGACTCGTAAATCCCTTGACACACGTGTTAAGGAACACCACGCGTTAGTGAGTAAAGTCCTGGTTCCATTGATTCAAATTCTTCTGTTGTTAATCACAGTTATTTACATGATCATAGTTTTTTATTCAATGAAGCCGAAATCATCTTTCAACCACAATCCTCTTTTGATCTTAACTTTTTTGAATCGTTGTATATTTACATTAATAGGCAGTCTGTTGTAAATAATCTTGAAGCACCACTCCTTCGATATGGAGACCTCTGTTTTTGGATAAACATAACCTGAGCCATAGTAATTTTTCCATTTAACATCTGGCAATTTCTCATAAGTTGTTTGCAATCATCCTGAAGAAGGAGGATCCATTATCTTCCGAAAACGTTTGATTTTTAAATAAATTTTAACTGAATTTTTAAAAAACGTTGTCGCTTAAACTATTTTTAATTATATTTTGTGCAGTGTTCTCACGAATAATTCTTCAATACTAAGGGTAGCTATTTGGTCCTTTTATATTCCAAACACTGTTCAACGAGTAACCTAGGATGGAAGTAGCAGCTTAATGTAATTGTTAGAATATTCTAACGAAACAATACAGAGTTTCACCAGGAGATTCCATAACAAACAGTTTGTTAGAATATTCTTCCAATATTTGTATAATTTATTATTAAAAAAGTAAAATTAGTAAAAAAAAAAGCAATTAGTTTCCGTTTCCTTTCTCCTTGTTGCAAGCTCTTTGTTTTCCAGGCTTCCCATACTAATTGCCACTGGGATAGCCTGGCAGCATGACTTTTGTAAATACAGTTTTGCCATTTTTTGCAATAAGCCAAGTTTTCCCCTTCTTTATTTTAGAGGTATTAATGGTTCTTAAATCATTAATAAAACTTTGGAGATACTATAAAATACAGTTTCTAAAGTTGTCAACAAGCCAATTTTTTTTTTTTTATGTTTTGTTTTGCAACACATATTGTATCATTTCATTTTCCGTAACTGGCAACACCGTGTAATTGAGCCATTCTAAAATTGCTCAGTCTTCGATTAGCCATCAACCTGAGTGCAAGTGCTGTCAGAACCTCCGCCAAAAGGGCATGATGTATTTTTATATTGTGTTTTCCATTGTTTTGTCATGAACTCTAAACGTTCAATGTTCCAATAAATTAAGTTATTGTTTGAATACCAGCAGCTTTCGTTATTTCCGGGATTTTAAGACGAAAGTGAGTACACCTCACAAGATGCAAGACTCCTCTTCCATGTGTTAACTACTTTTCTAGTAACAAACGAGTGTTTTTATCACTTTGGCCAAGAAAAGATCTCCTTTTGGAGGTTCCTACATCAACGACTACTGACTAAGCTGTGTTTTAAGATCTTGACGGAATAATAACCTTACAACCTAGATATATATTTGCACACAACCCAGCTCACTAGAAATTGACCTCAATCCAGCAAATGCAAAGACTACGATGGTAGCCCCCACTGGAACCTTCCATATAAACTGAAATGGTGAAATGATTAACAAAAACTCTGAATAAACATAACTAAACAAAATTTTCTTAAGTGAAACTCAAACGTGCACTGAATACGAGAGCGTTAGTCATACTATTCCATTATAATCAAACCACAGCACTCTGAACTCGCACCATGCTATAATTATGGTAATAGTACAGGTTCATAGTAATATTATTGCCATAATTCCCACTCTTTTGTCCTGATGAAATCCAATGACTTTTCAAGGACCAAATAATGACTTTCAAGGACCTTACATTGGCAATCGCAATATACATAATTGAAAATGCAAGATACCGTAAGCATAATATTGAAATATTAGTGTTTAATTATGTTTCTCCTTTTCAACTCGGCACATTGCCAGCAAAAGCTATCTTTTTTTTCATCAGCTGCACTCAGTTGGTGGGGGGAAAGTAAGGACGTGTCCGAAGCACTACTGGCTTTGTTTCAAAAATAAGGCGAAACGCCCTTCTTTTTTTTTGCCAAAACTTGGAAAAAGGTTGAGAAAAAAAAAAATAAAGGACTTTCCCAGGACTCTCAGGGACTATGGAAACCATGATTGAACTCTAAACTAGTTGCTTAGAAAAGATAGTGTTCTCTGCAACTTTTCCTAATACATCATTTTACCAACAAAAAAAAAAAAGTTTTCAGTAAGGTTAAATACCACAACACAATGAAAACATCGAGTAAAGAAACTATTCATTAGTGGAAATTGACCATCCACAAAGCTACTGTTGAACATAGACACACACACACGTAGAATGAATATTTCATGCAGTAATGGCGACAAAACTAAATAAGTGAAAACTCTGTCTTACCTGCAGGTCCTGCGCTGCCTTAATGTTACTGTGGTCAGCGGGATAATACCTGTAGCAAATTGTAAATATCAGGCGAATGTCATCGGCAAATTGACTATGGTTTTCATAGCTTCCATTTTGCAATTTTTCCTAAGCAAAATAAAAAAAATTCACTGATTAAAATATGAGAAACAGTGTTGTAAACTGCCCATCCGATGGGATGTGAAAAACTCTCATTCACCACAGATCTACATTTAGGAACAAAACATTAAAAAGAACACATTACCAAAATAAAAGTTTTACATCAAAAGAGTCATTCATAGTTACGCTATTTTATTTGGTGAACTGTTTACACTAAAATTTTACCAACAGAATTATGTATACCAGGGTACAGGAGCAATGGGGGTCATGCTACACTGTGAAATTTCTTGAAAGTTGTGCTTTTGCAGTGAGAGGGCAGCAATAGCCATACTGCACCGGGGCTTGCAGTCTTGTGAAAATTACGAACTTCTGTTGCCAAGACAGCCAAGCCCTGAACGACAGTGGACAGAAAAACGGCATCAATTCTACATCATTGAGCATTGGCAGAGGGATGGGGGTGTTGATGGGGGTTGTAACCCCCCATTGCAATGAAATTTTGTATATTTAACATAGGAATATGCATGTTGTAGTTCTGTAACCCCCTCTTATGAACTTTATGAATATGCCTACACAACTGGGTGCCGAGCCCAGATTAATGACATGATAAACAAGTGTGTTACCCCTATAGTTTCTCCTATATACTTTATTAAAAGCTCTAGCTTGAGCTTAAGCATGGGTGTCAGAGATTTCTACATATAAAAATCCCCCCCCTCCCCCCACCCATGAAAAATGACAAAAACACAATCCAGTGGCTTTCTGTTGACCATTATTTGGCAATTGTGTTATCCCTGTGAAGGGTAATAATATCTTACATCCTCATATACGGAGAAGGGGAGCATCATTACTATGCATCTGTGGGCTAATGGTTAAGGCACTCCGGATGTAACGGAGGGGACCCTAATTCGACACTAGACCAGGTCACTATCTCTTTTTTTTTCCATACTTTAAAAGCTCTAGCATGAGCTCAAGCGTGCGTGTTAGAGAATTCTATCAATCCCGAATTAACCATATACTAAGTTGACGGAGTAACAGCATACTGAGCAAACACATCACCACTGTGCTGCTAGTAGGCTAATTTGTTGACAAAAACAAATACAGTAGAACCTGCCTAAAATGCCCACCTTTGGGACTAGACTGCAATGATCACCCTAGACAAATGGTAACTATACATGACAGACTTTGGTATACGCAAGACTAAGTCCCTACCAGTTCTCTCTAATAAAAAGCGGTCACCTCATTTAGGTGGCCACTTTACTAGCTTCCACTGTACATTGCTTATGGCATCAAACCCCAAAACTAGGACCAATAGAGAGGAAAAATTACAAATACTTGACATCAGTGGGATTCAAAACTTGATTTTCTGAACGACAGAAAACCTCTGCATCAAACTACAGCTTTCTCCAGACAAAAAAAAATCTAACAATTTTTTTCCCACCAGTAATTAAAAACAAAACCACAACCTGCGAACTAATGCAAACTCTCCCACTTTATCATTCAATCAGTTACGACAAGAGCATAAATGTCTTAACACTTTCGTAACCTTAAATGATAAATTACTCGCAAGGAAGAAAGAGCAATTCATTATCTAATACTATTACACCACTGGCTAAGATGAATTGAGAGAATTTATGAGAATTGTTCTACTTTAATAAATTAAATAAACTTGTTTGTTTCCATGTTTTGGTAAAATGACAGCTAAGGCTATATTGCATGAGGATTGACAACAAGGTTCCCACTCACCGTGAAGGAAAAAATTCGACTTTTCCAGATTTTTGCCCAGACTTTTCAGACAAAATTCCCCAACTGATTGCAAACAAAACTTTGAACCAAACTTCAGTTTGGGGGGAAAATAGCCTCATGTTTGCATGAAATTTAGCTGTTCACAACAAGTTAGGAAGGTTTTCTCTGGCTTTTGCAGGTTTAACTAGAAAATTTCATTTTTTGCCCGACTTTTAGGGACTATTTTAAATTCCCGGACAATCCCAGGTTCTCCAGGTTGCGTGGGAACCCTGGACAGTTTACCGAGGAATCTAAATCTACCACCTCGGACATAAAATCCAGGACAGGTTGGAAAAAAAGAAAGAGACCCAATACCAGCGGCATTCACATCTGTATTTGACAAATGGTAGATAAGTGCTTTGCCTTTATGAACACCATACAGCAAGGATGTACAGTAGAACCCAGAATCTCCATTAACCGGTGGCGCAGTATAGCCCAGATGCTCTTGCGCCATAAAAAAGCCAAACAATCAATCAATCAATCATTAACCGAAATATATATACAGTAATAAAAAGGATTTTTTTTTTACGATTCTTGAAAGAAATACACTTTTCCTGATAGAAAATGAAATACTGTGCAGTATATTAAACAGTTTGTTTGTTTGTGGTTTTACGGCTCAAGAACTACAATGGTCATGCTGCATCGGGACCTACTGATTTCCGAGGAATCCGAATCTCCTAAAGCTTGGTGAACCAAACACTAAACTACAGTGAGCAGTGCAATCTTTATGAGATCTCTGAGTAAGCGTTCTTTGCACCGTTGGGAGTCGAACCCGAGTTAACGGGACACTAGGTGAACATGTTACCACATTGTGCCACAGCTGGGCATATTAAACAGTACTATAATATTGTAACATATAATAATGGAAATGAATAACACCACTTTTTCCAGCACCGGTACTTCCTGCCTACTATGTTTATTGTTTAGTCTCATGGCTTCTGTTCTGCCAATCCATCGGTTATGGTATTTTCGCCTATACAGTAGCCTGAGTAAATCGTGTATCATAATTTATTTGTGTGATTGATTTCCATGTTTGTGCGGTATTACCAGCATGTTAGCTAAATGGAAGCGGGCTGTTATTATAATTTAAGAAAAATTGGAAGCAATTAGACGAATACAAAATGGGGAGGTTTTACAAATGGCAGCAGCAGATTTCACCCTTGGCATTTCCACTGTGAACGACTAGGTCAAAATGAAGAAATCTGAAAAACATGCCTCAAAGACGCTGAACAAGAAAATAATGAAAACAGCGCAAAATGAAAAGGTCAACAAAGCCGTATTTTTATAGTTTATCCAATAAATCGAAAAGAGTATTATATGACTTTATCAGGTCCAGTTATGCAAGAACAGGCGAAAATTCTTTCTGAAAAGCTATATGAGGTGATCGTATTATGGTCTGTTGAACAACCTGATGAAGCACAACCTTCAGAGGTTCTTCTAATGAAAAGATGGTGAAAAATTATTTTGCGAAAACGATGTGAAAGAAAGAAGCAAAGAAAAATTGAACCTCTTTTCAAACAAAACAATTAAAAACATTCTGTGGATTACATAATACAGTACATATTTACATATTTTTAATAAATACTTAATTATTAGAGTGCCTATTGAGTTTTTGTTGTATATTTCCACCTTTTAACCTAAGAAATCACACGTTCTTTATGCGAAATTTTCGTTGTCCGAAACCGTGTTCCTTCACACCATAGTTTCGTTAACAGAGGTTTCTACTGTATACACATTTGTAAATGGACCAAATGTATAAAAAATGTAAATATAACAGAAAATCAAATTAAGCATATAGTGGATTCATGTTTTTTTTTTAACCTCCAATTTACGAATTAAATGTTTTTACAAATTATTGCACGGTTTCGAAAAGTATCCATAAAATCAGTCATGAATCCCATTCACAAACTTCCTTTGATGTCCGTATGAGATTGCAAAATCAAGGGTCTGCTGCATAATGTAAAATATGCCTGTATATCGCATAAATTATGCACAGAGTATTCAGTACTTACTTCTACCATACTAAAATCTGTTGGTCGGTTGTTATATTTCGGATAATTACAAAATTCTCGCGAAAACACGTCAAAGGGCTCAAAGAATGGAGAAGCATTGGCCTAAGTATTGAAAATAAGCATGTTATAAGAATTGAAGATAAAAGAATGATTTTGCATTATACGATAAATATAATATTAACACATTTACAATACTAACAGAAGTTTTCAGGCTTTGGAGAGCGTTCAAAATTTTTCCGCAGTAGTCCTTTTGCGTTAAATTAGTGGTCTGTACGGGAGGAAAAATCTGATTAAGAACTATGAAGGAATCAAATTAATCAAAAGCGATTTTTAATCTAGGATTCAGGAGATACATACGAGGAGTTAATGGCAATTCAATGAACAATCAAAACCGATATAACTATATTAATAAATTAATTAGTGGTTGATAGTAAATAAATGATAGTTAATAGTTCATAATTAGTAGTTAATAGTAATTAGCATTTAATAGTAATTCAGTTAGAAATTAAATGGCAGTTAATAGTAAGTAACCAGTAGTTAATAGTAATTAATCAGTAGTTAATAGTAATTAATCAGTAGTTAATAGTTAGTAATTACTTAGTTGTTAATAGTCAGTGATTAATTAGTAGTTAATAGTCAGTGATTAATTAGTAGTTAATAGTTAGTGATTGGTTAGTTAACAGTGATTAATTAGTAGTTAACAGTTAGCAATTAATTAGTAGTTAACAGTTAGCAATTAATTAGTAGTTAACAGTTAGCAATTAATTAGTAGTTAATAGTGATTAATCAGTAGTTAAACAGTTGGCAATTAATTAGTAGTTAAACATGATTAATTAGTAGTTAACAGTTTACGATTAATTAATTAGTAGTTAATAGTAATTAATTAGCAGTTAATAGTTAGTGATTAGTAGCTTAGCAATTAACTAGTAGGTAAAATTTTCATAATAATGTGTGGTTTATTTTTTCAAATTAATACTCTAAAAGTTGAATTTACCACTTTCAAAATAGCGCTGTGGTTATATTAAATTAGAATAAAATACAGAAAACATGCACACAGCAAAATGGTGAAAAGACAAAAAACAAATTCTGCTTACATCTTCAAGAACCACGAAAAATTCGGCCAAGTTCTTCAACAGTGATTGGTCGATCTTATTAGTCAATTCCCCAGGTCTTGAAACGTTAGATGGCTTCCTGTATTTCGATGTAGCATTACATGAAACCATAGAACAAACTTTGCGTTTAATCCATTTCTTTGCCTTTACAACCTTCGTGTAAAGAAGCAAATAAATGAACAAGTTTTCCATGGGTTTTAAGAGACTACTGCAATCCACACTTCATCTTAATTAAAAGGCTTCGAAAACAACTTTAAACCACCAAAACTCACGTTTCTTGCAATTTTGAAAAAAAAAAACTAAAACTAAAACATTCTGCATTCCAAAATGCATAAAGAGTCATTTGGGATGAAACTGAAAACCAAGTGTAACCTCCAAACCAAAATACATATGTATTATTTGACCCTGGATTAAGAGCAGCCCAGTGGGCAACAACCGTTAATTTGGGGTTGCAAGGGCATAAATTCTGGGTCAGGGAAAAAGGTTTTGTGCTTTGCTTATGCTTTACAAGGGCAGTTAAGCTCATGCTTCACAAGGACTGTTAAGCTCATGCTTCACAAGGACTGTTACGCTCATGCTTCACAAGGACTGTTACGCTCATGCTTCACAAGGACTGTTACGCTCATGCTTCATGGGGGCTGTTTAAGCTCATGCTTCACAAGAACTGTTAAACTCATGTATGACAAACCTAGCTTCACAAAACCTCTTTTGCTTAAGAACACATACTCAGGACGGCGTAGCTGTGAAAAAACCAGCCAGAACTAGGTACCAGTTAGAATAAAACCCATGTTAAGCATGTAATAGTGAAACACATTATCACGAAGCACAAGAAAAATGGGATTTAAATACATTCTGCTTAAACTCTTTACCACACATACCGTCACTTATAAACGGGAACGTTTAAAATCAAATTGTTTATATTTTATGATGGGAAAGAACAGTTACGGTCATACTGACCAAGGCCCACAATTCTCCCAAGGGGTTTGAGCCTGTCATTTATAGCAACCTTTTTCTGGACTGGGGAAAGGAGATTGGTAGGATCAAAATCCCTTACATATTAGATAATTGAAATTTAGCTAAAAACATTTTTTTTCAAGTTTTAGTTATATATATTTTTATAATTTTAAAGGCATTTTCTTGTGATAAATATATGGGCTTAATAATTTTCTGTAAATTATATTAGTTTTGGAGCAAAAGTGTAAGTTTTTCAAAATTTTCAGTAGGCAATGTGGTATGAAAAGCATAATTCAGGAAAATTATTTTAATAAGTTATTTATTATAACAATGAATTTCAAATTTCCCTGACTTGGGCCTTTGTATTTCAAATTTCCCTGACTTAGCCCTTTATACTTCAAATTTCCCCGACTTTTCGAGTCCGAAAAAATTTCTCTGACTTTTCCATGCTTTATAGATCCATAGACACTCTGTACATCCAATCCCACTGCATCGGAACCTTGATTATCCATCTCCCGATTTACAGTCTCTCTCGCTTAACCATTGGCCTCAAGGTCAAGTTAGTTCCGGCACATCAAGACTGTAAGCGTCAGTACGGCCGTCCCCACCAAGTCATTCGTGTGCGCATCACTGGGTTAAGTTTATTGTCCCACTAGCGCTAAAAAATGTTCAAAAACAATGAGCGAAAAATGTAAGTGGGTTGTGCTTGATTTGTCTAAAAAATTGGAGATCATTAAGTGTCTACGAAAGGGAGAAAATTCAGTTAGCATCCTATCAATTTATGGCATAGGCCAAACAACTGTAAATGATTTTAAGAGAGAGATGCCAACAAAATCGAAGGTCATATTTCCAAACTTACTTCTAATGGCGACATTAACAGCTAGGAAGACAATGAAAAAATCATCACATGAGCAACTGGGCACAGTCATTTATCAGTGATTCATTTAAGCACATTCTTAAGGTGCTCTCCTTTCAGGTCCTATCATTCAGGGAAAGGCGATGAAACCACAAAAAAATGGCGAGCCTTCTATTCACGTGAGCACTGGTTAGCTAAATAGATTTAAAAACCGACACGGAATTCACCAATTAGATATCAGGGGGAAAATTCAGTTCTGATGGTGCTGTCATCGTGGATTATCATTCAGCAAGTGTTTAACCCCAATGATCCTAAAGAAAACGATGAAAGTGCACAGGAAGCTGGAGAACCTACAAAAACCATCATCCATGCTCAAGCAGAATACATGCTTTCCAAGTGCATTGACCGGTTTGAACAGCAGACTGAAACAGATGCTACTCAGCTATTACCGCTTCGAAGAGTACGGGACATGGCAGCCAAAAAAGCACGCAGTGTGTTTAAAAAAAATGCAAGTTCCCTTGATTCAAATAAATTTTGTTCATGCCTTCAGCAAGTTTCACAATGTAATTTTTTTAAATGTATAACTTTAATAAAAATAATTATGTTGTACTATAAATTTCCCCTTCCTCATTTAACTGTCATTTCAATTATAAATCAAGCCTCAGGTCCTGTGTCTGACAGATAATTGAGGTTTTACTATATTACAATAGGGAGGAAGGGAGGGAGGGAGTATAGATATACAGCTTAGCATATGTCCAATAACTACCACTGTATAAATTTTTCTCTTGAAGCAGGGGTTCACTAGAAAATAAAGATAGGCGTTTTTGCCAAAAACATTGATTGAATATTGACTAAAAAAAAATTATAATAGTACAGGGTTTGTCCCAAAAGTTCCCGAAATGATTTTTTTTAAAATCATTTATTCAATATCAGTTTACAATCTTTTCAGAACTTTTCAAAGTATTCTCCCCCTGCTTCGATGCACCGTTGCCAACGCTTCACCCAATCATTGAAGGCGCCCTGGAAGTCGTCAACGGGAATCTCCTTCAGTGAGGTCGTCGCGGCTGCTTTTACCGCCTCCAGCGTCCCATGCCGAGTTCCTTTCAGGGTTCTTTTGATCCTTGGGAACAAAAAGAAATCCGCTGGTGCCAGATCGGGGCTGTACGGCGGCTGGGGCAGCGTTGCCACACCCATTTTGGCCAGCAACTCGGAGACAATGAGCGCGGTGTGGGTTGACGCGTTGTCATGGTGCAAGATCCAATTGTCGCGAATTTCGTTTCGGACGCGTCGAACCCTGTTGCGCAACCGTTTGAGCACTTCACAGTAAAACTCCTTGTTGACTGTTTGTCCTTGTGGCACGAATTCACTGTGAACTACACCTTTTCTGTCAAAAAACACAATGAGCATTGCCTTGATTCGCGATTTGCTCATCCTTGCTTTTTTCGGGCGAGGAGACTCCTTGGTGTGCCACTCGCTGCTCTGGCGCTTTGATTCGGGATCGTACTGAAAAATCCACGTCTCGTCCCCTGTGATCACTCTGTCCAAAAATTCTGGGTCCGTTTCGTAGCGTTCATGCAATTCCTGGCACTTCAACAAACGCTGCTCCTTCATCTCACTCGTCAGGACTTTTGGCACCATTTTCGAGCAGACTTTCCTCATTTGAAGATCCTCCGTTAAAATGCGATGAACGATTGTTTTGGGTATTCCACACTCCTCTGCAATCACCCGAACACTTAATCGTCGGTCATTGTCCAAAACTTGACGCACTTTTTGCACCGAGTCGTCCGTTTGTGATGTCGACGGGCGTCCAGAGCGGTCGTCGTCGTTGACGGACTCCCGACCTTCCCGGAACCGCTTGTGCCACATGAAAGTTTGGCTTTTTTTCATCGCCCCGTCACCGTAGGCTTTCCGAAGCATTTCGAGTGTCTCCGCCCCGTTTTTACCCAGTTTCACACAAAATTTGATTGCATAACGCTGCTCCAAAAACTGGTCCATTTTTTGATCGACGAGGGTGCAGTAGATACCTCTGCGCGGAGCGTGACCCTGCCTCAACAACTGCCCGCAGGCGACTGATACCGGTCTCGTTTCCAAGCTCAGATCCCCCACCAACTTCTCCGCCCCGTCAGCCAGCGTTGCCAACTACAAAAAATCATTCCGGGAACTTCTGGGACAAACCCTGTATATAAAGTAAGTGAGGTCATTTCAATTAAAGCAAACTTTGATTAAAAAAAGCAAAGTTTGCATAACTGGGGCTACTATATTAGAAATGTATGCGGGTATATACATACAACCACCCAAGCCCTTTCACTCATAAGTTCTGTTACTGATGATACCTAGTGCTTTTGTTGTTGTTGTTGTTGTTTTTTACTGTAAATTCTGGGCACAGTACAACCTAAGCTATCCTTTTGCATTAAAGCACAAACCAACTAAAAATTTTTTATGCATACTTTCATTCTTTTAGATGTTTTCTTCAGAGATGAAGTTGGCTTTTCAATATGAGAATCGTTGTAACATGCTCCATCTACAAAAGGAAGAG
>QLNU02003225.1:105226609-105237853 GCA_006491805.2 Dysdera silvatica | reverse complement strand
ATAATCTTTTTTAGGGTGTTCTGAGAAACCATAAGTGTTTTTTTTATTGGATCGGATATAGCAAACCAAACGTTTCATCCATTGAGGTTCTCTATAACAGAGTTCGACTGTACTATAAAGGAAAGGAAGTTTACCAGATCCACTTATATTTTGTAAATTTTTTAAAAATCGTTTTGAATTAGTTGATTTTCATATTTTTTATCATTTCAGAAGTTTGAATACTTTGTGATTAAATTATCATTTTAAAAACAGCAAATATTTAGCACAAAGGTGGGGGGAGGCAAAGCTCTTCCTTTAATAAAAACCAAAAAATGAAGGTCATGTATGCAAAGTTAATATGAGATTTCATTATTTTTTTATAATTTCGGGGGGTGGTGGATGTAGTCTCACCAACTCCCTCCAGTCAACAACCAGTCACGATGGATGCTGACGTCTTGTACTGACTGCTAAAAGCGTTTGAAAGTCAACGAAATGATGTAAAAGAGCAAAATACTTCCTTCCATGAATTAACGGTCATCCATGAAGAACAACTATAATTTTTTCGCTATTTCTACTTAAAAAATTAGAGGAGGAACGATGCTACACCTGCGTGTTAACGTGCTCCGAATTCGTTTGTTTTGTAATCACCAAGATGAAGGATGCCCCCGCTGCGCGGCTTCCCCTTTTCCTTTCGATGCTCCCTCCTGTCAGTTCAATACTCAAAGATTGGTCACTATCCCTACACTATACTGAGTATCCATTCTGATCTCTTCAGAATACCATTAATTATGGAACATCACTTCGTTTATATAATATTGTAGGTAATGCGTATACAATAGCATCTCAAAGTCAGGTATCAAATAAGCCAGTCGTAATTTTTTTTTTTTTTTGGTTTTACGGCTCAAAGACTACAGTGGTCATGCTGCGCCGGGACCTAGACCCTCCGAGGAATCCGAACCTCTTAAGGTCTAGGGAACCAAACCCCAGTCGTAATTACAACGAGAAACATCATTTTAGTGAAATATTAAACGCTTCAGCTATAGTAAAAAAAAAAAAATCACCAGCAAGAAGCAAAAATGGGAACGTCTTTCCCCTCGCAGTGTTTCAGGACACACTGAAGAATTATCAAAAATGAAACATATTTATTGTCACTCAAATGTCAGCAAAATATAATTACATAACTGGTACTTGTTCAATTCTAAATAAAAGGGAAGGTATATACATCTGTTGCCACTAAAAAATGTCAGGAGAATATAATTACATAATAAAAAGAAAAACTACATCTGTTGCCACTAAAAGTTAAGGAAGACGATAATTACATAATTGACATTTATTCCATTCTAAATAAATTGGAAATTCACAAGTTGCTACTAAAATGTACCGAAAATATATAATTACATAATAAAAAAGGAAATATGTCTGTTGCCACTAAAATTTCTGTAAAACAATAATAATACAGTAATTAGATAATACGCTTAAATGCAACAGCAGCAATAGTTGCCAATTAATATGCAGAAAAAAAGAACAAAATTTGAATGCAGAGGGCTACTTTTACATGTAGTTGGACATTGGTGTTTGTTTTTTTCCATGCATAACTCTAGTTCCACTTTAATCTCAAACTTGAAATTTTTATGGTGACTTAGTATTATATAGAACTTGCCTTATGCCAAAAATTAGATTTTTCCTATTTCGCCAACCAGAGATATCTAAGCCTAAATTTCGCAAAATTTTGAGAAAACTTCATTTTCAAAGTATCATAAAAAAATGTAGGATTTGAATCTCAAACTTCGGATTGATTTTAAAACAAAGCATTAATACGTATATATCAGGTGCAGAAAACTGAAATTTCAGCTTTATTTCCAAGCCGAGATATCCACTCCCAAAAAAAAAGTCACAATTTTCCAAAATTTTTGCTCTAGTTGAGTCCGATTTTTCGCAATTAAAAACTGAAATAATGTAATCAATGAATATTAACCAAAATATAGCCCAAATATTGTTCAAAACAATGCTTTTTGTTTCAAAGCTCTACTTCCTCCCAATCTGTAGATATTTGCAGTTGCGTAAATGTCTATGGAGATGAAAATCGCTGTCAGTCTTGTTTTAAAGATGGCCGCCATTTTTAAACGGAAGTGAGTAAAGAAAAAATACGTCGGTGAAGTGTGACGTTTCAATATGGCGCTGGGCACAAACAAACTGCCATTTGCTATGTTATGCTTATGAGATAGATTTAAAATGTTCTCATTTTATGAAATTTCCGTGTTTTTTTCGGATCAGCCGAAACTGATCGAACGTGCAGAAAACGCTATACGTTCTTCACATGTTCGATCTTTTTGTTTTATGACCCTGATAATGAAGAAATGCGAGAACAAATTCATGCTTCCATGAAGAGTAAAGTATATAGTTTTAAGGAACTGCTCCCTGTGTGCGTTTATGTATATAAATATGTACTGAAAGAGCAATTTATTATATGCACGTATATTATTTTTCTGGAAGCGATACATATTTTGCTGTGTAACTCTCAGTGCGCTTATAAAAAAATTTTTGCAGGAAATTAAAGGGCCATAAAAACACTTGACAGATTCGTAACAAATTAAATTTTTTTCAATAATTTCATGAACGAAGAAGATAAATTGTTCTTTCAGTGTGTATATATACAAGATCCGTTTTTTTTCAGGGGGGCTTGGTCGTACCCCACTTCAAGGAAATAAAAAATAAATAAATTATAAAAATTTATTTTAAGGGGCCAGCCTTAACAAAAACCTGGCTACGTCGTTGATAGGAGTTATAATTAGAACAAGAAATTATAGTTCAAGTTATTAGATATTCTGCCATATCCCCTACAGACAAAAAATAAATGGAAAATTAAAGATCTATAAAATCAAAACTGTAAATTTAAGGAGAAAAGAATTGATTTTCATAAAAGATCAAAACATTTTTTAAAGAAAATGATTGCGGCATCAAGACTTATTAATAGAACAAGAATTCTGAACAAAACTACCCAAAGTATATGGACATGTTTTGAATATATATATATATACATATATTAACCCTCCACCAAAAAAAAAAAACCCAAATGAAATACAACAAATTAAATGCTTTTGTAACATACATGAACACAAAAGTTTGAATAAAAACCAAATATAAAAATTTATTAAACAAACCACTAAATTTAAAATTCATCTTTCTAATTCTCTTATGTTAATATCAGAAATTTGGTCCAACGTACAGGCGAATACAGAAAAAAATTCTTGGGGCGAAGAGAGAGGCACGGTACTATATAACTAACTTCACATTCCTTCAATGTGTGACTTACTCTAAAATATAATTGGAAGAGTTAATGGCTAATGACTATTTTGTGAACTATTTGAAAATACAGGCAGAATTTTTTTATTTTTTTTAAAAATTCTAATGCAGTTGGGAAGATTTTTTTTAAAACATTGATCTCATTATTGTCCCATCCCCTGAATTCGTGCAAAAGTACTCAAATGAAGTTTTCCTTTAATATATATATATATATTTTAAAAACGATAAAAAAATCTTCTCAGTACATATGTATATCACAGAGAAAGCGCATATAGAGGGCTTTAAAATGAGCTCAAGATGAACTTTCTAGCTAAAACAGGTGCTTAGATATTTACATGAATGTGACTCAAGATCACTGAAAAAGTTATTTTATTTTTTAATTTCCAAAAATTAATTCCAGGAAAACGGAACCTCCGAAAACTATGAAAATTTGCAATTTGCTCCATAGGTAAATATAAATCAAAAATCATTGGAATCTGAAAATTAAAGGTCAATGCCCCGGTTGATGTGATTTGAATGACCTTTGATAGAAATTATAGATACCTGGACATTTTTGCCCAAAGAGCATGTTTGCGTTTGTCTTTTGGGAATCTATAAAAAGAACATTTATTCCCGACAGTCCGGTGGTTGCAACAAGCTACAAAATATAAACCCATTTTTATTTGCAAGCTTAAGAAATGCTAATTACTACGATCGTCAATGTTAAGTCAATGGGCCCAATCTATTGTTTGTGCCCAGCAGCCATGTTGTGACGTCACGACTTCACCGACGTATATTAGTGGTTTTGAACTACTGGTATATACGGGTAATAACTGACAAAAAATAAAATTTTTAAAAATGGTTAAGAAACCTGCATTGGACCACTTCATATGGATTGACTCTTGTTAAAACTAAAAAGAGGAAAAGCATCATGGATTGGGGCATATTTCGGCCTTCAACTCTTTTTTTTTTAAATTAACGACTCTGGAAGCATACATCAGCGTATAATATAAATAATAATTTAAAACGTTAGACAATTTACCCAAATAATCAAATAGAACTTAAAACTAGATTCGGAACAACGACAGATGTTTCGTGAAATCATCGCTCACCTTAAAATTGAAATAAGTACATCTATTTTTTTTTCTTTTATTAAAAAGTACAAATAACTTTAGCATACCGATTCTAAAAAATGTTTGAGTAGGGGTCATTATCGATTATATTTTGTAAGTTACAATTTCTTTTTAATTTTAAATTTTATGACGGTGATAAATAAGATTTGGCAACACTAAATAAAATGATTCCAGTTTGAATTGTTTATCTAAGTTGTTAGAACGCGTTTTCTTTGTTGTGTTCTTTTTTTTCTTCCCCATTTACTTGTGTAAATATGGTATGAATACTTATTCATTTTGAATGGTAATTTTATGTCTTATAATATATGTTATATTATGTCTCATGTGTTACGTAATATTATATGTCTCATAATATATATGATATGAGAGTGAAGATTATGCCCAGTGATCTGTTGCACTGTATCCTGTCTATCTGCTGTTACAATGTGAGCTAGCCAACAAGGGCCTCACTCATCCATACACTGTTGTCCGTGGCAGTTGGCCCTGGCACGGATAGTTTTACCAGAATTGACATACTCGTGATTATACTCTTGACACAGTGGGTTGTGAAGATTCCAGTGCCTGCACTTCTAAGATGGAATTACCCATTTATCGGGCCCAGACAATTCACACATGATCAGATACATTTAGATTATTTATTCTACCTGTACTGCATTCGATTATTACTAGTACCATGAGCCTTACTCCTTATATTGTTGGATAGCTGCTTATAATATTTTCTTTCCATCTACAAACTCACCCACAGTGTCAAATTTGCATAACGTTAGCTGTCTTCAATTCAATTGCTCGTGCATATACATGTATATACAAAATCATAGCATATATATATATTTAATGAGTTTCGACTTCTACCCTTATGACTATTGTGTATGCCTATGTTTGGAATTCAACTAGAATACAAACCTAGTATAATACATGAGGCTATTTTACATTGGTTAAATTTTAGAACACGGTACCAGTTTCGCGACAACGACTTCCTTTCTGTTACGTTACGTTAAATTAGTCCAGAGTTCTTTTGTGCTGTCACTTTATTTTCGGCTGCCATTATTGTTTACAAATGAACTTCCTATTCATATTATACCGATGACTACCTATTTATCTTAAACCTTTCTATTACTTAATTGGACACAATGTTGATACCAAGATATTGAGTTTTTTTTTTGTTTTTGATTAAAAACAATCACAGAGCTGCTGAGCGCTGGTGAGTTCATCACACATTGATGGACCATACAATGGTGCCCTGTATCCTTTCAGTTACTTAATTAAACATGATACTAATATCGAGACTTTCATGAGTTTTTTATTGTATTTTATGAATAAATAAGGCAGTTAAAACAATTTCAATGTTAAAATAATGTTAATATTAATGAGAGTTTTTGCCAAAGCGACGAAAACTCACCAAATCACTTTATTGGCGGTGGTACCGTGTTCTAATATTTTACCTTTGTATTTTATGAAAGGCATTTTTCCAGCATGTATGTATTCCAGCTACATGATGTTTGAAGCCAATTTTTTTTACATAGGAAACGAAGAATTCACTCCAATTTTTGAAGATTTTCGGTTATGTTAAAATAATGAGTAAGAAAAAAAGTGCGAACCAACTAAAAAGTTAGTATATTTTGCATCGTAAACTATTTTATGGTATTTGATATAAAACATAATTATCATCAGACATGTAAGTGTATTTTAGATTATCATATTTTTCTTAAATAATTTGGTGGTTTTGGTTGAAATTAGGCTAACCCTTTAAGAAATTTAAGTGCCTGGTGTGCTTAAGACAGTTACGGATTTTATACATCCAAATTGGCGGGGTGAGGAAGTTGTATTTTTAGCAACCGTAACTAACAATTTCATTGTAAGTTGGCGTTCTAGAGAAACAGGGGCTATTGTGAGGCCCTGCGGTGGCGCAGTGTGGTAACGCGTTCTCCTAGTGCGCCGCTAATCCGGGTTCGACTCCCAGCAGTGCAAAAAGAACGCTTACTCAGAGATCTCATAAAGATCGCACTGCTCACTGTAGTCCGGGGTTTGGTTCCCTAGGCCTTAAGAGGTTCGGATTCCTCGGAAAACAGTAGGTCCCGGCGCAGCATGACCACTGTAGTCTTTGAGCCGTAAAACCAAAAAACAAACAAACAAACAAGCTATGGTGAGGGGAGGGGATACAAAGATATTGTGTATTATGCAGATTTATTACTTAACCCCTTGGGTACATTTGACGACTGAGACTCATCATGCACTTGTCTTGCCTAAGTTATGGATGAAGAGTCTAATTCGTCATTCGAACTAGGACAAAATTAAACATGTATATTCTTGTTCATGGCAAAGGTGATTGGTATCAGTTACAGGAGGACGTTTCTTCCGGTACGAATCAGCAAATTAAATCCTTTCCAAACACAAAATTTTTTTCAAATCTGTAACCAAGGGGTTAACATGGATATATGAGATAAGAACGAAAAGGACGTCTGTAGTATGCTGTCATTTATTTTGAAATTGAATCCAGATTTGCCATTGTAAGTTTGTGGTTTCGAAATGAACTTGGCATCTAGCCAATGTAAACAATGAACTCGAAATCAGTAGGGGCTAAGCAGAGGGGATCTAGACGAGTCCACTATTTTTGTACTCTACTCGAGGCCTCAAAAATACTTGTCTTCGAACAATTCAGATTTCTTAAAGTGTTACGTTACTGGTTAACTTTCTACGTCCATTTTGGGCACTCTTGTTTATAATACGGTAACCACTTTCTGTTTTGGTGATTTTTTGTTTACGTGCTTTTTTTACTTTGACTCTTGTTTTCTCCTACTTTTTTTAATATCCTTTTTTGTCTAATTTTAAAGTTTTGATTAAAAAAACAAACAAAAAACACAGAGCTCCAAAGCGCTAGTTACGTACCCTTCCTCATTGATAGACCACAAAACTCGTAGTAGCCCCTATGTCCTTTAATTCCAATTTTTTACTTCGATTCTTGCGTTTTCCTACCTTTTTTAATATAATATATTCTTTTTTGTCTAATTTGATAGTTTTGATTAAAAAAAAAATAACCATAGAGCTCCCGAGCACTGGTTAGGGACCTTTTTCATTGATAGACTACAAAACTTGTAGTGGGACCCTCTATGCCCTTTAATTCCGGTTTTCTCTTACTTTTTTATCATTGTTTTTCCCTATTTCTATAGAGTTAGTTAAAAAAAACCTGCCAAGTTTCGGCGAGGCCTCTCCTCATTAATAGACCTCAAAATTCCTAGCCGTGCCCCGCATCCTTTCTGGTTTTCTCCTTTTTTTTTTTTCAATATTTTCAGGTTTTTTCCTAATTTAAAATCGTCTTTTTTTTTTTTTAATTTAGGAATGAAACACTCACCAAAATGGAAGTTACCGTTTTGTAAAAGAGCACCACATTTTGGTTTCGCTCCTTTTATTGTTTTGATGTATTACCATCTTTGCTGTTCATGTGTTCTGAAAAATTCAACTAACTCAATTTTCCTATTTTGGAATCCTTTTTTACATTTGTGATTCATTTTTCTGATTTGATAGTGAGTGTAAACAATGGGTTTGACAATCGTAACAGCGAATAAAGAAATTATTTTTTACACACTTGTTAAAATCAAACATTTTTAATGTGATAATCATGGGCACCCATATAAGTATTTCTTGGGGGGCTGAGAAAAATTATTACCTTCCTCAAAGCTGTCGAGAATTTTAGTGAATGTACAAGATACCAAAACGCTACAAAAATAATTGATACTACCTGACAATTAGTAAAGAGCTAAAAAGTACCTTATTTTAAAATGTGAATGTAAAACTTTTGAAAGTAAATGCATAGCAGGTTCGGGCAAATCAAATTTTTAGACTGGAGCCCCCCCATATGGGTACCCATGGTTGTGTATATATATACATTCACTTTGAGGGCATATAGAAACTGCACTACAGGTTCCAGATTAAAATAAGTAAAATCGTATTTTTGATACTTATAAAATATATAAAATTGTACATATGTGCTATTTAGGCTCCCAAAAATCATTGCCATTGTCTGGAATTAATAACTTTTATAATATCTGTAATTAATTGTCGCTCCTTATTTGATTACATTCGTGATTTCACTTTTCCTATTTGGCAATGATAAATATTTCTATTGATATATTTGGCAGCAGTAATATTTAACTTTGCTTGTCTGGCAACGAATGTGTCAATAGGTTTCAGAACACTGGAAAAATCTGTTCTCACCCAACCACTTACATACATATGTAACATTGAATTTTCCCATCAAAAAGATTTTCTCTTACATTTATTTTTGCCATTCTCGTTGTTTAAATATTTTGGTGGAAGTACCGAACGTGTCCCATAGTGCTTTTTTCTTCTAAAAAGGATTAGAAAAGTCGCTGCAGGCAGGCTTGTGACGTCAGAGAGTATGTGACGTCTTATAGGGTGTGGCATCATATGCCCCTTATCTTGGGAGGTGGTTAGAGGCTTTGAACGTGATTCATCATTATTTTGAGTGTGTTTGTTCAGCAATTGAAAATGTGGCAGTCGAAAGGGAAGAAAAGTGTGTTGGATTGGGTTATGAAAGTAGGTTTTATAGGTTCGGGGTATGAGTGCCTGTGGATTGCAAGGAGAAAATGTGATTGTATCCTAAGTTGATGAATTAGTAGAAGGCGAAGGCTGAATCAATATTATGTTGCAATTAGTATTTCTTACGCATTTAGTACACTTACTTGAACCACAGGGACCGAACTGGGGGAGACCCCCCAGACCTCATTGCTTCGCCACTCAGGACCGTTCAGATCACATTCGATGTGCACTTCCTGAGTCAGTAAAGGCTGAATCAATATTAGGAAACGGAATGAGGAGGGGTGAAGGGAGGGAAGGAGGCAGGCCTTGTAACGTAACATAAACAACATGGTGGCAAGCCAGGGCACCATTGCCAAGCATGTTGGAAACACTTCCCACTAAACAGCAAAATGGGACATGTTCTGTACTAGCACCAATATTTGAAGTTTAAATAAATGTTTGTAATCAGTTACTTCTTTGTTCTTCACAGTTAGTGAGCCAGTTCAATAAAATATTCAAAAATATTTTGGAGATGTCTTTGCAACCTACAAATCACAACTTAGCAATCCAGCCCTTAGCCTCGTCACGTCAATCCTGATAATGATGCTCAGATATGAGAATGGAAAAAACGTTAATTTCATTTTAAGAAAAGATTCCAAGTACCCATAAATTGACTTCTGTTTCAGCACTTTGGTTATTCCTCAAAAAGTTTAGAATCTTGTTCCCGTTTCGAAGTAGAACACAAATGTAATTTAACCAACGTTTTATGTATAATGGCTTCTCCCTTCATATAAGTTACCAGTGCATGATTTTTCAATCATAATAGAGATTGTGTGATTATGCTAAATTTCTTTTTTTGGTAGAAAAACTAAGTTTAGAAAACCTGAATTTTCAGAGTGAGGGCATGATGTAACAAAAAGCTTTTGATGTTGAAAATTATTGTAAAGACATGCTCGTTCTCAACAAAGAATGAAATTTATGTTTTTTCATTCCTTCTTACGAAAATTTTATATTTTTTTGACTGCAGGGAAAAAATGGCTACTTGTAGCTCATTTCGTACAACTTCCCCATAATCCACAACTGTGAATAGAAAAAATTAATGAAACAATTGAGTATTGTATACAAATATGAGTGCATCAAATTAGGCTTTGAAAATTATTTAAAACATAATTATTAATTTCAGAAATATTAAAAATGTTAGATACATTAAAATGTTTTCTTAGATGGCAGTTCAGAGAAGTCTTTCATATGCTAGTTGTGTATTCTATTATTTAATGTGCGGATGAATCAGTGGTAGCTGAAGTTGGCTGATGCAAGGCAGATGAGTTATGCAAGCTATTCAGATACATGTGTCTGGGCTGCATTACTCATCATGGACTCTCTGGCTGCATCTCAGATAATGTGGACAGCTTATCAGTCAATCTACTTCTATGTGTCTATGAACAAAGCAGTGTGGTGCACTTATAATGTATCCAATTTTTAATTTTTCATGTGCTAGTTTTTGCTGGGTTTTTTAACTGGAGTAAGATGGAAGATTCAAAATGTGGTGTGGGAGAGTTAACTGTTAGTGAATGCCATAAGTTAACTTCCAGTTGCAGAAAAGGGATTGAGAATGTTAATTGTTTAAGCAGAGGGGACAGAGAGCTGTTGTATTTAAGAACTGAAGTTAAAGCTGAAGTCTTAGAAACTATTTGCTTACATCACCAAAGTGTATATTTGAAGAAATTTGAATCTCTTCAAAAAAGTGACGGGATCCTTTGAAAAAGCGCACAGGACCAGTCAAAAAATCTCTACACCCTATAATGTTACAACAGTCTAAAGATATGCTAGAAGAGGGATTTAAATTATAACCAGGCAAAAAATTATTTATAGCAGTGATGTAGATTGAACAAGTGATGTTGAAGACATCTTCATTCAACTTGATGATATTGGGATAAGTTTAGAGGAAAAGACCAGTTTAGAGCGAAGAGAGGCAATACAAAAACTGAACACATCCTTACAGAGGCAGGTTGTTCGCCTTTAAAATTACATGGTTTACTTGAACATAACAAAATACCGTATGGAAAAAGGAAGATAAAAAAGTTTGAGGAAAATGTTCGTGATAAAGTGAAAAAAGTACTACAGGTTGAAATTCCAACTAAAGAGACTGAGGCAAGGATGGTGATTAAAGATAAAGCGAATGACATGTACAAACTTGTAGAGGTGATGAATAATTCCATAAAATGCAAGAAGCAAATCCAGATGCTAACCATTCCTGTTTCTCTTTCATGGCCACAAAGAAAAATTGAAGAAACAAAAGAAAAGAGGAACTTTA
>QLNU02003225.1:105184163-105226509 GCA_006491805.2 Dysdera silvatica | reverse complement strand
TATTTCTGTTGTCCATCGTTGATCAGTTCTTCTTGCAATATGCCCAGCCCATCGCCATTTCAGCCCTTTTACTTTAACAATGATGTCCTCTACTCTAGTTTGCTCTCTCACCCAAGTGTTCCTTTTTCGATCTCTCCTAGTTATTCCAAGCATGCACCTCTCCATGCTCCTTTGCGTTGTCTGTAACTTTCGTATTGCTCCAACTGTTAGACTCCATGTCTCTGATCCATAAGAGAGGACTGGCAATACACACTGGTTGAAGACCTTTCTTTTTAGACACAAAGGCAATTTCCCCTTCAGGATAAAACTGTTTCTTCCAAATGCACTCCAGCCAAGTTTAATACGTCTGTTGAGTTCTTTCATAATGTTGCCATCCATTGAAATCAGCTGGCCAAGGTAAATATATGAATCAGCAATTTCTAGCTCAATGTTGTCAACTTGTATTTTTGTTTCCTCTACGAAATTATTGAACATGATCTTAGTTTTTTGTAGGTTCATCTTGAGTCCAACTTCTTTACTTCTAGTTGAGAGCTCCTGTACCATGTCTTGGAGTTCTGATGGGTTCGTTGAAAAAATAACAATGTCATCAGCAAACCGCAAATGATTTAAATATTCACCATTTATTTTTATTCCCTTGTTATTCCAATTTATCTGCTGAAAAATCATCTGTAAAGCTGAAGTAAAAAGTTTTGGAGAAATGGTATCTCCCTGCCTCACACCTTTACCAATTTTGATAGCTTCGGTATCTTTATGTAACCGAAATTTTGCACTTGCATTTTTATACACACGTTTCACCATGTCAATGTACACATCCTCGATGTCTGTTGATCTTAAAGAGTTGATGACTGCTGATGTTTTAATAGAGTCAAAGGCCTTCTCATAGTCAATAAATGCCACACACAATGGAAGTTCATATTCATGTGTTCTTTCAATTAATTCTCTTAATACTTGAATATGGTCCACTGTACTGAATCCACTTCGAAATCCAGCTTGTTCTCTTGGTTGAGCTGCATCTAATTTTTTCTGCAGGCGATGTGTTAGCACTTTTGTGAAGATTTTATAAATAGCAGGTAACAAGCTAATTGGTCGGTAATTTTTTAAATCCTCTTTATCACCTTTTTTATGCAAAAGAATTACTGTTGCAGAATCCCATTGGTTTGGTATGTTACCGCTGTTAAGACATTTGGTAAAGAATTTTGCAAGTATGTCTTCTACATATTCTCCAGCTTCTTTTAGGATATCTAATGTAATACCATCATCACCAGGGGCTCTTCCTTTCTTCATACTTTTTATTGCAAATGAAACTTCTTCTTTTAAGATTTTAGGAGCTGTTCCTTCGACTATCTCAGAGTCTTCGTTTAATTCACTGTTACTTTCGTATAGATTTTTGTAGAATTCTTCAACTCTTCTAAGTATTTCTTCCCTATTTCTTGTTACGGTGCCATCCTCTCCTTTTAATGCAATGATGTGTTTCTTCCCAACAGATAAACTTCCTTTAACAACCCTAAGGCTCTTGTTATTTTCAATGGCTTTCCTTACTAGCTCACAGTTGAATTTTCTTATGTCTTCTTTCATGCTTTTGCGCAGAGTTTTACAAAGTTCTATGTACTCAATCCTGGAACTGGTATTTCGATTGTCCACCTTCATATCTCTTCGCCTTTTCATGAGCTGTTTCGTCTTCTCAGATAATTTGCTATTGTGCTTTTTACAGGTTACACCACCAATTTCCCCAGCAGTTTCAACTATTGTCTTAACAATGTTTTCATTTGCTTCTGAGATATCACTTTCATCAATAAGTCCTTCCAGTGCAGAAAAGCGATTTTTTAATTCCAACTTGAATGCCTCGGTATTTTCTTTTAATTTCTTTAAATCCACCCTCTTACTTACTTGTTTCCTAATGAGCTTCTGTCGTTCTAATTTAGTATTTAAGTGCATTTTACATCTCACCATTCGATGATCACTTCCAGTATTAAATCTGTTCAGTACACTGCAATCTTCAATAATTGATTTCTTGTTTGCCAGGATATAGTCAATTTCACTAGTTCCCCCATTTGGGTGTTTCCATGTCCATTTTCTTTGCGGTTTCTTCTTAAAAAATGAATTCATGATGCTAAGATTTTCAGCTTCTGCAAATTCGATGAGTTGATCGCCACGTTCATTCCTTTCCCCATATCCGTATTTACCAACCGATGTCTCTCCTTGTTCCTGTTGTCCAATTCTTGCATTGAAATCATTGAGATTTATAATGAAATTATAGAGGACAAAGGAACCTCATTAAGTACTTCTGCACAACTTAATGGAGATAATAATGAGATCAATGTTTTAAAAAAAATCTTCCCAACTGCATTAGAATTTAAAAAAATAAATAAATTCTGCCTGTATTTTCAAATAGTTCACAAAATAGTCATTAGCCATTAACTCTTCCAATTATATTTTAGAGTAAGTCACACATTGAAGGAATGTGAAGTTAGTTATATAGTACCGTGCCTCTCTCTTCGCCCCAAGAATTTTTTTCTGTATTCGCCTGTACGTTGGACCAAATTTCTGATATTAACATAAGAGAATTAGAAAGATGAATTTTAAATTTAGTGGTTTGTTTAATAAATTTTTATATTTGGTTTTTATTCAAACTTTTGTGTTCATGTATGTTACAAAAGCATTTAATTTGTTGTATTTCATTTGGGTTTTTTTTTTTTGGTGGAGGGTTAATATATGTATATATATTCAAAACATGTCCATATACTTTGGGTAGTTTTGTTCAGAATTCTTGTTCTATTAATAAGTCTTGATGCCGCAATCATTTTCTTTAAAAAATGTTTTGATCTTTTATGAAAATCAATTCTTTTCTCCTTAAATGTACAGTTTTGATTTTATAGATCTTTAATTTTCCATTTATTTTTTGTCTGTAGGGGATATGGCAGAATATCTAATAACTTGAACCATAATTTCTTGTTCTAATTATAACTCCTATCAACGACGTAGCCAGGTTTTTGTTAAGGCTGGCCCCTTAAAATAAATTTTTATAATTTATTTATTTTTTATTTCCTTGAAGTGGGGTACGACCAAGCCCCCCTGAAAAAAAACGGATCTTGTATATATACACACTGAAAGAACAATTTATCTTCTTCGTTCATGAAATTATTGAAAAAAATTTAATTTGTTACGAATCTGTCAAGTGTTTTTATGGCCCTTTAATTTCCTGCAAAAATTTTTTTATAAGCGCACTGAGAGTTACACAGCAAAATATGTATCGCTTCCAGAAAAATAATATACGTGTATATAATAAATTGCTCTTTCAGTACATATTTATATACATAAACGCACACAGGGAGCAGTTCCTTAAAACTATATACTTTACTCTTCATGGAAGCATGAATTTGTTCTCGCATTTCTTCATTATCAGGGTCATAAAACAAAAAGATTGAATATGCGAAGAACGTATAGCGTTTTCTGCACGTTCGATCAGTTTCGGCTGATCCGAAAAAAACACGGAAATTTCATAAAATGAGAACATTTTAAATCTATCTCATAAGCATAACATAGCAAATGGCAGTTTGTTTGTGCCCAGCGCCATATTGAAACGTCACACTTCACCGACGTATTTTTTCTTTACTCACTTCAGTTTAAAAATGGCCGCCATCTTTAAAACAAGACTGACAGCGATTTTCATCTCCATAGACATTTACGCAACTGCAAATATCTACAGATTGGGAGGAAGTAGAGCTTTGAAACAAAAAGCATTGTTTTGAACAATATTTGGGCTATATTTTGGTTAATATTCATTGATTACATTATTTCAGTTTTTAATTGCGAAAAATCGGACTCAACTAGAGCAAAAATTTTGGAAAATTGTGACTTTTTTTTTGGGAGTGGATATCTCGGCTTGGAAATAAAGCTGAAATTTCAGTTTTCTGCACCTGATATATACGTATTAATGCTTTGTTTTAAAATCAATCCGAAGTTTGAGATTCAAATCCTACATTTTTTTATGATACTTTGAAAATGAAGTTTTCTCAAAATTTTGCGAAATTTAGGCTTAGATATCTCTGGTTGGCGAAATAGGAAAAATCTAATTTTTGGCATAAGGCAAGTTCTATATAATACTAAGTCACCATAAAAATTTCAAGTTTGAGATTAAAGTGGAACTAGAGTTATGCATGGAAAAAAACAAACACCAATGTCCAACTACATGTAAAAGTAGCCCTCTGCATTCAAATTTTGTTCTTTTTTTCTGCATATTAATTGGCAACTATTGCTGCTGTTGCATTTAAGCGTATTATCTAATTACTGTATTATTATTGTTTTACAGAAATTTTAGTGGCAACAGACATATTTCCTTTTTTATTATGTAATTATATATTTTCGGTACATTTTAGTAGCAACTTGTGAATTTCCAATTTATTTAGAATGGAATAAATGTCAATTATGTAATTATCGTCTTCCTTAACTTTTAGTGGCAACAGATGTAGTTTTTCTTTTTATTATGTAATTATATTCTCCTGACATTTTTTAGTGGCAACAGATGTATATACCTTCCCTTTTATTTAGAATTGAACAAGTACCAGTTATGTAATTATATTTTGCTGACATTTGAGTGACAATAAATATGTTTCATTTTTGATAATTCTTCAGTGTGTCCTGAAACACTGCGAGGGGAAAGACGTTCCCATTTTTGCTTCTTGCTGGTGATTTTTTTTTTTTTACTATAGCTGAAGCGTTTAATATTTCACTAAAATGATGTTTCTCGTTGTAATTACGACTGGGGTTTGGTTCCCCAGTCCTTAAGAGGTTCGGATTCCTCGGAGGGTCTAGGTCCCGGCGCAGCATGACCACTGTAGTCTTTGAGCCGTAAAACCAAAACAAAAAAAAAATTACGACTGGCTTATTTGATACCTGACTTTGAGATGCTATTGTATACGCATTACCTACAATATTATATAAACGAAGTGATGTTCCATAATTAATGGTATTCTGAAGAGATCAGAATGGATACTCAGTATAGTGTAGGGATAGTGACCAATCTTTGAGTATTGAACTGACAGGAGGGAGCATCGAAAGGAAAAGGGGAAGCCGCGCAGCGGGGGCATCCTTCATCTTGGTGATTACAAAACAAACGAATTCGGAGCACGTTAACACGCAGGTGTAGCATCGTTCCTCCTCTAATTTTTTAAGTAGAAATAGCGAAAAAATTATAGTTGTTCTTCATGGATGACCGTTAATTCATGGAAGGAAGTATTTTGCTCTTTTACATCATTTCGTTGACTTTCAAACGCTTTTAGCAGTCAGTACAAGACGTCAGCATCCATCGTGACTGGTTGTTGACTGGAGGGAGTTGGTGAGACTACATCCACCACCCCCCGAAATTATAAAAAAATAATGAAATCTCATATTAACTTTGCATACATGACCTTCATTTTTTGGTTTTTATTAAAGGAAGAGCTTTGCCTCCCCCCACCTTTGTGCTAAATATTTGCTGTTTTTAAAATGATAATTTAATCACAAAGTATTCAAACTTCTGAAATGATAAAAAATATGAAAATCAACTAATTCAAAACGATTTTTAAAAAATTTACAAAATATAAGTGGATCTGGCAAACTTTATTTTCTTTACAGTACAGTCGTACTCCGTTATAGCGAACCTCAATGGACGGAACATTTGGTTCGCTATACCCGATCCGACAAAAAAAAAGTATGATTTCTCAGAATATCTTAAAAAAATGATTATCATTGTTGCACCTACCAAGAGACGTGAATAATAATTCTAATTAAAAAAATATTAGGTGTTTACAATTATTATTATGTGGTGTTAAACGTTTTTTCGGTCTTTTTCAGTTTCACCATGCGATAATTATACACGACTGTACATTACTTAGCATAACCATCATGGTGTAGACCAGCGGTTCCCAAACTTTTGAATCCGCGACTAAATTTTGAGAACGTCGATCTTTCGGGCCCCACATACTTCTAACCAGGAACGTATCCGGGAGATGGGCCCCCCTCCACCCCCCACCGAAAAAAAATCCTGGATGCTTATTTGGCTTCCACAGAAACTACAATTTTTTCTCTTAATTCCGTTTTCAATGCATATTTCATTCAATAATGGTGCTGCACCAAAAATCGGCCCGCGCCCCACTGTTTGAAAAGCATTGGTTTAGGCCCTTCCCTCGAAATACAGTACTTCCCTGTAAAATGCACATTTACAATTACGAATGATCATTTTTGGTACAGAAAATTAAAATTGATAGGTAAAAGAACAAGTGCAATAACGTAAAGGTATTTATTTCTGCCATAATAATCTAGCAAAATACTCCTCCGCCCCCTCAGGGGGTGGTTTTGGGGGTTGTAACCCCCATTGCAATGAAATTTTGTATATTTAACATAGGAATATGTGAGTTGTAGCTCTGTAACCCCTCCCCCCACGTTGAGCCTTTATTTAACCCCCTTATGAATTTTCTGCGTATGCTTTCCCCCTCGCCGATTTTTTTTTCAGTCGCAGACATTGATAAAGTTCATTGTATTTTATTTTAATACGTCTGGAGGTTCGCTATATCCGTATAAAATAGCGTTATAGGTAGAGGAAATTGGACGGGATCTAAAAGTTCGTTAAAGCGGGATTTGACTGTACATTGTTAAATATCATTACACCTTTTTTTTTGTGTGTGTGAGTTAATACTTTTTGTTATATTAAAAAGTAGTCAATTCGTTAAAAACAAGCTGTTCGCCGTCGTCCGGAGAACGCGGGAATCAAGTGGGGAAGAGAAGGTGGAGTAAAAGCAGTGGAACAGCTTGACAGCCATCTTGGTAATGGTAAACCGCAGAAACCTCTCCCTTCCCTGCATCCCACTATCTTCACACCCCACCTAGTAACATTTACCCACTAACCACGGCGCCGTGCTCCCTCCCGTCAGTTCAATACTCGAAGTGACCAATGAACAATGTTAGAGAAATATTTACGGTATTGTGCCAAAAACTCTAAGGCCCCTTTACGAATACTGTTCTGAAGAAAAATTACTGCTTTCTTTGAGGGTATCTTCAAATCTGTCCTGTATCTGTAAGTGTCATGAAATCAAGTTTTTGTCACAGTATCGTCACCTCTTTGGCCATGTTTGTTGTGATCCTTTAAAAGTCACAAAAAATCAGTGTTTAAGGGACTAAGGGAAATCAAGATTGCTCAGATTTCTAAGGAGAAAACTTCCTCCCTGAACCTTGTCCCAGGGAAATCTTTATGTCCCACATGCTATTCAAAAACTTTTGTTAGACCTGCTGATAAAATTGTAGATACCGCCTGTACTAAAATTAATGAATTTGTAAATACTACAGAAATTATGGAACAGGTTGATGCTGCATTTAGTATTTTGTGGTTACACCTGCAACCAAAATAAGAAAATTGAGTTCCGATTAAAGACAAAGTGCTTTAAAAGCCAAATGTAAAAGTGTGTCGGAAGCTGTTAGGAAAAATTAGAATTATGTTTCGATGAGGATATTGAAAACAACATGGAGTACCAACAATCTTCATTAACTGAGTATGACTAATTGATAGAAAAACTGAAACAAAAATGTTACGCATCAAACAAAGAAGAAAAAATAAAAATTTTTAGTCTACTCCCAAAATCTTGGTCAAGGAAAAAAATAGTTTCAGAGATGAAGGTCTCGGAACACCTTGTTAAGTCATCAAAGGAACTAGTCAAGGATCAGGGAATATTGCCCGAGCTAGGAAGAAAGGAAGGTGTCACAATTTCGGAAGAAACTTCTGAGAAAGTCGTGAATTTCTTTGAAGATGATGAATATAGCCGTTTATGTCCAGTGAAAAAAGGTTTTATCTCTGTTAAAATTGATGGCAAAAACTAACAAGCAAAAGCGAATGATGTTGTGTAATTTAAATGAACTGTATGTAGAATTTAAAAAGAAACACCCACAATGTAACATTCACAGGTCAAAGTTTTGTGAAATGAGACCAAAATGGTGTATTCTTGCTGGAACTTCAGGGATTCATACAGTTTGCGTCTGCTTATACCATCAAAATGTCAAACGTATGATCGAAGGAGCAACACTGAATCTTGACTATGTAGATATGCTTGACCTAATGGTTTGTAACATCACTGATTACAAATGTATGATGGCAGAGTATGATCAATGTCCAGGGCAACAAATTTTGCTGAAAATGTTTATGGAATCTCAAGAAATTGATACAATTCCAGATAACATATTTTACAAACAATGGGTTACTGTTGATAGAGATGAAATGTTGACTATGATGAAACCCAGAGATGAATTTTTTGAGACACTGGTACAAAAATATTAAGAGTTGAAAAAGCACCATTACGTCGCAAAGATTCAGTCTCAGTTTTTAAAAGATAAAAAGGCAAACCTTGGCATCTGTGAATGCTTAGTTCTAGCCGACTTTGCAGAAAACTTTTCATTTGTGATTCAAGATGAAATCCAATCACACCATTGGGTCAACTCACAGTCTACAATACATCCCTTCATGTATTATTACTCTAAAGAGGGTCAACTAAAACACCAGAGTATCTGCATCATCAGTGATCACATGGAGCATATCACTCCTTCTATTTACACGTTCCAAGTTCATCTGATCAACTACATCAGCAACTGATACAGATACAGAAGCAACTGCTCCTAAAGTAAAAAAATTATTTACTATTCGGATGGTGCGTCAAGCCAATACAAGAACAATAAGAATGTTTCAAACATCTGCAACCATAAAATTGATTTTGGTCTTGACTGTGAGTGGCATTTTTCGCTTTTTCACATGGGAAGAATGCTTGTGATGATGTGGGTGGAACCACAAAAATGGAGGCAGCTAAGGTAAGCCTGCAAAGGACATTAAATAATCAAATTTTAACATCAAATTATTTGTACAACTTTTGCTCACTTTTTTGTAATTAAAAATCATAGATTGCTAAAATTTTTTATTCAAATTTTTTGAAATATTGAAAATTTTTTAAGGTTTTTAACCATGTGTACAGCTTCGTTTAGTTTGGAGTAAAATATTCTTTTTTGGTTTTTTTTTTGCCCTTGTGGAATTAAAATATAACAAATCAACGAAGTTTTATAACAGAATTATTGACTTTTACATTTTTAAAGATAAATTAGTGATGAGCTTTTCTTCACTTTCATTTTTATCCTTTGGATATACATATGGGTGCCCATATGAGTACTTCTAGCGGGGGATGGGGCTGAAAAAAATAATTATCTCCTTCTTAAGGATATAAAATAGTTTGGTGATCGTACAATATTCTAAAATGCTACAAAAATAATTTATACTGCTTGACAATTAGTAATGAGCTAAACAGTACCTTATTTTAAAATGTGATTGAAATTTTTTTTAAAATAAATGCACAGCAGAATTGGGCAAATTAAACATTTGAACTGCTGGTGGGGGCTAGAATTCCCCTATGTGGGTGCCCAGAGATATCTATGTAGTTTCTTTTTCAGTTATAAACCCTGCGGTGGTGTAGCGGTAACCTCCTTCGTATAGCACGCCGTTATTCAGAGTTCGAGTTCCCACCCAAAAAAAGACCGACTGACTGCTCACTGTATTCTGGAGGTTGATTCCATAGATTACAGGACGTTTGGATACTTCGGGAATTTATAGGATCGGATGTAAATAGCATGATCCTTGCATCGTAAAACTCAAAAGAGACAAACGAATTTTCTACATATTACTAAGTGTTTTTGCTTTGTCATTATGTAATGAACAATCTAATGAATGCTTAGCTTAACAGCCTGTAATTAAAAATTGCAAATGACAGTAAAATTTGTAAGTCGTCAATTATCGATCGGCGATAATCTGTGATCAGAATTAACCAATTCAATGTCCCTTTAATTTATTTGTTTTCGCTTTAAAACCTTATGTACGGATTTATTTTGTTCGACCCAGAACGACCCTCGTTGGTCTTACGTCGTAAAAATACAACTAACCAACTAATTTTTGATTGAAGAGTATCATCTGTTTGTTGTTCTGTTATTGATTGAGTCAAATCGAAAAATATGCTTTTGGATTTTGAAATTTTTGGATATCCCCACTTTCATATAATGGCGATATCGTTGTAATTATCATTGTTATGTCGACTAAATTAGAAAATCAATGACAAAAGCGTGTTTTGAAAACGACGTGTTGCATTTTCTCTTCGTAATTGAAATTTAGTCTCAATTTCGAAGCAAAATTTAAAAAATTTAAATACCTCACCTCTCAATGATTTACCATTCATTCAGTTTACAAAAGCCTTATCTAGATGAATGGGAAACAGGACTTCTGAATGGTAGGGGAAAAAAGGACACATTCTGAGTGCTGCATCAATTCGTCGCAAGCACAATTTGTAAATAGGGTTAAAGGTGGTTGAAAATACAGAAATTCCTTAAAAAGATTAATTAGGTAAAGACTGTTTGCTTAAGAGAAATTATTATGGGTATGTAGGCTGTTGAAAAATGTGCCCTAATTTATGCAAATGACATAAAAGACAGAGGTTGAAGTGAAGTTTCTTAGGATGTAAAAATGATTGGATACATAATTAAGAAACGCTTTTTTTTCCTAGTTTAAGGATAACTTCCCTTCTTTTTAAAATTTGAGTTAATATTTACGTGGTGTATATAAAAAAAATGCTTCATTTTTTAACGATCACAAGCGTAGTACTACGTCTACCTTTTTTTTCACCATACCGATTATATACGTGAACATTTCCAGGGTTAGGACTTTACAGGTCTCTAACTAGTTGAACACATATCGGGCCTCCGAATCAATCTCTAACTCCTCTTTTCCAACCATTTTTAAAGAGCTAGTTGCTAACGGGGTGTCCAGCTCTTGTAATTTTTTTAGCCATTCGTGTAAATAATTTTAAAACAACGAAAAACGCTGAAATATTTCGCGTCGAGCCTCTTAAAATACATGCCCCGGACATTTGCCTCTTTTTCACCTGCCCCTCTTTAGATATGGCGCCCACAGAAAAATTAGAAGGGGGCGGGGCTTGAATCGCTATTATGGCTCTGCAATATTTGCATTTTCTTATGCTTTTTATGAAAAGACAACATGTGCTTGTAAGCAAACCCCCTCCCCCCTCCCCCAATTTGAAAAACGCACAAGGACACCCATGAAATCTGTTATCTAAGCCGAGGAAAAGGAAATGAATTTTATAATAATTTACATTAAAAAAAGCAACGATAACGTTTTTAAAGATAACCAGATACAATAAAATTTCAATAGTAATTATGATACCCCTAAAGGAAGACTCTATTTAAAATTTTAAATTGAAAAAGTTAATGTTATTAGAGGATATATATATTGTGTACATGGTGGATGTATAATCATGCCCAAACATTAACCATTGTTTCCACTAATAGTCTTTGATTCCAGAAGCAAAGCTTTAATAATAATGTTATCTAATCGTGAATTTAATTAATTGTACATATATTTATTCCAATAGTGTGAGGGCTCCATTTTTATATATCATACATGATGCTCCGAGACCAACGCGCCACATGCTGATGCACTAAACCAGTGTGTGCTCTCTGGAACTCCACGAGGCGCCCCTGTTTTAACCCCTAAATAACGCATAGAATACATAATGGACAAAACCGAACTGCCTGCCCACTCTTTAATTTTTTTTTTTTATGCGCATTACATATAAACCAGTTTCCAGAGATTTTGAAGTGGGACGCAAATCGAAAGCACCTTAAGCGCCAATAATATTTGTTCTGGTATTAAACGTATGGGTGCTGGTAATTGCGCCGGGAGTATTGGTAAAGAATGAAAGATCGTCAGTGTTTAAATAGTTGCAAAGTGAGCCCATTGAAATATTTTTAATTTTGTTCAGTGTTAGTATTGGAATGTTACGGTTATTAAAATAATTAGGTACCTCAAATTCATGGCATCCGAATTAGTGAATATCAATTAAAACATCGTAATTAGGTCTTTTAAAAACTAAGCATTTCTGCCTAGTCTAGACACCGGAACAGAACAATAAAAATAATTCAATATTATGCCAAAAGTGATTTCAAAATGCGTTTGATATGAGATAAAATTAGAATTATCAGTTTTACATTATGCTATATATATATAATTTTTTTATTTATTTATTTATTTATTTTTTTATGAAATGTCCTAATTTTCGGAGAACGTATTTGCCTACATTGAAGGTTTCCCACCCAGGTTTGCTTAGACAACAAGATTTTCTTTTCACGATGTGCTTCTGTGCTCTATTAATTAATGTGAATCCATTAGTTCGATTCTGAAATATTGACTCTTTGAGAAAATAAATATAAGATAAAAGCAATCCCCTTTTAATGTGAACCAGTCACTCTAAATGAATTGATGATAAGATGCTAACAGCGTCATCAACTTTTTTCTCATAATGATTCTTAACTTCATTCAACAGTTTTCTTAATTTTGTGTATGATTACAAGGTACGGTATGAATACCTCCTCTAGGTGTTTTGTCGTGAATATTCTGTTTAAGGTAAGAATAACAGCGTATGTAATTATAAACAATAAACAATTTATTGCACGTCAGATCTGCGCATTAAATATTTACATTAAAAAAAATGATGGATTTACATTGAAATTTATATTTGTCTTCTTAAACTTCTTTTTTTCAAATTTATCTCTTCACATCTTTAATTCGAAAAACCACATGTTGTTGGCCTTCTGGAATTCTGCCATAGCATTCAATTCATACAACGTATCGACCTTGTGAAAAAGATATTAAATGTGTATATGCTATCAAGTAATAATCATCAAGTAATAATAATATCATCAGTAATAATTCTATAATCAAATATTGCTCCAGAAACCATATTCTGACCCTCATGGTTTGTAGAAGGGTAGGGAAAATGCAGGTTCAAACATATCTGAAGGGGATCAGATATTTGTTTCCACGGTCAAAATTAAATATGATGTTCGTTGATACCCAAATTTATTCAATTCGGATAAAAGAATTGAGATGGAAATACACCCTGATCACGCGATCTCAAAAGTTGAGAAAAATTAGTGAACAGGATCTGCACATTTCAAAATCGAAATTTATGCAACACCATAAGAGGTGTTTATATATAACAAAAGCACGAGAGACCTTTAAAATACGCAGTGAAATCTTTCATCCATGTGTGTGAAATTTCATGCTCGCTCAATTCATATTTTTCCCAAATCTTCGCTCCGAACTAATATAATTTAATTTCTTTATTCTTTTAAACCATTCCCGAGTTTATAATCTTTAGTACAACCTGCATTGTAAGAAACAAAAAATAGAAATTTGACAGTACGTATGTATACTTAGAAATAAAATAGTAAAACCCCATGCAAAAAAGTAATTGAAGTGCATGAACGTAGAGTTCTCAAAGTTATTGGGACGCAAGTCACTTCAAAATACAAAACTGACGCATTTGCATAATTTATTATTTATATTATTTATAATTATATGTCCAATTGGTTCGATTCTACAAGCTGAATTCATACAGGCAATATATGTATTCATGTACAGAGAAAATCCAGCGTATTCGTACTATGCAATGGAAGTCTATTTACTCTCGCACTCACAAAATCAATATTCAATTTGAAATTATTGTTATGCTTATATACTTAGGGTGCATATGCGAATTTACATATCATCCCATGTTCCAACTCTTGGTACCTGATCTCAATTATCGTACGCTGCCTCTCCGGATGGTATAAATACAAAAGACGTCACCGGTATAGCAAAAGATTAAGCCGTAGGTGGAGAGTATCACTCTTTTCCTTAAGAATGTATTCCTCCATTTCCATATTCTAGAGAAATTTTATTCTTAGGATTCTATCCTATTCTCATTCTTTAAGCCCGATTCGTCGTTCAGGACACTTTCTCTTTAAGGAAGCCGGCCATTTTGACTAATTCACTGAAGGGAAGTTGGATTGATCGCTGTTTTGAAAAATGAGAGATGTGAATCATTCCTGTGCAGTTTAAGAAATGCAATTTTTGCCATTACCTTCGCACACTCCTATCTTAAACAAACTATTCTATTTTGAAATGTCCTTGCACCGTAAAATCTCAATCCATCACCCAAACTACCAACTATCTATTTTGCAAAAATACGAATTGCTGAAAGAACAATTTACATACGATCCATACAATGAACTTACCGATTCGAGGACCCTTCGTCTTCGTTCCTCCATTTCCTCTAGTTTTCTCGCCATCTTGCTTAGGGATATGGGTGAACCAGTCTGGTTTATCTTTTGTGCCGTTTCGCAAATAGGGTTTGGAGGTGGCTTCTGTTGAGAGATGGTACTCCTAGCCTCCCACTCATTCCTAACCGAAAGAATGTAAAATAATAAATATTTAGTTTTCAACTTAAAAATTCAGTATATCGTAAAATATATTTGGCAATCAAAATGAAAACAGATTCAATAAGCTTATAAAAATATTGCAATTTTGGGTCGGAAGTTCGCCCATTGGGTGATTCGAGATGGGCTCGGTGCTTAACGTGATTTTCACATGAATTTGAATTAGCTCCCTGCGATTCTTACATATTAATGCAGAATATGTTTTCAAGTATTGCGACACTAGGTTGCAAAGTGTTTTTTTCCAAACCATATGAAAAAATCGGTTCATTTATTTTTCCCTCCCGCCCCCATCAATTTTGATATTTTCCCTTTTTCCCCCTTTCCCCTTTCTCTGCTTCTGTTTCTCCCTTTTTAAACTTTTACCAACTTTTTATTTTTCCTTTTTAAGTAAAAATCCTTCAAAATAGCACTTTTTTTTAATTTTGACAAATTTTGATCGATCTCGGCTTTTTGTCACAAATAACTTGGCAACCAAATAGAAATAAAATCGTAACCATCGAGATCTCTCGAACAAAAGAATTACTTTAAAAGAAATAAAAGTGCTCGCATCAGTAGCATTAAAGTGTCGTAATACGAAAAGCACTGGTATTTGAGAATTTTTTTAAATTCAAAGTTGGTCATGATGAGTAAGAACAAAATATTCGTGTACAGGCGTAGCTACCGTACTTCAAAAGTAACCAAAATTCAGGGAGACCCTTTCGTTTTGGTCATCTTGTTATATTGAAAATAAAAGGTTCCTAAATTAATTCTTGCCTAGGTACCAAAAGAATGTGGCCAAGTCCCCTTATTCGCGAATATTAGTATTTTGCCTTATGAGGCGGAAAATAATTAAAATAAGTAGTAAAAAGTAAATAGTAAATACTAATAAATTCATAAATAAATAGTAAGTAATAATTAAATGCATAGCAATAATAATATGGAATTTTTCTTTACCTCTGTAATTGGCCAAGAACTTTGCTTCCGTGTTGCTGCGTCTTTTGTATCGGCTAAAAAACAAACAGTAAAACATCAATCATTATACTCATATATTGATTTAGAATAATCGTCGCATTTATTAAACAAGAAAAGCGTTTAAAAATGACAAAGAACAGCGTGGGCGCGAAGTGGGTGCAAAGGGACTCTGAGATTACTTCTCCATTGGTAAAATATTATTAGCTATACTATAAAATTCCTTACGAGAAAAATTTTAGTCCATAGAAACCTCTCCTTCTTTCATAAAAACACTCCCCCCTATTGAAAACTTGTGCACGGCCCTGTGTAGCTCGCGGATTTATTATATTGACCTCTTTACCGTAATTATTCTTTAAAGGAAATTCTATGAATTTTCTTTATCTAATGTCTAATTAGATAAAGTAAATTTGTAATAATTAATAAATAAATATTAAATAACTTAAATAAATTTACATTTGTGCATCACTAACACTGATGCAAACTAACAATGTCTTATTAATTAAATTATCGATTAGCAGTCTTTTTAACACGTTAATACATTCTTTTCTGAAATAAATACTGGACTAGACTAAACGTTAGATCTATAACGTTCTTACCACCACTAACTGAAAATAGAGGGATACAAGGAAGAGATGGGACTAATTGAAATACTCCCTGTGGCCAAAGATTTTCTATGTGGGGAGTTAATTGTTTTCCAGAGAGGGCTAAATCTGTTACATTAATGTTCTTCATATAACGTTCATTTGTAATTTTCATTTTTCTAGAGTGGGTTACGTCATTCTTAGTTAAGCTAATGTGTAAGGCTTGAGCACATGACATTGCCAATAGATTTTTAACGCATTTTCCTCTTAAAATTTTAAAAGAGAATGAGAGTTCTCGTGCATAGGTTTGGAGATGCTAGTCCCAGGCGCTACTTTATTCCTTGTTTTCCAAATCTCACACTCCCCACGCCCCCCACTCCCTATAAAGAGTTATATCTAAAGCACAAATCACAGACCTTTTTATCTCAAAGAAAGTATCGAACTACAAATTATATTATCAAATTATTTTGGAAAAGAATTTGCCAATAAATTTAGAAAATTTTAGTCAGCCTGAGCTGCAATCATATATCCCATAGCTACAATCCGAGGGAGTGTATCTGTCCTCGATCACAAACATATACGAGGATGTGCAAATGCGAGAATGCCCAGTTTCATATTACTCGCCCTTGCTGGTAGTGATGATTATCTCATGGCCGTATTAATCAACTATAAAACGGGCCATAGATATTATATTCAACATATATGAGCTTCATTAACATTATGTTCAGTGTCTTGTTGATGGCAGAGTGCAAAGATATATTACCTTTTCTTGGCTTTCCTTTTCCGGGATCCTGAAGTTGTTTAAAGCTTCAGAAACTGTTTTGGAAGACGTTGGAACATCCGGCCTTCCCAACTTTGCCCAGACTGCAGCGTTTTTGATTCTACCTGCTGTATTCTGTCATAGGAAAAAAAAAAGTATTGGAGCATCCGAGATAAACAAAAGATTTAAAAGATTCTATAAAAGAATGCAATCATAGTTTCCCACAATAATTTAGGCCTTAGGGCTTAGATCACTAACAATAATTTAGGAAAACCTGAGGGGGGTGACAATATTGACAACTATGGCGACCCCGATGTACTACTGTAAGGATAAGGCAATTTATAAATTTTAGTATACCTCTATAACTTTTAAATGCAAAATTTTCGACAAGAAATTTATTCATTAATGTTAAATATATTAACCAACACAAATATTTAATATTATTAAATATATTAAAAGACTACATCGAAACATTAAACTATTTTGAGCCCCCCCACCCCGAAACAATCGTCTGGCTACGGGCGTGGCATAGTTTTTATCAAATAGGACGTTGTGGAGTGCTGAGGGTGTATCCTAATTTTGGGATAATGAATTAAAGAAATTCATTTTTTTACGCATATGTCCCTATCGGCTTCTAAGCTGGAGTGCTGAAGATGTATCGTAATTTTGGGATAAAAAATTAAAGAAAATCACATTCCTTACGCCTTTGTTTCTATCGGTTTCTAATCCATGGAGTAGTTTTTCTAAGGTGTTAATAAGGGAAAAGGCATATTTTTTGTAAATCTACAAATTAGTGAAAATCTATGTCAAAGGCGACTTACGTTGCAGTTCTTGTTTCTATGTGACAACTGCTGAAATCCGCCGTTTTTAACCAAGGTTGGAGGAATGGCATATGGCAGACCTGCAAAAGAAACATTCAGATTACATAAACAATTACCACTACTTTGGCCTTTTGAAAGAGCAATTGGTGAATGGATTAACTTACATATCACTAATTCTGCTTTCAAAAATTCGACTAATCACTAATTAACTAATTATAATAATTGATTAAGTACATTAAATTTCATAATTTTTATTAAACCTAGATGGCTAGGCACTCGTAAAAATTACAATTATGTCTAAATGGAATCCTACAGGCAGTGGCTGTAAGGGGGAGGACCTAATAGTGAGCAAAATGAAAGCGCAAACCTTTTTTAAAATTAATTTTTTGTTCTTCAGATGTCAAAAAAAAAAAAAAAAAAATAATCAAAATATTGCTATGAACTAATTTTCCCCACAAAATATTGATAATTTCACGATAGTCACAAATTATACGAATGTCTACATTTATTCGGTTGACATTTAGTTTACACCTACCCTTCCATAAGTAAAATGCTTTTTCAAATTTCTGGTAACCGTTTTCGACAAAAAATTCTCTAATATCGCCATTGTGCGAAAAATGACAGGCTTGCTTGCTTGCTTGCTTTTTGGTTTTACGGCTCAAAGACTACAGTGGTCATGCTGCGCCGGGACCTACTGTTTTCCGAGGAATCCGAACCTCTTAAGGCCTAGGGAACCAAACCCCGGACTACAGTGAGCAGTGCGATCTTTATGAGATCTCTGAGTAAGCGTTCTTTGCACTGCTGGGAGTCGAACCCGGATTAGCGGCGCACTAGGAGAACGCGTTACCACACTGCGCCACCGCAGGGAGCGAAATGACAGGCACTCTGTGGCGTAGTGGTGGGGGAGGGGGTTGCAACTGAGTCAAAAACCCCGAGGGCAAAATTCTAAAGGGCGCAAAATTTTAATATGGGATTGGTGGAAAGGGGTGCTAACGAGCTTCAGCAGGCGCAATTCTTAACTTTCCACTGGCCCTACAGGCGCCATATAATTTTGATCAATTTTAAAGATGAGGTTAAGATGGCAACAGTGTTTTTGAATTTATTAGAAAGATATGGACAAACGAACAGAATCTCTCAAGCCTTTATGTAGGTTACAATAAGCATTGGAAACCATGTGAATATGAAGGTGCTTCATCATAAAGTATGTTTCCTCTTATAAAGGTAGCGAAATTGTGAGGTTCATCTGCCATGGTGATAATTTATGCAGAATTTCGAAGGAATAGCTCTTCGCAATATTCCCCTGAAACGTATCTTGGAGAAAGGGTCTAAAACCGCTACCACCGAATCGATTCGTCTAACCAGCCTCTTTCAAACTGACATTTGCTCGTACAGTCGACGTAAGATATCCGCAGTCAAAATGCAACAGAAATTTTGACCACATATTGAGAATCGCTCCTTATATACACCTGCTGAATGCGCAGTTCCGATGCGCTGGAGTTCCCGCTATTCATTCATTGGACACCAAATTTTAATCATTTGCATGTTCGGTCAAAATGTCTTTGCATACGAAATTTCATTACAATCGGATAACCCCTTCTTGGTGAGTCGATTTTGTTTTGTTATAGGGTGTATATGCGTTCAACCATGAGTTAGAATCGTTTATCAGGCTTGGCAATAATACCGATTCACAGAAACAGACCTATTGACAATGAGCACACCATTTTTATGAGTGAAAAATTGCATCTGAGAAAACAAAGTATTCAATTAAACGTATTTCGAATGATTTTGCTTTCTGTAAATAAATACATGATAATCCAAGGTAAGTGGGTCATGCCCTTTACGTATGTATATATATATATTTCTTTTTTTGTACATGTAAAAATTGAACTCGAGGAAAAGTATACTACACCCTACTGACAGCAACTCTCTCCCGAGAAAAACCTTGCTGCTCCTCCGTAACACACTACATAAATCATATTTTACAGTTCAATTGCCTTGATTTCCCATTTTTACATATTTAATGATGAAGGAAATAGAAATTGAATTTCTTCAGACTATGAAAAAGGATTTTTCTATTTGTTGATTTTAAGTTATTTTTATTAAATTTTTACACAATATATCTATATTTACACACACACATAATATATATACATATGTATGCATTATTTTATTTTATTGATTTAAGCGAGTTTTTTCACTAGTTTTTTTAGTTTTGGCCAGTTGTTTTTAATAAATTAGTTCTTTTAATGTTTAGGCACACCCTCTGTTATCGTTAGTAAATAAGGAAGAAAGACGCGAGGGTGGGGAAGTTTCATTCTGAGATTATCATAGTTTTGACTAGAGAAAAAACATATTCACAATCTGATATAATAATTTGCAATAACGTACAACTATGTTTTCCTGTGGTCTCGGCGAGTATAGAATATATGTTCAACCTTATCTATAAAGATAATAAATAATATAATATCGAATATTTTTTCCCGGTCCCCAAGTATCGTTGTAGACAGATTTCACTGTATTAGGCTTTGAATATTCCAATACCGCTCTAGTCTTTCTTATCGCACTTATGACTATTAGTGAAACGCCATGGCAGCAGCGATCAGGCTTTGTTATCCCTGTGGTAATGCTACAACACATTTCGAGCAGAATTAATGAGAACACGCTATTTTGACGCTTTTGCCCAGAAAACAAGAGTGGTGTAAATTGCGTAGGTAGCAACTAATCATGTTTGGTGCAGTATAGCCCAGATGCTCTTGCACCATAAAACACCTAAACAAACAAATTGCGTAGGTAGCAACTGCGTTTCAGTTGTGTCGTGGTAATTTCCTCTTGATCTTATTGACTCTCTCTCTAGTGTTTTGGAGAATTACTGTATTGAACAGTGTTAATGAAGGTAAGACATTTTACTTACATTTGCCTTCTGCTACCTTCGGATCCGTTGATTCTCCTGGTTTCGTTTTCGCCAGGATTCCTTCCGTGGACTGTTGGCATTTCACAACTGTCTCTGGCTTTTTCGACTCGTGCTCTTTCTCCATCAAACACAGTTTTTTCGGCTCAGGTTCCTCTGACACTTCAACCGACATCTTCCTCTGCAAAAGTGACATACATACTTAGTTTTACCGATGATACAGTTAACATAATAGAGTGAGTGGGGGGAAGATGGGCATAGTTATTTGTATCTTATCTGCAGCTTGATATATTGAATAAATTTGTACAAACAGTATGTGATATTGTAGAATGAACCTTTATTGATACTGAAACTTAGACTTTTCAGTGTATGTTAAACTGCCGAGCCATTTTTATGAAAAAACAAAAGAAAGAAAGAAAGCATTGCAAAATGCCCATCTTACCCATAGTATTGCTAAGGTGAGCATACCAGTTCATATCAGTTATAATCTTCCCATATTTGGCATACGAAATGTTTAAATCCTTTGGCTCCATCACAAGTTTTGTGGAACCATGTATTACGCTCTTGGCATTTAAAAAACGCCAAACAAAGATCAACAATAAATTTTTCAAAATTTTCAATATCTCAGTCGCAGATTTTTACCCCTCTCTTCTCCCCACCCTTATCAGGTTCCCTCCCCCTCCTTAACATGCATCAATGCCTAACACTGTAGTGTTAAGCCTACACACTAAAGGTTTTTAAAATAATATGCCAACAACATATTACTTCGGGAGCCCATCTTACATACAAATTTTGTGCTCGTCTCACCCCCAATAAGAGATTACCATTTATAGTGTCGTGCTGAAAAAGGTTTGCGACACATCGGTCACTTCTTTCACCACGTTTTAAATGAACTTAAACACCATATTAATCTCCCCTAAACGTTTCATGTCGCTTTCGAAATAATTATATGAAATAAAGTTTACTGAAGTAAGCATAAAAATTATAAAAAACATTTCCTTGCACTGATTTTTAGAACAGCTGCAAAATACTTCTCTCCTAGTTGAAATACCTTTTCCTCCCGGAAACAAACTCATGAACTGAAGTACATCACTATTATACCAACATCAGTTCTTTGCATTGCGTACATGGGAAATGACGTCACTGTGCCCATCTTTCCTCCACTCACTCTAACAGCACAGTATTAGATATGTTGTCAATACAGAAGGTAAGAATAAAGGTGAGAAAAAAAATGTAACATGGTTTGGAGATAACCATACGAATAGTAAATGTAGGTAATACAAAAATAATGGTTTTGAAACTTAAACAATGGAACAATTTAACAATAAGAAAATAGAAATGGTGAAGAAAACAAAATTCCTTAATGTGATACTTATGAGAAAATTAAATGGAAGGGAACACACCAGAGAAACCTTAAAAAATAAAATTCGCGCGAAAAACCGGTTATCAAAGACGCCCTTCCCTCTACTGAAATGAAACAAGCCGTCTGTGACGTCTCCTCCCTCCAATTTTACGAGACTTGGCTGCCAATTTTCCGCGAATGAACTACAAGTAATGTATACCGAATTTAGCACATAATGGAATAAAAGAAAAAAATAATACACCAAAATTCCTGAGAGAAAAAAGCACATCCTCATCGAAATTAAATTTAAACGTAATTTAAATTTTCCTAAGCAGACTTAAAAAAGCTCAATTTGAGCAATCAAAATGCCTTACCTTTTCTGGAGGACGTACTCGGCTCGTTTCCTCCTCAGATTCTGAATTCTCATCTTCTGAGTCGAAATTTTCCTCCTCAGATTCTGATGCTTCATCCTCTGAGTCGGAGCTTTCTTCCACATCATCCACCTCTTTAAGTTCAGATGCAGCATCGAAAATCTCCCGCAGGGCCGCAGCAACCTGCCCCAAAGTGTTGAAACGCGGCTTATCAATCAACTTCGCCGGCAGATAATCATAAAGCCGTTCAAATCCACGCTGAAAATAAAAAATGAATTTGCCTTATTATTTGGTTAATTTGTTTAAGTACTTGCCATATGTAAATGATTAAAACCAAATTAAGGAATAAATTCTTCCCACGCAAAAGTGATAAATTAAAAACGAGAGATCGTTTCAGTAAAATTAATATTTTCATTATTATCCTGTACTCAGTGTCGCATTAAGGTCCTATTTAGCTACTATGCATGTAACCTTCCCGGATTTTTCCCTTAAAGTTCATAATCTTCGATATTCAGATTTATCAATAATAAAATCTTCTCGGATTGACATGAATAGAGTAACAAGAGCAAAAATAAAGTTTAAATGTAAATAACAGTAGTCCGATTCATGGTCCCTGTGTAATCGAAGGCCCGGGCCAACATGTAAATCCCATTAATCTATAGGAATTTGTCATTCATCCGATAGACAAACGAAGTAGAAGGGGGTAAAATGTCTCAAAGCGACGGTGTTAGTGGAACATCCACGTTCACCTTTAGTGAAAATTTTAAAATTATGGACCTTGGTTTCCTTCGGAAACAAACGCAACCAGATAAAGGCAGACATCCATTGAGTTACATGATAAACGTAAGCGTACTTTACATACCTTTATGTCCATAGCCCATTGGCACCTCTGCCCTTCTTGATTGAATCTAAGAAAATTCGACAGTGATTGCCGCACATCGTTGGCAAAGTCCACCGGATTGTTATAACCTCTGTCTTGAAACTTTTTCTAAACATAGAAAAGGAAAACCGTCAGAATTACATGTATTCATCATGGTTAGTCAATTCAAGGCTAATCAATTTTACAAATTATTGCATGCCCTGCTCAAATATTTACCTTAACTGTTACTAAATTTAGTGTATTCGTAACTTGATCGTTATAGGCATGGAATTCTTCTTCGTTTTCCTCAAGTGATCGGAAGAGAGGCGCAGGGCGCACCTAAGAAAAGAATGAATTTTAATAAGCTGGTAAGTTGTAAAAACTGTTAGAATATTATAAATTATAACAACATTTATGTATTTTATGATAATTATATAATTGTGATGTCAAAATCTGGTGATACTTACATCATATTGGCTCCAGAGGCATCTGAGCAGCTTCAGACAGTACTCCATTCGAGTTAGATGCAAAATCTACAAAAATGGAAAGATTTTTACTGAAAAATGAGAAATTTTTATTCGAAAACAGCGACTAATCTAATTTTGTGCAATTAAAAATATTTCCTCTCAAATAAATACTTGTGGACCTTGTTTGATTTTTATATTGCGATTATAATCCGTTACGATAACACGATTATAATTTTATACAAAGGGGTATTTCTGACGGGAAGATAGACTTCATACAAAGCCGGATAAAGTTCTTTTGAAGGTCCTAATTCTTCGCAGGCCCCCTTAGCATCAATTAAGATGCCGTAAAATTATTTTTTTTTAAGAAAATATGTTATATCATTGCTTCATTGAATTGAAGTTTACTCAAAACTTCAAACTTCTTTATTTAAATCAAATTACGCTTATGCAGTTACAAAATTTTGGGGAAAAAATGAAACCCTAATAAAACGCAAAATAACATAAGTTATAAATCTATTTACACATGTGAAACATTTTATCTACAATACATGCAGAAAAATATATTCACAAGTTACACATTCTACATCACAGGTTTGGGTCCCGAGTAAATGCTATAGCATAATTCGCTCGAAACCCTATACATAAGCAACGAATGATACACAAAATGATAAACAGAATGTGAAACTCGTTTATGATATACATATTATATAAATTATATTAAAAATCCCGTTTTCTTCTTTTTCCAGTTAAATTATCAATCATTTCTTCAAAATTAATATTGTCGCAAGCAGAGGTTTCCAAGCCATATTCCTTGGAGCCCCAAGGTCTCCCCAATGTTCGTCCAGGGGCTCCGCGGAAGCATTAAAAATGAAAGGATATTTTAGAAAAAATAATTCACTTGATCCGTAAAAAATAAATTTGTGATCCTAATTTTTTTGGAAATTTGGTTTTTTTTCACATTTCGATTTTACTACATTATTAGTTTACTATCATAATTTAAACATATTAAAAAAAATCACTCAAAAGCCCGGAATATAGTACTAAAGTAGTATAATTGGTTAATGAATCCATTTGCCGTTGCTTCGAAACCAACTTGACTGACATAAATTGATTATGAATTCCTCTTAAACGTTGCGTCTGAAACCGAAAATTGCTTTTTGAATAAAGTAAGGAATGTTTTGAATTTTGGTTAAGTTTAGAGCTCGAATTAAAACCACTAACAGATAAATGCAAAAGCATTTCGTCTCCCGTTTTCTATAAGCAACTTGTGTGAATCCGGATTTTCTGCCCATGTAGCAACTAAAACCAAATGCAGACACTATTTGGACGCTGAAGCAGACATTCTTTTGCAGCTATCCCCAATAAAGCCAGATATTGATGAATAATTCAAAACTAAACAGCTCCGTACCTCTTATTAGTCACTGCATTTATTAATTATTACTAGCTTACATAGAGGCCCCTATACAAAGAACACATACTAAAAATGAAAAAGGAGTTAATGGGTCCGCGGCCATTTTTTTCTTAAAAAAAAAAAAAAAAGCCTCATCGGGTCAAAAAATTTGGGAACTACTGGTCTTGAGCATATTGCTGATGATATATCACTGATTCAAGCACCGCTGTAGTCCTAAAATAAAAAATGTGTGAAGTCCCAGACTGACCTCATGAAAATAGTGGGATAGGGCACTGCTTCAAATTTCCAAAGCACAGTGAAGAAGCCACCTATAATTTCTCTTTCTTTTAAATCTTATTTTACCGTTTTACACTGAATTTTAGAATTTTTTAAAGAGTTTATGAATTTTTATTATCTATTCCTTAATTATTTAAATGTTTTTGGTTACTTGTTGAAAGTTCGATTCCGGCCGTTAAAATGAGAGTTTAAATGTGTTGTTTTTGGTGGAGGAATAATAATTTTATCGGGGTTAGTTAGTACTGCAATCCTGTGATCATTTTTTTTTAACGACCAGAATGTTTTAGGACACTTTTTTCCTAACATTAATTAATGCAAAAGCAGTCTAATTTTTTGCGCGTGGGAACAATCGTTTCAGATAAACTTAAGTGTAGGAGCGCCATTCCCACGCTACTACATTTCTAGAATCAAGGAATTTTGCAAATAATCTTTACCCATCATAGCAATGAAAATGATTTTCTCTAGCAGCATCTGAAATAGGCTTTGTCCATTAAAACGCCGGGCCTTTCAAAAAACCAGCCTCAGACATTCATTTTTTGCGCCTATTGGGTCCTAATGTCGACTAATTTATATTCGGTCCTAATTTCGACTGGTCTTCTCATATAAAACATCTCACTCATGATCGATGTACTACATTTTAACATAGCTACGTAAGGTCCGAAGGAAAGTAGGCACTGTGCTGCTATAATTCTGCATACTGCAAAAGGTTTTTTTACATTACGTAAAATAAAATATAATTTAAATACAATATAAAGTATATATATATATAAGCATGCTTTAAAATAAAAAAAGTCTTGCTTACTTCAGCATATAGGGGGCATCGTTCTTGACTTGGCAGTTGTTCTTAACCTCAGGTGTAGCTTTACGATTCGTTCCTTTTGACTTTTCGCTCCATCTAAATAACAAAACATGTTTATTATCAATACCGATATAGCACAGGTATAAGCATAATCAATATTGTTTTATCACAAGTTTATTATCAATATTTCAATAAGAATTTAATTAATTGTTTTTAAAATAAATATTTTAATGATAGCAAAAATAGTGAAATAGAAACCCTTTTTTTTGTGTGTGTACGTATAATAATAATTGCATAATTCAACTTCATTATATGCACACAAAAAGCTTCGTTTCTTTATTTTATCATTTAATTCGGTGCGTTGTGTCTACAATTTGTAATTAAAGTAAGCTCTTACTTCAAAAATTTTTGATACTGGTCAAAAGTGAATAACAAGTTGTCAAATTCTAAAATACACACGCAATGTTGAGACCCTTCTCAACCTGGCCAGTGTCTTGCAAGCTTAATCTGCAATCAGGCCATGAGTAAATCAGAATATTTTATAAAGTTCCTTCCAATAAAGCGTGCATTTTTTATTGAATATTCTTTGTGAAACATTTTGCTGAAAACGGCAGAAAACTCGTAAAGGTAAATTGTCAAAATTTTCGTGTTTCACCAATTCCCAATTATTTGACAAAAACGGGATTAGCCTGTTTTTCTCCTGATTTGGATTTACGATATTCACTACGAATAAGAGGTAAACAAGGAGAGCTTTGTTCGAAAGGTAGTATCTTACAAAAAAAAGGTGGGGTATTGCAATAATTCAAAATACAGCATATCTCTTGTGTGTGTGGGGTGAGGGGGGAGTTCTACTTTCAAACAGAGAATCCTTTATATAACCCTCGTTGTACTTTATATATGTCTTAAGTGCCATGGTAATGATTTGACGTACACCGGCGTGTTAGGGTTTCTTATCAATTGTTCTATTCCTGAAGGTCATTCAGGGTCAAAGAAAAAGCCTGTGAACCCAATCCCTTATTACCACAACAAAAACCGCAAAAAAAAACAACCAACAAATTACCTGTAATGATTTTGAAGAAATATTTAATTGTAATATTCCAGTAATAGAAGGGAGGGATTGGAACTCCAAATAACCACTTTCCGGAATGATGAAAAACCGTAACAGTTATTACTTTACTGCAGCCGGGTAAAAACACCACTTTCCCCGAAAATTATAGACTTATTAGTCTACTCCCTATGTTAGGTAAAGTACTTGAAAGATTGATAAAAGATAGGCTAGTTAACTTCCTAGATGAACATAATATCATTGAAAATCACCAATTTGGTTTCAGAAGGAAACACTTCACGGAGCAGCAGCTCATTGGAGTAACTGACCTTATTAAAAATTATCTCAGGGAGTATATAAATATTAACTTTGAAGTAATAGTAATCTGTATTTGGGAATTATTTTTTTTTTTTCAATAATTGGAACTCAAAAATTTTTGTCTGTATTGATAATAAAGCTGAAAATTTAATATGAAAATTAGCATCTGCATTCTCAGTTCCTTATTAATTTTTATTCTAATTGAAAGACAATTCCTTACTAAATTGTATTTCCTTCCCATCTCTTTACTATATAAATGAATATATTTGCAAATGAGTGTATGTAAATATTTTTTTTAAGTATACATCATTTCGAATTATAATCTAACGGACAACACGAAACTAATGAAACCTAAATATGTTGACGAAAATATAGACAAAAATTTGGAAATTTAGCGTACTTGATAATCAAGTAATTAAAGTGCTTAATTAAATTGACAAAATAACGCTGAAAAATTTTTTTGACAATCGTCGAATACATAAAATTCCTCAACTCTAGCCCCTCGAAAAAATGCAGCGTAAAAATGATAGAAAAATATTAGGAGAAATTTTAGTGATATAACCGCTTTGAGCATTTAAATTAAAAATAAAATTAATGGTACTAACACGGCTTAATATTACAAAAATATCTTAAACTTTGACTTACAGTTAATTTGCTGGAATCAAAACCTTGAAACAGGTGATGTCAGTATCTGAGACACAAACCACTCTCCAGAAATTAGAAAACGACAGAAACGCTTCTTCCCAATCTGATCGATCAACAAGAACTGATCAAATACAAATGTGGAGAAAAATTGGAACTATTGTCGTGAGGGCAGCCCCAGCTCCTAAATTCCTCCATTCAGTCACTCTGCATTGTCATTGGTCAAGTTACTCGATTTGCTTTCTGGGTGTGGGTGGGTGTGGTCATGGGCTTCAAAAAAGGTATCTGCGATAATCCCCCAATTCTTGGACTGTTACGAATATAAATTTATTAATAAAAGTAAAATTAGAATTTTTGCTTTTTGATTCTAAAACCACTGAGGCGGAAATGACTATATGCACAATACTAAAGATTAGTTGGTCAGTGTAAAGTATGTTTTAATATTACACTTCCCTTAAAGCATAAATATATAACAGTTTTTCTGATTGAGTGTGTACGTGTAAAGAGACTTGCCCAATCTAAATTTTGTGTACGCTGTTGAATTATTTTACAAGTTTTGAACAAAAATATGCAGTCCTGAATAAAATAAGCTACAATCCCCTACATATAAATGCAGAAGAGCCGTTTATAACGATCCCACATTTAACAATGGAAATATGGACTTGGCTTTTAAGAAAAAAAATATTCTAATAAACTCTTTTATAATATAACGATGCAATATTATCATTGTCCCTAACGTTTATGATATACAAGATAAGAACAAAATACACTTCTATATATAGTTGAAACATTGAAAATGATCAAAATTTTCCTTTCTTGGCGATATGTCAATACGGTTGTTTGCTTTTGACAGCAGTCGGAAAACTGTACTAAATCCAGAATCGACAACACAGTAAGTGTGAAACCACTGTATGAGTAAAAGCAAAGTGTTCGATGCTCGTTATTTTAAAATAAGGCCGCTGTGAGACACAAAATTAAAAATAAACACTAATGGATAGACGTTATTTCTTATATTAATGATAATATTATTTTAGAAATGATATTTCCTGGCCCACTTAAAAATTTTCAAAACCCCTTCCAATTTTACGAATCTTATCTGTCCCCACCGCCTCACCCCCATCTCAAAGTGTAGCATTGTGTCACACGACTCCGATCCGGAAACACTCTTTCTAACTCCAGTGTACCTGATGAAACAAATTTTCTATTACGAGATGTACTACCTACACGAAACAAATTATACACTTTCAGCCTGAAGAATTTGTGTGCCAACACTTAGTTTTTTTGGTTTTTTTCGAATTCTTAATCTAACTAGTCGAAAATCTAAGATTCATTCCTACCTACCTTTGTAAAAACATGCTGGCAATTACATTATGAATGCATTCTTCCCCAAACTACAATTTTACAAACGTAAACTGAATTTTCTGCAATCCCAAATACATCTTAAGCTCATGGGACTTTTCTGCCAACATAAACCACAACCAATATAATTGTATATAGAGATAGGATGTTTGCTACACATACTAAACAATAACACCCCAATATTCAGATTAATAAAAATAATAATATCGGATACTATGGTTAAGAGATAATCGCAACGATATCCGCTAGACCATTTTGTAAAAAAACAATAAAAAAATGTAAGTAAATAATGGAGCATCTTGTTTTACAAGAGATAAAGAAAAATCGAATCAATCTATCCTTTGAAAAATAAAACAAATTATTAAAAAACACAACAATTCTTTATTCAGACAGTTTTGCTTTTGCAAACTGCACAACCATTTTTGTTTTCCATGAAGTGTTCTATAAATACTGAGAATAAGTTTATATCCTAACATATATGGAGATTAGTTTGAACGACGTTTGTGCCTTATTAAAAATAACAAACACTCTATTGTCTACAAGGCCGCGTCATGCAGGTTGTGCCCCGTACAAAGGCGCCTGACCAGTAGGAGCGCCATTTTAAGAAGAAAATTATTTATTTTTTGAAAATGCATTAACGTAAATCAGTAAATGAATATGTGTGATTAAATCCATTAAGCTGATAAATTATAACAAACGTTTACAGAATTCATGAAATAAAACTTTACTGCAAAAATTTCACGACCTAAACGAAATAGCAAGGCAGTCAAAAATGAACAGGAAACGACACTTTAGACGCTTGGCTTGACGTACGACACGAGTGATATGCAGGCAGGGGTATATACACATACAGAAAACACTCCCTTCATGAAATCTAAACATACAATATGTTTAATGAAAATAACTTGATAAAATCTAATCCACAGCCCCTAAAAATCGTGAACAGCCCCCCCCGGTTATGGATCCTGGGAAAACCCTATATTTAAGCATAAAGCAGGGTGCAAGCTCACATCAAAACACTCTAACTAAAAATTTAAGAAATTAGTAGATCCATGGCCCGATTAAGACAAATGAAATTATAAGCACAGTATCATATGCCCCCAAACGCGCGTTGGTAGATTTAGTCTCCTCACACTTGGGCTGAGCTTTTAAAAATAGTGAAATTGAAACCTTTTTTGTGTGTGTTTGTGTGTACGTATAATAATACTTGCATAATTCAACTTCATTATATGCACACAAAAAGCATCGTTTCTTTATTTTATCATTTAATTCGGTGCGTTGTGTCTACAATTTGTAATTAAAGTAAGCTCTTACTTCAAAAATTTTTGATACTGATCAAAAGTGAATAACAAGTTGTCAACTTCTAAAAAACACACGCAATGTTGAGACCCTTCTCAAACTGGCCAGTGTCTTGCAAGCTTAATCTGCAATCAGGCCATGAGTAAATCAGAATATTTTATAAAGTTCTTTCCAATAAAGCGTGCATTTTTTATTCCATATTCTTAGTGAAACTTTTTGCTGAAAACTGGTAAAGGTAAATTGTCCAAATTTTCGTGTTTCACCAATTCCCAATTATTTGACGAAAAGGAAATTAGGCTGTTTTTCTCCTAATTTCGATTTACGATATTCGCTACGACTAAGAGGTAAACAAGGAGAGCTTTGTTCGAAAGATAGTATCTTACAAAAGAAAAGATGGGGTATTGCAGTAATTCAAAATACAGCATACCTCTTGCGTGTGTGTGTGTGGGGGGGGGGTTCTACTTTCAAACAGAGAATCCTTTATATAATCCTCGTTGTACTTTATATATGTGTTAAGTGCCGTTGTAATGGTTTGACGTACACGGGTGTGTTATGGTTTCTTATCAATTGTTCTATTCCTGAAGGTCATTCAGGGTCAAAGAAAAGCCTGTGAACTCAATCCCTTATTACCACAACACCAACCGCAAAAAAAAAATTACCTGTAATGATTTTGAAGAAATATTTAATTGTAATATTCCAGTAATAGAAGGCAGAGATTGGAACTCCAAATAACCACTTTCCGGAATGATGAAAAACCGTAACAGTTATTACTTTACATCAGCCGGGTAAAAACACCACTTTCCCCGCAAAATTATAGACTTATTAGTCTACTCCCTATGTTAGGTAAAGTACTTGGAAGATTGATAAAAGATAGGCTAGTTAACTTCCTAGATGAACATAATATCATTGAAAATCACCAATTTGGTTTCAGAAGGAAACACTTCACGGAGCAGCAGCTCATTGGAGTAACTGACCTTATTAAAAATTATCTCAGGGAGTATATAAATATTAACTTTGAAGTAATAGTAATCTGTATTTGGGAATTATTTTTTTTTTTTCAATAATTGGAACTCAAAAATTTTTGTCTGTATTGATAATAAAGCTGAAAATTTAATATGAAAATTAGCATCTGCATTCTCAGTTCCTTATTAATTTTTATTCTAATTGAAAGACAATTCCTTACTAAATTGTATTTCCTTCCCATCTCTTTACTATATAAATGAATATATTTGCAAATGAGTGTATGTAAATATTTTTTTTAAGTATACATCATTTCGAATTATAATCTAACGGACAACACGAAACTAATGAAACTTAAATATGTTGACGAAAATATAGACAAAAATTTAGCGTACTTGATAATCAAGTAATTAAAGTGCTTAATTAAATTGACAAAATAACGCTGAAAAATTTTTTTGACAATCGTCGAATACATAAAATTCCTCAACTCTAGCCCCTCGAAAAAATGCAGCGTAAAAATGATAGAAAAATATTAGGAGAAATTTTAGTGATATAACCGCTTTGAGCATTTAAATTAAAAATAAAATTAATGGTACTAACACGGCTTAATATTACAAAAATATCTTAAACTTTGACTTACAGTTAATTTGCTGGAATCAAAAACTTGAAACAAGTGATGTCAGTAGCTGAGACACAAACCACTCTCCAAAAGTTAGAAAACGACAGAAACGCTTCTTCCCAATCTGATCGATCAACAAGAACTGATCAAATACAAATGTGGAGAAAAATTGGAACTATTGTCGTGAGGGCAGCCCCAGCTCCTAAATTCCTCCATATCAGTCAGTCTGCATTGCCATTGGTCAAGTTACTCGATTGGCTTTGTGGGTGGGGGTGGTTATGTGCTTCAAAAAAGGTATCTACGCTAATCCCCCAATTCTTTGAATTTTACGAATATAAATTTATTAATAAAAGTAAAATTAGAATTTTTGCTTTTTGATTCTAAAACCACTGAGGCGGAAATGACTATATGCACAATACTAAAGATTAGTTGGTCAGTGTAAAGTATGTTTTAATATTACACTTCCCTTAAAGCATAAATATATAACAGTTTTTCTGATTGAGTGTGTACGTGTAAAGAGACTTGCCCAATCTAAATTTTGTGTACGCTGTTGAATTATTTTACAAGTTTTGAACAAAAATATGCAGTCCTGAATAAAATAAGCTACAATCCCCTACATATAAATGCAGAAGAGCCGTTTATAACGATCCCACATTTAACAATGGAAATATGGACTTGGCTTTTAAGAAAAAAAATATTCTAATAAACTCTTTTATAATATAACGATGCAATATTATCATTGTCCCTAACGTTTATGATATACAAGATAAGAACAAAATACACTTCTATATATAGTTGAAACATTGAAAATGATCAAAATTTTCCTTTCTTGGCGATATGTCAATACGGTTGTTTGCTTTTGACAGCAGTCGGAAAACTGTACTAAATCCAGAATCGACAACACAGTAAGTGTGAAACCACTGTATGAGTAAAAGCAAAGTGTTCGATGCTCGTTATTTTAAAATAAGGCCGCTGTGAGACACAAAATTAAAAATAAACACTAATGGATAGACGTTATTTCTTATATTAATGATAATATTATTTTAGAAATGATATTTCCTGGCCCACTTAAAAATTTTCAAAACCCCTTCCAATTTTACGAATCTTATCTGTCCCCACCGCCTCACCCCCATCTCAAAGTGTAGCATTGTGTCACACGACTCCGATCCGGAAACACTCTTTCTAACTCCAGTGTACCTGATGAAACAAATTTTCTATTACGAGATGTACTACCTACACGAAACAAATTATACACTTTCAGCCTGAAGAATTTGTGTGCCAACACTTAGTTTTTTTGGTTTTTTTCGAATTCTTAATCTAACTAGTCGAAAATCTAAGATTCATTCCTACCTACCTTTGTAAAAACATGCTGGCAATTACATTATGAATGCATTCTTCCCCAAACTACAATTTTACAAACGTAAACTGAATTTTCTGCAATCCCAAATAAATCTTAAGCTCATGGGACTTTTCTGCCAACACAAACCAGTACCAGTAATTGTATATAGAGATAGGATGTTTGCTACACAGACGTATTAAACTTGGCTGGAGTGCATTTGGAAGAAACAGTTTTATCCTGAAGGGGAAATTGCCTTTATGTCTAAAAAGAAAAGTCTTCAACCAGTGTGTATTGCCAGTCCTCTCTTATGGATCAGAGACATGGAGTCTAACAGTTGGAGCAATACGAAAGTTACAGACAACGCAAAGGAGCATGGAGAGGTGCATGCTTGGAATAACTAGGAGAGATCGAAAAAGAAACACTTGGGTGAGAGAGCAAACTAGAGTAGAGGACATCATTGTTAAAGTAAAAGGGCTGAAATGGCGATGGGCTGGGCATATTGCAAGAAGAACTGATCAACGATGGACAACAGAAATTCTGAACTGGATTCCAAGAGACCACCGAAGACCTAGAAAACGTCCTCAAACTAGATGGGTGGATGAAATAAGAAAAGAGGTTGGGGTGACGTGGAAACGAATGGCCCAGGATAGACTTGTGTGGAAAGCATTTGGAGAGACCTTCATCCAGCAGTGGATAGATAATGGTTGAATATGATGATGATGATGATATATATATATATTACAAAAAGTGTGTATAAAAATTTACACCTCAGAAAATTCATTATGCCTCAAAAGAGAATTTATGTTTGTTTGCGTTCAGTAGATCTGAAGCCACAGATTATATTTCAAGAATACGGTGGTTTAAGAGCATTTAATTTGTCGTGGTTGCTACACATAAAAATTTTTTCTGTTCATCTGGGTAGGTGTCCTGGGAACGGAATTGTGTATTTTCTAGCCAGATAATCTGACTGAATGAAATTTAAATGAGAAATAAATCCTTCTCATTTGCATAGGTCACTTGACTTAGAATTTCAGAGACCCCAACAAATTTTTAAACCAGCGGCTATGTTATATAGCATGCCAACGCACATGAATTAGAAGTTTCCTTTATTTGCAGTTCTACGGTATTATGTATTGTTTGTTTGTTTGGCTTTTTTATGGCGCAAGAGCATCTGGGCTATACTGCGCCAAGGTATTATGTACAAAGGTACATTTTACCTATGTCAATGAGGTAGGTGAAGAAGGCCCTTCCTAGGTGGCATCGCCTTCTGGTCCACTGTATTTGCTGAAAACCCATATCTTATGTATCCATTTTATATAAATCGAACACTACGCAGATTAAATCAAACAACAATGTCAATCAATCAACGTTTATTGGCGTAGTGATACCAACGCCGATGGTATGGCGTGATTAGATGGTGAAACGTTCGAAAGAAAATAAATATTTCTGCCTTCGGTGGGACCTGAACCCACGACCTTCCACTTGCCGGGCGGAGGCTCTGCCCGTTCTATCTTGTTGTTTGACCCATATACCTCTTATCCAATTGTCTTTCATTACTTTCGCAAAGTGATATCTCCAACCTTTTAAATAAAAAAAAAACAAGCCCGGCAAAATTTTTTAGGTGCAGCAGCAATGACCCGCAGCCCGTGTGTAAAGACACCCTTTGTGGCATCTAAGAAAGTTAGTCATTCTTTTGTTATTCCTGTCTCCTATTTGTAAGAAGCATGACGTGGTGCCAGTGTGCCAGCCATGAGCGTGGCACTTGAAAAATTACAGTGGTGGGTGGGTGGGGGAGTCTGTAGCAACTTCGGGAAAATTTAAGTTCAGAAGAACAACGTATTTTTTCCTTCAATTGGGGCTGGAGCCCCTTTAACCCCTCCTTTTCCTACACCACTGATCTTAACAGTATGTACATGTGAATGCCCATTTGGTAGGAATTAGTAATTAAAAATCATAAGTTGTTGAAATTTATCTTTTGTTCAACTTTTTTGAAATATTGAAAATTCTTAAAGGTTTTTAACCATGTGACCAGCTTCTTCTAGTTTGGTGTAAAATATGTTTGTTTGTTTTTTTCTGTCCTTGTGGAACAAAAATTTAGCAAATCAATTAAGCTTTTTAACAGAATTATTTATTTTTACATTTTTAAAGGTAAATCAGTGATGAGTGTTTATTAGCTTCATGCAAAGAATTCTTTTCCTTTGGATATACACGTGAGTACCCATATGAGTACTTCCAGTGTATGTGGGTGAGTGTGGGGGGTGCTGAGAAAAATTATTGTTTCTTTCTCAAAGCTATCAAACATTTTAGTGAATATACAAGATACCAAAAGGCTACAAAAATAATTGATACTGCTTGACAATTAGTAGTGAGTTAAAAAGTACCTTTTTTTAAAATGTGACTAAATTTTTTTAAAGTAAATGCATATCGGAATCAGGGAAATCAAATTTTTGAACGGCTAAGGGGATAGAGCCCCCCCTGCTAACCTATATGGGCGCCCATGTGTATATATGATGTTTCTTTTTCAATTACTTGACCTTGCGGTGGTGCAGTGGTAATGAATTCGTGTAGCACAGTGGTGCGCAAACCGCGGGTCGTGACCCCGCTGGGTGTCGCGAGAAAATTTTTGTGGGTCGCCAAATTTAAAGAAATATGCATAATATGTGCTAACATATTTTTCAATTATAGGACAGATCGTCCAGGGGGGTCGCGACAAAATTTTACACAAAACGGGGGGTCGGCAATGAAAATAGTTTGCGGACTACTTGTCTAGCACACCGTTATGCGGAGTTCGAGTCCAACAATGCCCCACCCCGTCCCCACACATAAAGACCGGCTAACTGCAATCTAGAAGTTGGTTCCTGAAAATGTAGGAAGTTTTGATACATCGGAAAACTGCGGGATCCTTACTGCACTCGCATCGTAAAACTCTCAAGAGACAAAAATATTTTCCACATATTACTAACTTCTTTTGCTTTATTATTGTGTAATTGACAACCTAATTAATGTTCAGCTTAATAGCCTGTAATTAACAATTAAAAATAGCAGTAAAATTTGTAAACGTTGAATTATCTCTTGGCGATAATTTGTGCTTACAACTAGACAATTCATTATTTCTTTAATTTAATTTTACCATTCTAATTTTAATTTGTTTTCGCTTTAAAACTTTACGTACGGATTCACTTTGTTCGGCCCTCTTTACGTCGTAAAAATACAACCAACTAATTTTTGATTAAAGAGCGCCATCTGTTTATCGTTCTTTTGTTGATTGGGTTAAATGGGAAAAAAGACCGACTGACTGCTCACTGTATTCTGGAGGTTGATTCCATAGATTACAGGACGTTTGGATACTTCGGGAATTTATAGGATCGGATGTAAATAGCATGATCCTTGCATCGTAAAACTCAAAAGAGACAAACGAATTTTCTACATATTACTAAGTGTTTTTGCTTTGTCATTATGTAATGAACAATCTAATGAATGCTTAGCTTAACAGCCTGTAATTAAAAATTGCAAATGACAGTAAAATTTGTAAGTCGTCAATTATCGATCGGCGATAATCTGTGATCAGAATTAACCAATTCAATGTCCCTTTAATTTATTTGTTTTCGCTTTAAAACCTTACGTACGGATTTATTTTGTTCGACCCAGAACGACCCTCGTTGGTCTTACGTCGTAAAAATACAACTAACCAACTAATTTTTGATTGAAAAGTATCATCTGTTTGTTGTTCTGTTATTGATTGAGTCAAATCGAAAAATATGCTTTTGGATTTTGAAATTTTTGGATATCCCCACTTTCATATAATGGCGATATCGTTGTAATTATCATTGTTATGTCGACTAAGTTAGAAAGTCAATGACAAAAGCGTGTTTTGAAAACGACGTGTTGCATTTTCTCTTCGTAATTGAAATTTAATCTCAATTTCGAAGCAAAATTTAAAAAATTTAAATACCTCACCCCTCAAAGATTTACCATTCATTCAGTTTACAAAACCCTTATCTAGATGCATGGGAAACAGGACTTCTGAATGGTAGGGGAAAAAAGGACACATTCTGGGTGCTGCATCAATTCGTCGCAAGCACAATTTGTAAATAGGGTTAAAGGTGGTTGAAAATACAGAAATTCCTTAAAAAGATTAATTAGGTAAAGACTGTTTGCTTAAGAGAAATTATTATGGGTATGTAGGCTGTTGAAAAATGTGCCCTAATTTATGCAAATGACATAAAAGACAGAGGTTGAAGTGAAGTTTCTTAGGATGTAAAAATGATTGGATACATAATTAAGAAACGCTTTTTTTTCCTAGTTTAAGGATAACTTCCCTTCTTTTTAAAATTTGAGTTAATATTTACGTGGTGTATATAAAAAAAAAATGCTTCATTTTTTAACGATCACAAGCGTAGTACTACGTCTACCTTTTTTTACACCATACCGATTATATACGTAAACATTTCCAGGGTTAGGACTTTACAGGTCTCTAACTAGTTGAACACATATCGGGCCTCCGAATCAATCTCTAACTCCTCTTTTCCAACCATTTTTAAAGAGCTAGTTGCTAACGGGGTGTCCAGCTCTTGTAATTTTTTTAGCCATTCGTGTAAATAATTTTAAAACAACGAAAAACGCTGAAATATTTCGCGTCGAGCCTCTTAAAATACATGCCCCGGACATTTGCCTCTTTTTCACCTGCCCCTCTTTAGATATGGCGCCCACAGAAAAATTAGAAGGGGCCGGGGCTTGAATCGCTATTATGGCTCTGCAATATTTGCATTTTCTTATGCTTTTTATGAAAAGACAACATGTGCTTGTAAGCAAACCCCCACCCCCGATTTGAAAAACGCACAAGGACACCCATGAAATCTGTTATCTAAGCCGAGGAAAAGGAAATGAATTTTATAATAATTTACATTAAAAAAAGCAACGATAACGTTTTTAAAGATAACCAGATACAATAAAATTTCAATAGTAATTATGATACCCCTAAAGGAAGACTCTATTTAAAATTTTAAATTGAAAAAGTTAATGTTATTAGAGGATATATATATTGTGTACATGGTGGATGTATAATCATGCCCAAACATTAACCATTGTTTCCACTAATAGTCTTTGATTCCAGAAGCAAAGCTTTAATAATAATGTTATCTAATCGTGAATTTAATTAATTGTACATATATTTATTCCAATAGTGTGAGGGCTCCATTTTTATATATCATACATGATGCTCCGAGACCAACGCGCCACATGCTGATGCACTAAACCAGTGTGTGCTCTCTGGAACTCCACGAGGCGCCCCTGTTTTAACCCCTAAATAACGCATAGAATACATAATGGACAAAACCGAACTGCCTGCCCACTCTTTAATTTTTTTTTTTTATGCGCATTACATATAAACCAGTTTCCAGAGATTTTGAAGTGGGACGCAAATCGAAAGCACCTTAAGCGCCAATAATATTTGTTCTGGTATTAAACGTATGGGTGCTGGTAATTGCGCCGGGAGTATTGGTAAAGAATGAAAGATCGTCAGTGTTTAAATAGTTGCAAAGTGAGCCCATTGAAATATTTTTAATTTTGTTCAGTGTTAGTATTGGAATGTTACGGTTATTAAAATAATTAGGTACCTCAAATTCATGGCATCCGAATTAGTGAATATCAATTAAAACATCGTAATTAGGTCTTTTAAAAACTAAGCATTTCTGCCTAGTCTAGACACCGGAACAGAACAATAAAAATAATTCAATATTATGCCAAAAGTGATTTCAAAATGCGTTTGATATGAGATAAAATTAGAATTATCAGTTTTACATTATGCTATATATATATAATTTTTTTATTTATTTATTTATTTATTTTTTTATGAAATGTCCTAATTTTCGGAGAACGTATTTGCCTACATTGAAGGTTTCCCACCCAGGTTTGCTTAGACAACAAGATTTTCTTTTCACGATGTGCTTCTGTGCTCTATTAATTAATGTGAATCCATTAGTTCGATTCTGAAATATTGACTCTTTGAGAAAATAAATATAAGATAAAAGCAATCCCCTTTTAATGTGAACCAGTCACTCTAAATGAATTGATGATAAGATGCTAACAGCGTCATCAACTTTTTTCTCATAATGATTCTTAACTTCATTCAACAGTTTTCTTAATTTTGTGTATGATTACAAGGTACGGTATGAATACCTCCTCTAGGTGTTTTGTCGTGAATATTCTGTTTAAGGTAAGAATAACAGCGTATGTAATTATAAACAATAAACAATTTATTGCACGTCAGATCTGCGCATTAAATATTTACATTAAAAAAAATGATGGATTTACATTGAAATTTATATTTGTCTTCTTAAACTTCTTTTTTTCAAATTTATCTCTTCACATCTTTAATTCGAAAAACCACATGTTGTTGGCCTTCTGGAATTCTGCCATAGCATTCAATTCATACAACGTATCGACCTTGTGAAAAAGATATTAAATGTGTATATGCTATCAAGTAATAATCATCAAGTAATAATAATATCATCAGTAATAATTCTATAATCAAATATTGCTCCAGAAACCATATTCTGACCCTCATGGTTTGTAGAAGGGTAGGGAAAATGCAGGTTCAAACATATCTGAAGGGGATCAGATATTTGTTTCCACGGTCAAAATTAAATATGATGTTCGTTGATACCCAAATTTATTCAATTCGGATAAAAGAATTGAGATGGAAATACACCCTGATCACGCGATCTCAAAAGTTGAGAAAAATTAGTGAACAGGATCTGCACATTTCAAAATCGAAATTTATGCAACACCATAAGAGGTGTTTATATATAACAAAAGCACGAGAGACCTTTAAAATACGCAGTGAAATCTTTTATCCATGTGTGTGAAATTTCATGCTCTCTCAATTCATATTTTTCCCAAATCTTCGCTCCGAACTAATATAATTTAATTTCTTTATTCTTTTAAACCTTTCCCGAGTTTATAATCTTTAGTACAACCTGCATTGTAAGAAACAAAAAATAGAAATTTGACAGTACGTATGTATACTTAGAAATAAAATAGTAAAACCCCATGCAAAAAAGTAATTGAAGTGCATGAACGTAGAGTTCTCAAAGTTATTGGGACGCAAGTCACTTCAAAATACAAAACTGACGCATTTGCATAATTTATTATTTATATTATTTATAATTATATGTCCAATTGGTTCGATTCTACAAGCTGAATTCATACAGGCAATATATGTGTTCATGTACAGAGAAATTCCAGCGTATTCGTACTATGCAATGGAAGTCTATTTACTCTCGCACTCACAAAATCAATATTCAATTTGAAATTATTGTTATGCTTATATACTTAGGGTGCGTATGCGAATTTACATATCATCCCATGTTCCAACTCTTGGTACCTGATCTCAATTATCGTACGCTGCCTCTCCGGATGGTATAAATACAAAACACGTCACCGGTATAGCAAAAGATTAAGCCGTAGGTGGAGAGTATCACTCTTTTCCTTAAGAATGTATTCCCCCATTTCCATATTCTAGAGAAATTTTATTCTTGGGATTCTATCCTATTCTCATTCTTTAAGCCCGATTCGTCGTTCAGGACACTTTCTCTTTAAGGAAGCCGGCCATTTTGACTAATTCACTACAGGGAAGTTGGATTGATCGCTGTTTTGAAAAATGAGAGATGTGAATCATTCCTGTGCAGTTTAAGAAATGCAATTTTTGCCATTACCTTCGCACACTCCTATCTTAAACAAACTATTCTATTTTGAAATGTCCTTGCACCGTAAAATCTCAATCCATCACCCAAACTACCAACTATCTATTTTGCAAAAATACGAATTGCTGCAAGAACAATTTACATACGATCCATACAATGAACTTACCGATTCGAGGACCCTTCGTCTTCGTTCCTCCATTTCCTCTAGTTTTCTCGCCATCTTGCTTAGGGATATGGGTGAACCAGTCTGGTTTATCTTTTGTGCCGTTTCGCAAATAGGGTTTGGAGGTGGCTTCTGTTGAGAGATGGTACTCCTAGCCTCCCACTCATTCCTAACCGAAAGAATGTAAAATAATAAATATTTAGTTTTCAACTTAAAAATTCAGTATATCGTAAAATATATTTGGCAATCAAAATGAAAACAGATTCAATAAGCTTATAAAAATATTGCAATTTTGGGTCGGAAGTTCGCCCATTGGGTGATTCGAGATGGGCTCGGTGCTTAACGTGATTTTCACATGAATTTGAATTAGCTCCCTGCGATTCTTACATATTAATGCAGAATATGTTTTCAATATGTTTTCAAGTATTGCGACACTAGGTTGCAAAGTGTTTTTTTCCAAACCATATGAAAAAATCGGTTCATTTATTTTTCCCTCCCGCCCCCATCAATTTTGATATTTTCCCTTTTTCCCCCTTTCCCCTTTCTCTGCTTCTGTTTCTCCCTTTTTAAACTTTTACCAACTTTTTATTTTTCCTTTTTAAGTAAAAATCCTTCAAAATAGCACTTTTTTTTAATTTTGACAAATTTTGATCGATCTCGGCTTTTTGTCACAAATAACTTGGCAACCAAATAGAAATAAAATCGTAACCATCGAGATCTCTCGAACAAAAGAATTACTTTAAAAGAAATAAAAGTGCTCGCATCAGTAGCATTAAAGTGTCGTAATACGAAAAGCACTGGTATTTGAGAATTTTTTTAAATTCAAAGTTGGTCATGATGAGTAAGAACAAAATATTCGTGTACAGGCGTAGCTACCGTACTTCAAAAGTAACCAAAATTCAGGGAGACCCTTTCGTTTTGGTCATCTTGTTATATTGAAAATAAAAGGTTCCTAAATTAATTCTTGCCTAGGTACCAAAAGAATGTGGCCAAGTCCCCTTATTCGCGAATATTAGTATTTTGCC
>QLNU02003225.1:105151774-105179904 GCA_006491805.2 Dysdera silvatica | reverse complement strand
CCCTAAACATATATATAAGCTATCTCCTCCTAACCCCTAAGTTGTAAATTTCATGTATCTTATAAAACTAATATTTAGAAAAAAATTAGATGCAACGAAAAATTTCAGACTTTCTTACAAATCGTTAACCAATTATAGGGTGTCTACCCAAATTCTATTTCAAACTTCCCTGACTTTTCCAGGTTTCTAGACCAAATCTTAATCGATTACCAGTTACTAATTACAGTAAACAACACACAATGCACTAAAATTTGCGTAATCAAAATAAGTTTTAAGGCTATAAAATCCATTAATGCAAACCCCAAAGCCATTTATAACTCAATTATAGTGAATTTACAAATTCAAAAGCTGTATTAAAAAGTGTATTTCTTTACACTAAAAACTTGCACAAATTAAATATTTACAGCAACATTTCCATTTGGCCCTTTTTGAGTTCATTATAAAAGAGTTTAACTATATAATCGCAAAGCTGATTTTCTATTTCCATTTAAAGTGTGTAAGACTATATAAGTAAAGGAGATTGATATGGTCAAAATCGCTCACAGATTAGATAATTTCACTAAAAACAGTTTTTCCAAGTTTCAGTTATATATTTGGCAAACATTTTCTCCTGAGAAATATATAGGCTTAATAATTTTATATAAATTATATTAGTTTTGGTGCAAAATGGTAACTTTTGGAAGAAGTTTAGTCAAAAGTACAAGTTTTTCAAATTTTTCAGTAGGTAATGTGGTATGAAAAGCACAGTTCAGGAAAATTATTTTAATAAGTTATTTATTATAACAATGACTTTCAAATTTCCCTGACTTTGGCCTTTGTATTTCAAATTTCCCTGACTTTCCAGATGAGTAGACACCGTGAATTAGCAAATGATAATGATGATTGGTGTACAACCAATCAGCGTACATAATGACATACCTCAACTATCCAGGTATTTTTGGTGGATATTATGGATACAACAAATAGTCAAAAAGGGTAAAAGAAAAACAAAAACGAAAACATGAAATAATTATCGAAACAGGTGGAATGAATAATTGTCCCTAATTAAAGGTGGTCTTGAAGTTTCTCTTCTGCCCTTCATATATTAAAATATAAAAGTATTTCATATCAATTAATGATTTTATAAAGCTACTGTTATAATTTGTCCATACATACTCAGTAAAACTGAGTTTGATTTAGAAAATAGCTTCTGATAACGAAAATCACAATTCTTATAAAATAATTATTAATTTATAATTAACATCTCATAATACAAAACCACATAATACAATTATTTAAATTTGGCTTAATACAATCCTTAGGTAATGGCCAGAAAGTAAGAAATCTTATATAATATACAGAGGGTGTTTACACATCGGGTGTTAGCACTGATGGATTACTGGGCATTTGGACTTTTAAAACAATCTCTTTCAAAATGCCGACCCACTACCTTGGATGGACTGTGGAAAGATGTGGAGGAGGAATTGGAGAAAATCCCGTTTGTGACTTTACGAAAAGTCCTATTATCGTAGAAATCTAGATGTAATATGATAATTCAAAGACAGGGCTATCAGATAGAATACATTAGATTTTTTTTATTGTATGTATGTATTTTATTTATGCTGTCAAAGTCATAAATATGTGTAAACACCCTCTGTACATGTGAAAATGGACCAAACACATTTCCTGTGATGTGAAACATGTTGGATTAAGAAATACCAAGAGCTCTGACAACACAATCTTTTTTTTTAAATAGTGCTTTTAAGACATAACAAAACACTAATTAAAAAAAATTAAATTCACATCGAAAAAATAATTTAATTTCAAATTTTATTAGTCATAAAATTTGATTTTTTCTCCTAAATGTGGGTTCAGCTCTTTGATTTATAAACTATGCAATGCAGTACAGATGGCGTTACCACGATTCACAGGTGCAATAATGAATATTACAGAAGTTTTTTTTTACAAATTAGAGATATTTGTGTTGTGACGTATTAGTAGCAATAATACGAATTACAAATACTAATATTTTGACTTTCTAGAATCAATACTGCGACTTTTTGACAATATCTCGTATTACTGGTACTACCATTACGAATTATAATAGTCAGTGGTCCGATACGCAGATGTCAATATTATGATTTGCTAACGCTGGTAATGGATTCTATACGCCAATACTACAATTATAAATACCAATACTATGCAATACAAATGGCAATACCCAGACTCATAAGTAGCAATGGACTGTGAATTAGTTTCTAATACTTTGAATTGGATGTCAATACTGTAATTTGCAGATACCAATACTGTAAATTGCAGATGTATAAGAACACTATAAATTATGAATACCCATACTGTAAATTTCAAATATCAATACCGTAAATTACAAATGTTGTCGTATATGGGACTGTTCCTAAAAAAGATTTAAAGCAAGATACAAAAGACTAAGAAATTTAATATGGAAAAATTACATGTATAACCACGAGCTATACACACACATACTTGTTTCACGATTCGTATTGACATTGAACAGTCACAGATCACAAACGCAAGTGTAAAGCTATGGTAAAAAAAGGTGCAAAAATACATCTTATCACAATCACAGCCAACACTGGAATTTAACACTGAACGCTACGTTCACATGTCACAAACACTGATCGCGAGAGCTAGTCAAAGTGTGCATGTAAAAGCAGTGTGCAAAAAATTGCTACAAGGAAAATACAAACTCCAAAATCTTCCTGCAAAAATTTATAAGATCTAGAAAGGTGGTGACAGATATGGGGTTTGTATACAAGATTGTTGAAGTGATTTTTCCCTCGTTGCAGTGGCTGACCGCAACGACATTCACACATCATTATGATAAAAGGAAGGGTAGAAAAATATCTTAATTCATACTTCGCTCACGAATACTGTAGTCTGTTTGGGACATACAGGGCACATATGCATAATTTCAATCACGATTATTTCATGAACGAATTAGATACACAATCAAGGCGCTCTAAGTAACAGCTCACCGGAAAGAAAGCTTGCCCACCTCACCTGCGTATGTGCTTACAAAAGATGGACTGATAGAAGTGCTTATAAAACACAGCCTTAAAATATAAGCAATTTACATCGAATAAATAATGCAAAAGTTCTCTCGTAATAATCGTTGTATGTTAAAAGAGCATCTTTTATAATAGGGACCCGAATTATCTTACATCTGGATATAAATTTATCATATATATATATGAGTGATACAGAGAATGCAGTGCCAGTGAACATTCAATGATAAAAGCTACATGACGTTATCATAAAAAAATAACTGAAATAGCTAACTTTTGGCTATAAGATAGCCGGCACAGCCTGGAGATGTGGTATTTTCTCAAACCCACATACTCATAAAGCATTTCATTTCATTTGGCCTGCAAACAAAAGAAATTGCTATTTTTTGACCCTGTACCTCTGAGGTAAATTAAGTGAAAATAGCTGACTTTCATTTAGGATAACCAAATGGACTTCAGCAACAATCATCAACAGATGAAAAAAAAAAGAGTAAACTTACACCACCCAGTGGTGAGGTAGAACCAGTTTACATGAGTCAGTTGTTAAAATATCTTTGAAAACAAGTAGTAGTTTAGATAAAAAAAAAAATTCACCTGTAGTTAGTTACAGTCATAGTTAAGTTGTTAGCAATTCTTTCGGTGGGGAGAAAAGGTCGGCCATCATCAGAATAAAATATGAACTCCATTTTGTTCGGTTGATAGTGGACCATTTTTCTATCGAAACAATTGTTAACAACTTGCCTTAGCCATAACTGCGAATTTTTCATGTAAATTATTTACACAATGTATTTTGCTGATACTATTACTAAGAAGTGGTTAACTTTTTTAGTTAAATATTGAACAGAGCAGTGGTTCCCAACCCTTCTCAAGACGCGACCCACTTTTATAGTAACCACGTAATCCGTGACCCCCCCTCATACCCGCTGCCGCCACATTTGCATAATAAAAGCATTTTTAACAGAGTAAAGAAAACACATTAAATACAAAATTATATTACTAAATATTTTATATATATATATTATAGATATAAAATTAACAACCGTTAGTAGAATATTGCAGTTGTAGCCATGTTGAAATATAAAAGCGTTGGAAACATTTGGTATGAAATTCTTTATAAAAATAATTGCAACAAAAAATAGTTTCGGCCATTCTCCAGAAACCTGTTCACGACCCCCAGGTTGGGAACCACTGGAATAAAGCTAGTGGGTTCCTAAGCAAACCTGTTGTGAAACTTTCTATAAATAAGCGAATCCGTTATTAAAAATTTGGAAACTCGATTACTACCACCCCACACGAAACATAAAATTCTTTCTAACAGCAAAAATATGGTTTTGCAAGCCGAAGTTTTATATAAAGGTATTCTGATAATGATTGCAAATGAAGTACTGCTACAGGAACTTTTCTATAGATGTAATTGAACTCTTCACTCTTTAATGACCAACAATAGTATCTTTGTATGCAGCTCGAATCAACTTGCTCACTTCAAACGGCAGAGGGAAAAAAAAGTAATAGACAGTTAATAACATAATGAAGATGTATGACACACTGCGTAAAAATATTAAATAAAATAAAACACATTAACACAGTTTAAATAAATTGGTTTATACCCTAGTTACACTAGAGTGTAACTAGGGTTCTGAAGAAGGAAGCCTAAACGCGCTTCCGAAATAGCTATAAACCATCGTATTTATTTTAACTGTGTTAATGTGTTTTATTTTAAGATAATAACATGCTAAGAAGATTCAAATAAGTAGAAGAACAAAGTACATAGATTAGGTGCTAAGAGCGTCTGTTATAATGTAATATCGTTACAAAAATTATGCAAAAGAATAATAATTCTCGATCACAATTGAAACTAGTTATTTTAAATGTAACATCAATTAATTTTTAATCACTAAAATCTCTAATATACATGTATTGATAAACCATTATCTGCGAACATCAACCAACACTGCCCTATCGCAGTCTATGATGGAATTGTCTAATTGTATTTTAATCTAATGTAATGGCATTACTTTATTATGTAATAATAGTGCATCATGTTCCATGAAACAAAAATGTATTGTCCTGCAAATAAAAGAAATGTGTTTATCTTCATAAACATCACAAATGCATTACCTTTTAATGCAATGGAAATATATTATGCTACATGTAACAAAACAGTGGAAATTTGAATGGCACATGTAGAAAAGTCGAGTGCAATCTTAATAAAACAAAGAAAGAAATGGGCAATCATGGCCCCATTAAACTAACAGTAAAACATTCTACTGTGCATTTTCCCCGTTAGTAAACGGCAACCGTGAATACCAGGACACATATTTCTTATAAAACATTCATATCAATTAATAATTCAATATTAACAACAAAAAAAAATAAATCGATTACGAATCGATATATAATAATTTTCTCAAATAATAACAGTTTTGAGCTAAGTGTATATGTACATATGAAATATGTGTTCAAAAGATATTGAATTTAGAAAGCGTTATAAAACACACAAATTTTTGGTTTAAAAGTCTATGACCGCAGTGTTATATGACTAGGGCGAAACAGCAAGAATAACAAACATCGATTAACAAACCAGGAGAAAAACACAACAACAAAAAACGACTTGGAATCACTGTGTATACACACACATATATAACAACGTTTAAAGTGTTGTTCGTTCGTCCAACACTATCTCAACCTCGTTCTCGACGAGAGAGTCTGTATCCTTCTCTTTGTTCAACTGAGCACTCTGACTTCGATTCAGCGCAATGGCAGCAGCGATGTCACTTCTCATGCGGTTTTTCCTTTTCTTAGTAAGACTGGCCTAACAAGTAAACAAAATATGACCAAATTAAATGTCTCATTCGACAAATTTTCAATGAAATTGAAAATGTTAGTGGGTTGGGGCCCCCAACCAACTGCATTGGATATCCATAATTTACATATTTATCTAAATTTGCTCACATTTTATATCTCAAGACGTTATAGATCACCTGAGATAGAACTGATGGCTAAACCTGGTTCTTAAACCACGATATACTTATGCACAACCACACTTACTAATAAGGGGACACAATAGATTCAGAGATAGAGTCACGCCATTATTGGTGGTGGACAGTGGGACTTATTCCGACATAGTGAATTTTCAGTTACCATTCATAGTAGATGGAAACTAGCGCCATCTGGTGATTGATTGGAGCATCGATTGGAGATGAACTGATCCCACTGAATGTGCCAAGTCTACAAACTTGTTCCAATAACATACAAGTAGCCCTCACTTTGCAAAGAGGTTTAGGATTGTAAAAAATGGTAATGGCCACCAATAACAAAGTCTGTACTTGATGCATTTGGTCACAGCTGATGTACCATAGTTAACTGGAATTTAAACAGTGCTTTCAGGCGATATTAAATCGGAAACTATGCATATCAGTACCATGCGAAAAGAGGACTGCTTGTAGCAGCATCCAGTTACTATGAAAACTTAAGATTAGTACCACATGGTGAATTTCACAATTTAGTATTACATAACGATTGTTGTTTAAGCCGCTTTTCATTAAAAAAAAAATCTTCAACACAACGATCATTGATTTTGTCCTGTTTTTTCTTTTGGAGTATTGTGATCATTGTGGTTACAGAGATATTACTTTAAATTCATTATTCAGTAAATTTAAAAACAAAACGCATGTCACTGGCAAATAAAGGTCACACTAATTTAATTATGAAGTTCCTAGGATTGTTCTGACGCTCTATCATTCGTTAGTGACCTCATTATTCAATTTTGGGTTTTTGATCTTTGGTCTTTCTACGAGTACAAACACAGTTAGATTATCACGACTTCAAAATAGATTTTTTACAATTTTCTTTCCAAATCGATTTAATCGATCTGATCCTTTGACATTTTACTCATCTTTTAATATCATTCCAGTAACTTCACTATATTGCTATTTAATGCAGATCTTAATGTTCAAACGAATTATTTTTAATTTTCTTGGGGACTCGATATATTTTGTTCCATTTACTCCACAATATGATCTTGGATCAATACCTATGTTTAGAATACCACACACTCGTACCAATATTGGTGGAACCTCTTTGAACTATATTGGTCCAAAAATTTGGAATTATATCGGTCATAACCTCCCTTACATTCATTCCCTTTCAGAATTTAAGCGCATGGTTCGAGAAATTATTTTTTCCTCGAATTTTTCTGCCCCTTACCGATGTTCAGCCATTTCTCTTTTTGCTGTTTTTTATTTATTGAAATTACACATTTACTTAATTAATAAATAGCATGGTGCTGATGTTAACAGGTCTTTTTCCGGTGTCTCCAATATCTTTGTACAATTGCTTCTAATTTTGACATAATTTTATATTAGAGTTAAATGTGTCGTTAATCAAATTCAAAGTTTCTGTGAATCCTTGTTGTAATATGTTGTACATTGACATGAATAAGATGAATAATAATATAAAGTTAAGGGATAAAAAAAAAATAGGAAACTCCCATTTCTTTCTGAACTCTTACGGGGACAAGACTTATTTTAGTCAGAATGAAAAAGTTTTGGATTTAGAAAAACAAATTCATATGTTATCATTACCCTTTGAAATATGTCATAATAGCAATCTGCCGTCGATGAAGGTCGTAAATTATAACTACTCCAGGTTAAACTGCATGTTTTTAGATCTATCTCAGACCCCATGTGAGATGCACAACTATACAAACTATGCTGATCAAAAGTACCTATAAATAGAAAAGAAACAATAATACAGTCAAACTGGGTAAACACAAGGTTGAAAGAACCATAAGCTCAGTTTGAATTATCCCAGAATTCAAAGCAGAAAAGTTTTATATAATTAATTTTAAGATTCCCTGGATTGTAGCAACAATTCTGTTCATGCTTTTTGTGGTGTCAGGACTTGCTGGACTTGTTGGATTGTGGGAGGGGAGCAGTCAACGGGATTCATCAGCATGGTAACTCCTCCTCTGCCACCATCTTTCGTGACTTTACGCTGTTTGGCTTGACTTCCAGGCTAATTCTGCCACCTGGCCAGTCTGTCCTAGTCATTGTGGTTGCAGTAGCCAAGTATGTAGATGAGGGCAGGACTGTTACCATCTGCTGGATTCTGGAGCATTCCGACTTCCGCGGCAATGAAATTGCGGACACCTGGGTGCATCATGTTCTGAGTGATTGTTTTCTATTTTTTTTTTTTCATTTTTACATTAATAGATTGGGATATTCTGGAAATTTTGAAATATTTTGATTTTAATTCACATAACATGTTTAACATTAATGATGATTTGGAACCCAATAGTGAAACCCACTATTACTCTCCATCTGAAATATCTAAAGCAGTGGTTCCCAACTCAATCAATAGGCAGACCTTTTCCACTTCAATTGCACCATTGGTTCACTTTGAAAAATTCTTAGGTTGGCTGAAGACCTGAATAAAAAAGGGGCGGGTCTTTTTGGGAAATGTGTTTTTACAATTGTTCTTTGGTATAAAAAAAAAAAAAATTTAATGATAATGCAGTCAAACCTCGTTAAGATGAACACGCTTAAGACGAATTACTTTTAATACGAACCGTTTTCTGAAGTTCTGCCCGATTGTAGATTTCTACAAATATGCAATCAATTTCATTTTTATATTTAATTTTAATATTTAATTATTTTTTTAAAATAATGACCTGTCTCGCGGACCACCAGTTGGGAACCACTGATCTAAAGTAATGACTTCAAATAATAGTCTACTAGCAATACTCATAAATGCATGTAGTATGTCACATAAAATGCCTCTCATTGAAAACCTAATACATAATGTTGGCCCTTGATTAGATATAATTTCTGTTACTGAAACATGGCTGCCCTCAGAACAAAAACTTTCAATTGCTAACTATCAACAAACCTTAATTGGCAGGGAGAATGGCAGAGGGGGAGGGGTAACAACATATATACACAACACTCACGAAATTTCATTACTACACCAGTGGAGTTGTATTTCTCAATCTACTGAAATAACAATGTTCTATTTTCAATTATCTATAGACCACCTTCCGGAAATGTAAAAGACTTTCTTGATTACCTGCATAATTTACTAACATACACAACAAATACACGCCATAAATTATTAATACTGGGTGATATTAACATTGATATAAATCCTATTAATAGAACACAAACTAACCCAGCTCAATCCAAAGCACTAAAAGACAATATTGTCATTTGGATTCAATTCTTACATAAACAGTCCAACTAGAATTACTGACAATTCACAAACCACTATTGATCACTGTATAACTAACATAAGTGACCCACATTGTGAAATTTTATTATATCATGTTAGTGATCATCTTCCAATTTTTTCCTTTATTACCGTTTCTCAAAAGATGAATAAACAACCTAAACATAGAATATACATTAGAGATTTCTCAGATATTAATCTGATAATTTTTAAAAATAAATTATTTGAAAAAGACTGGACAAACATACTTCAATCTAATAGCGCAACAACTGCCTATCGACTTTTCATTCACAAATTTAAAGGTCACTATGAAAGCTGTTTTCCAATCAAGAGAATATCTTGTAGCAAACAAATAAGGAAACCTTGGATTACAAATACTATCCTCAGAGAGATAAACATAAAGATAAAACACTTTTCTACAACTTTCTGAAAAACAAACCATTTATCAACTACAGTATCTTTAAGAAATTTCGTAACATACCAAACAAAAAAAATAAAGCAAGCCAAACAAGTTTATTTTTACAATCTTTGTAGAACCACTGACACTAGTAAAAAATGGACAAAAATAAATGATCTTTTGAGAAGAGAGAAACCGCATATTAATATCATAAATAAACTAACTTCATCTAATCAAACCATCACAAACATAAAATGTATTTGTGAGACCTTCAACGATCATTTTATTAGTTTTCCCTATTCACTCTCGGAATCTGAAATTGGTCATACTCGAAATTTTAAATGCCACGATTATAATATTAAATACTCCTTATATCTTCATGAAATAACAGATATTGAAACTTATAAGATCATCGCCAATTTAGAAATCAATAAGGGACCTGGGTCCTTATGAAATCCATCCGACTCCTGCCATATATACAGCAGATGAAATAAAAACTCCACTTACACATATTTTAAACCTCATATTTAGAGATGGCGACATCCCTATAGAATTTAAAACATTAAGAATCATCCCTATATTTAAAAAGGGATCAAAATCAAATATTTCCAATTACAGATCATATTTCAATTCTGTCAGTATTTGCAAAAATTTTTGAAAAACTGCTTCATAATAGATTATTGAATTTCTTTGAAACAAACAACATAATTCACAACAACCAATTCGGAATTAGAAAACACAAATCAACCGAACGTCCTCTTATTACAGCTACTGATCTAATTTACTCATCATTGGATAATAAAGAGTCTGTACTGGGGATATTTTTTGATTTATCTAAAGCTTTTGACACTATTAATCATGAAAAACTAATCTATAAATTAAGGGCTGCAGGGGTCAAAGGTAATCAAAATAAATTGTTTAGGAATTCTTTAACTAACAGCATTCAATACGTTCAAATAGGTGAGTATTCTTCAAGTATTTGATAACCACTATGTGGAGTCCCTCGGGGATCTACTTTTAGCTCCTTGCTCTGCATCTTTTACATTAATGATCTATTTTTCACTACAACTCAATCGCAAATCATCTGCTTTGCTGACGGTACGAGTCTTTTTTTTATAAAAGGATTACATGGAACTTTTCTCAATAGCCCAAAATGATTTAAAAAACTTTACCACATACTTCTATAATAATCACTTGAACACTAAATACAGATAAAACTAAATGTCTCTTATTTACTTATTCAAGGAATGTCCACAACTTCTCCCGATACACAGTTCTTATTGGAAATAATCCAGTTCCATTAGCAAATGAAACCAAATTTCTGGGTGTAATATTGCAGTCTAATTTAAAATATGACAATCGTATTGATTACGTGTGTTCAAAAATGAGTAGAAATGTTGGCATTTTGCGCAGCATCAGCTACTATCTTCCAATAAAAGTACTTATTGATTTATATTATTCCTTTATTTTTTCTAACATTTTTTATTGTCACCTAATCTGGGGATTTACCAAAAAAACGAACATAAGAAGAATTGAGACCTTACAAAATAGATTCTTAGACATAATAAAACTAAAGCAAGCATTGAACATGACTAATTCTGAAATATTGAGTACACATAACATCTTGCCGATCAACAAATTATTAAATTATAAACTTACTTTAATCATGTTCTTATATTTAAAAAATATCAATAATCCATTCTGTCTTGATATTCATCTACCTCATCACCATTATCCAACCAATTACAGAAACGATTACAGAACACAGCGAGCTAGAATCGGCTTAGCATGCCGTAGAACAAGTCATCCTGGTACAAATATATGGAACAATTTACTGCAAACGATCAAATCCTCTCTATCTTTAAACCAATTCAAACATCAAATAAGAAATTTTTTCAAGATTTAGAGGCATCTTGGGTTTTTAAGGCAGCTTTTCTATTCTTTCCCCCCAATTTGGGAGCACTGACAAATTATTAAACAAGGCAATTCAATTTTATTACATAACATCTAGAATGTTTTCTGTAAAAAGGTAAGGTGAAAATGAGGAAGGAGATAGTGTGAGCATATAATATTGTTATGAGTGAGTTGTAAAAGATGTTTTTATTTTCCTTTTATAATTTAAGTTATACTTATTTGCAAAATAATTCAATATATATTCTCTCGGGCAGGATGGGCTTCGTCAGATTTTGTCTTTACCTATCGTTGCCCGGGTGGACATGAACCACAAACGTTTATCACTAAATGTAACCATGATATATCCCTATAAAAATGTTCATGATCTCTCCAAATAAAGTTGTAGTTAGTCATTAATCATCAACACAAATCAATTGTGATTATTTATCAATAAAATGGATCATCAACACAACTAACCAATTCTGATCATTATCAATAAAACTAATCATCAACAAAATTAATCAATCATGATCATCAACAAAACTGATGGTTGATCTTCAACAAAATTAATCCATTATAACTACCATCAATAGAAATAATCAATTGCAACTGATACACTAATTTTCAAAGATTATCGATAACGCTAAAGTATCATCTTAATTATCAGTAAGGCTAATCAATGTTCTGTCGAAACATCAATCAGTAAATGCACTCACCTGAATAGTAAGTGCGGTGGAAGAAGGCTGGACTAGATTGCTGTGAGTCTTCGCAATGAGTAACTATACTGGGAATATTTGCATGTACGGGAAAGACTACTGGATCTTTAGGTTTCACAAATGGCGAATCGAGATGCTGTGCCAGTATTTTACAATTGACATAAGTTGGCTCCACTGGTGCTGATAATACTGGAGTGGAAGAAACTGGAAGACTTGTTCGATTTGGCATTACATGATTGGAAGCAGTGGATGCATTCAGGGGACCATTTTCAACTGGGCCGGAGGAACGTATGATCGGAGGTGGTGTGGTGTTGACCGCACACTGGAGATCAGCAGAGCTCTTTACGTTTAAAAACAGGGAATAATTATCAACCAAATGCTAAATAATTATAAATATTACTAATTTAAAATTACTACTTTCAATTAATTGAATTAAAATTATTTGAAACCGTTTCTTAGTTCATACCTCTACTTTTTCGAAGAATGGATTGTCCTGTGGAACTGGATTTTCCTCGATTGATTTCTCCATATTATGCAAATCGTGAACTTGTGTAGATTTCAAACCCAAAAACAAAACGGAGTTACTAAAAAGAGATATCGTTATGTAAAAAAAGGTGATAAAAAGGAGGCATCTCTTTTCTAATTGAAAAATAATTCGATATTAATATAGTATAGACTCACATTATAATGATTTTTAAGGGACCCTCATTTCAGGGACATTATCCCAAACAATACTCTTCCAAGTTTACAACTATAGGAGAACTACAGAGGCCTTCTCAATCAGTTGCTATATTGCAGTGAGTTGCGAAATCAAGAGTCGCTATGGGACCGAGTCTATGGTTATTTATTATCATGATCATTGTCATTTATATATATCATCATCATTATTATTTATTTATTATTATTTAAATTCAGAAAATAATTGTTGCTACAAAAGAATCTTACCTCTGTATGACAGAAGGAAATATATGCTTGCTTCTCGAGTTTGCTTTATCTTTTGGATTCAACCCTTAAAGACAAGAAAAGAGACAAATGAATTCAACTGATGAGAATTAAGGAACGAAAGTGAATTAATATTAATGAGCAGAAATAAATTAAAGTAGAAAAATAAATTAATGAAAATTAATAGAAAAAAATGAGAAAATGAAATGAAGCGTTGAATATCAAATGTAATTTACTTGTCTCTCCTATGCCAGAGTTCAGTTTTCACTCATGCACCCATTTCGACAAAATATTACATAATATGATTTAATTATATAAAATTATCACACATACTTGATTCACAACCATATTAAAATCGCTCAATTTGAAAGAAACTGTTTATGCCTTTAATTAGTTTTAGATTGAAAATCGTCACCCTATTTCAAGATTAGCGCTTTTAAGAATATGACACACCCACACTAAAAAATACACAGGAGAAGACATATGCAAAGTCAAAGTATTGTAAAAAAAATTGCAAAACATTGAAAAATATTTGTAAAATGTTGAATCCCCACCCCCCCACTTTTCAAATATGCTTAGCAAATTTTGCAATCTATTTAGTTGAGACACTAATGGTATAAAATGAAAATAAATATATATTTTTTAACCTTACAATATTTCTTCTTTTTCAATAACTGCATTCTACGGCAACACTTCCAAAACGTTAGAATTAGTAGAAAAAGAACTATAATGAGTGTTGCACCTGAAAAAAAATGAAACTGATTAGTAGGCAAAATGCACAATTAATATGAAAATTGTTCAGTGTTGGACATTTATAGTGAAACCTTCATATATTAAAGTCAACAGTTCCATAAAAATACTTCAATTTATAGAAATTATATTTTTATATGCATTATCTATGCAATCTTCTTTATAAATAAGTGGATATAAATCACATTATATACACATTACGTTCATATACACAATTAAAAATATTAACAAAGAAAATATGTGTTAAAAATAACTTGAAAGGCATCACATACATGTAGTAGTCTTTATATGCATTTGCATTTATATAATAAACTGTTTTAATGTTTTACTATGAAAAAAATTTCAATAAAGATTTATCATAAATGTTTTGACACATTAAATCTGTGAAATATGTCATCAAAACATTGTTCGGAAAATTGAAACCATGATGTTTTAGAATATTTAATGCACAAAAAATCGCGATTTATTTTAAATTTATCTTAAAGTTAATATATATATAAAAAAAAATTTCGAAATAAAGAAACAAGTTTTTCTACATAACGATTACATAGATTCACAAAAACTTCAATATACAGAGATTTTCAGTATATGAATTTCGATTATACAGTCAAACCCTACTACAGTAAGCCCCCCGTATATAATGAATGAATTTCTGGATCCCATCCACGTTCTTATACCTATAATGGTATCAGATATGCTGAACCCCTGGGCATAGTTTGGTCCCTTGAGGTTTGCTATAGAGGGGTTCGACCGTACAAATAAATGTTTAGGCACATTGACTAGGATTTAAGCACATTTATGTGCGCATAGGTTTCTTTTCCCTCTAATAAAACTGAACTGATACATCACCATTGACTTACGAATGTCAATGTTTAATAAATCACGGAACTGATAAGAAGTGTTGAAGCAGATCACAAAACTTACAAAGAGGATAATTTCTGGAAGCCCAGAATTCATTTCTAAACACAGTAAGATCCTGCTCATATGGTAGGTTAGGTCCACAACACCTGCCAAAAAGACTTTTTTTTAATGGCATAAGGATAGCAAATGTCATGCTGCATCGAAATCTACAGTTTTTCGAGGAACCCAAACCTTGTAAGATTTAAGAAACCAAACTAGGGCTATTGTAAGCATTCTTTTCTCGTACCACTGAGAGCAAGGGCGGTCTAGAAATCTTGCAAGACGATTTGTTTCAGATTCCTGTTTTTAGCCAAGTGTCCGGTACTTTCCATTTTATTTTCCATTATATAATCCCGGCACAAAGGGGGTGATGGCCCCATCACCCCCTGGATCCACCAGTGATTGGGAGTCAAATTTGGAATAACAGCACACCAAGTGAATGCATTACCACCATGCTCATGTCCACGGGTAGTTCTTAGGGATCGGTGTCCCCCCCCCACTTCTACCACTACAGAAGTAAATTTTTAATGGGACTTGGCTACGGCCTTGCATGCTGTGATTGTATCGATACATGGTATAAAATTTTTTTAACCCTCCCCCAAAATTAAATCCTGACTACAGCCTTGATTACCACTGTGTTGCAGCTTACAAAAAGTAGAACATGTTTTTTCCCTAATTGTAAATGTAGATGAAACGTAAGAAGCTTATATAAGCTTATGTTTTTATATATATAAGTATATACGATAATGTATCAAATACACAAGCTAGGCCTAACAAAATAAAAAAAGTAAAATAAATATACAATATATATATATATATACAGTCCACCTTTGATTTAACTATGTCCTCGAGTTAACGATTGTTTTTCTTGGTCCGGATTGAATTACGTTGAGCTGAATGTTATATTTTCCTTGATTTAACGATCACTTTCCTCAATTTAACAATAACTTTTCATTATTAGTCTGCAAGTAGAATTTCAGTTAGAAAATCAGTTATCATCAGAAAATCAACTTCAATTGACTTCACTCACTTGAAGCGAATGCTGATTTACAGTGTGTAAAGAAGTATTTACTGAGTTTTGACGTCAACAATGATCTTGTCGATGCATTTGAAAAAATCGAAAAGGCAATGTTAAATGCCAACTCCCAAGAAAAACCAAAATAAACGCCTAAGATTTCTTTTCACAGTTGTAATTACCGAATTACTTGTGTTTTATGTTTATTAAAATTAACATGTATTCTTCAGAACTCTGTTGAGAACTTTTATGATTTTCCTTTTCCATAATTTCTTACTTTAGTTCCCGATCAATAGGGAACCCTTGATTTTTGCTCAAGAGAAGGCCAAACACACACACACACACACAAAAAAAAAAATATATATATATTTTAATGTAATAGTTGTTACTTTTAATGTATTTTACATGTAAATTTTCAACCCAAGGAAGAATCCGATACCCATCCCCCACAACTCCAGTGGACGCATCATTGTTTCCGATAAATGTGTTCCCCTGACTTAACGGTTATTTTCACCGATCCCGTGAAAATTATTAAATAGAGTTTAGACTGTATATAGATTTGTTTCTATATTTTATACCCTAAAACAGTGTTGGTTGTTTTGTTTGGGTTTCACGGTATATGGATAGCAAGGGTAATGCTATGCAAGAACCTACAATTAAGACTGCATTATAGGTCACCTGGTATTGACAGCTTAACGTAGCTTCCGAATTATGATACATTTACACAGACAAGCTTGTTAAGAGTCAAACAATGCAATATGAGCCTGAAGGTGATGGACATGGCCAATGGGTACATACATCTTCTATTGAACACGCAAAGCTGAACAGTGGAACAAGTGCCCAGCATAACAAATGTAGGAACACCATTTGGAAATTGGTGACCAATTTTGATTGGTACCACCACCAATTTTTTTGGAAACCACCAAATAAATTCAATACTGAAAAACAGGGGTTGTATATGTGTTTCATAAACAGCATTTGAGCTTGATCACTGCTTGAATCAAATAGTCATGGCTTGATTGTCGCCATGCGTGCCATAGTGTATCAAATGGAAAATTTAATCATAATAAATAACTTCCTGTTAACTGCATGTGGAGTATACGTAACACACATTTCAAATTTTAGTAAGAGATTACAAAGTTTGAAACTCACGCTATTTTTTTTTTTTTCAAAATCCAAAGTCTGCTCTTGAGCTTATGATCATTATACAATAATTTCTGCCACCCACGTATTAATTACAGCTCAAACTAGAGCTTGTGTAATTTTGGAGAAAAAGAGACGCTTTCCCCATCCTGGATTCGAACCAGGGTCCCTCCGTTTAGCCCGGAGTGTCTTGGACCGCTAGACGAATGAGGACAGGAAACAACGCTCTCTTTCTCCGTATGTAAAGGTGTTAAGGTATTATTACCCTCCGCAGGGATAACACAATTGCCAAATATGGTCAACACAGAAAAGCCTCCGGGGAGAGATTTTTGTGAGTATTTCGTGGGGGAATTTATTATACAATAATTTTTGCCACCCACGTACATATAGCTCAAACTAGAGCTTTTTTGTTTTTGGAGAAAAAGAGACGCTTTCCCCATCCTGGATTCGAACCAGGGAATTATGATCATTTAGAATTGTGCAGCTAATACAAAATATCTCTACCAAAAATAGTGTCTATTTTAATTGGGCCTTGGGGTGAACAGAAAGACGACACTCGTTCAGTGTTATCCAGGGGGCACCAATGTGAAGGCAAATGTCTTTCCACATTCAGTAACTATAATTGTTTACTTATCACTTCTGTGATTTATAACGAACTTACCAATAATAGCACCAACAAAAATAGGAATGTCTTCGCTGAGAAAGCCCAAAAAAAGACGAGGTTCTAACACATTGGGAGAAGCTGTACCGTTACTCGATGTTTTATCTTTAAATGCCAATATGGTAACACTTTGCTGGAGAAACACTTGTTGCAAGCCATTTTTGGACAAAGCTTCTGGAAAAAAGAAAAATGCCTCGCGATTAATAAAATTTAGTAAAAAAATAATTTAATAATTAAAAGGATAGGGGTAAACCAAACATTTACATGATCTCTTTTTGCTTCGTTTCAAGCTTTCATTATTGTCACACTTCATACCAACTTAAATTTTGTGTCATGGTTAGATAGCGAAGCCTTACACCAGTTTTCCCCATTTTCTGACATTACATTATCATGCACCATGACGTCTAATGGATGACAGCTATAGGGCTGGTCTTCAAACCTTCTCAAACTGCATCAAATCATGACGTTCTTCATTTTTACCACTTACACAGTATTTGCCGTGGTTACTGCGTTTACACGGTCAGTTGGCATGAAGTGAATGAAGACTAGAAATAAGAATTTATCCTGAAACGGGATCTTAAAAAAGAAGTTTAAGACATCTGGTATTTAAAAATAGTGATGGCTACATGGCTCATTACTTTTCAATACGATCTCCTTGCATTAATATGAATGTAATAATTGTTCATGAGCTCTTTACTCTCACTGAAGATTTTGGCTGATCTACAAACTACAGACAGTAGAACCTTGTAATGTGACCACCTGAATAAAGTGACCACTTTTTATAAGAGAGAACTGGTAGGGACTTAGTCATATCAATACCAAAGTCTGCCATGTATAGTGACCACCTGTCTATGGCAGAATTTAAACGAAATTAGCAGGTTCATTGTGCATATGAAATTTTATCCGTGCACATGAAATTTTATCCATGCACATAAATTTTTAACTATTCTATAAACTACGGCTACTTACTTTTTTTTTTCAAGAACAGTGAACTACGGAATAATTTTATATAATTTTCTCAATGTATCTGCATTTGCTTTGAATTTTTTTTTATTACATACGAATGTTCAATTATTTTGAAAAGTTGCATTTTGTTGTAGCTTACATGCTTAAATATAGTTGCTTCACTTACATTTTACCCGTTTTTAATGTTGAGGTTTACTTTCTATTCTGTTAGTTACTTGTACACATAACTAGTATTTTATGCACGTAAGTCGTAAGACTTGGGTGCATTTGTGCACCTGATTTAAAAAGTTAATTTTGACCCCTGATCAGCGGGTGAGCCGTGAAGTTACAGTCAAAGTTGGACACTTGTAGTTTATTGTTAGTTTTTGGTTTTACGGCTCAAAGACTACAGTGGTCATGCTGCGCCGGGACCTACAGTTTTCCGAGGAATCCGAACCTCTTAAGGCCTGGGGAACCAAACCCCGGACTACAGTGAGCAGTGCGATCTTTTATGAGATCTCTGAGTAAGCGTTCTTTTTGCACTGCTGGGAGTCGAACCCGGATTAGCCGCGCAATAGGAGAACGCGTTACCACACTGCGCCACCGCAGGACTGGTCACTTTAGGCAGCTTCTACTGTGTATGTATCTCTACACATACAGTAATCTCTCTCGATAAACTGTTAATGGCGCAACTGCATAGCCCACCCCCTAGCTGGCTATCTCCTCTTGAAATAGGTTGGGAATCGGGAATTTTAGCAGATTGGCTTATTACATCATACTCTCCCTGCTTACTTGCTTGTGGTTTTACAGCTAAAAGACTACAGTGGTCATCCTGCGTCGGGACCTACTGTTTTTAGAGGAATCAGAACCTCTTAAAACCTAGGAATCCAAACCTTGGATTACAGTGAGCAGTGTAATCTTTATGAGATCTCTGAGTAAGCGTTCTTTGCACCATTGGGAGTCGAACCATGGTTAACAGCACACTAGGCGAACACATTACCACACTGTGCCACACCAGAGCCATACTCTCTCTGACGCCATGTTTATACCTACCTTCTATGCTTCTGAGTCCATTTGCATTCGCTCCATCAATTTTTTTGGCTGTGTTTGGCTTGTTGCAGTGAATTAATTATGTCTGAACCATACACTGCCAATCAAGACGACTAGGTAAGTACTTCTGAACTTTTGATTTGCGATTTTGCAGGTCCTTACGGATTCGACATTTTACTAATTCAGGCAGCACACCACACACCACTAACGTGATCTGAACAGGCAGCGAGGATGAAGCCTGAAACAGGGGGGGAAATCTCCCTCCCACAACCCCTTCACTGATTCAGGAAAATTACACAGCCCAAAAAACACCGAAAACATGGTGACATATTAGACACATGATTACAACCTGTAGATGAGAGCTCCTGCACTATGTCCTGGAGTTCGAAAGAGTCCATTGCAGTTGTGAGATTTAAGTGAAGCTAATTTACCAACACACATTAATTTACGGTGTATACTTACCAAAAAATCAGTTTTTACCTCATTCAGTAAATAAGAAATTTACAGTAACTTTGGGTTTTGGTGAATTGGCTTCATGCAGCTTCACTTAAATCTCGCCAAGGAACGCCACTGGTCCATTGTTGTCTTAAATTATTACAATTTATGTAGCAGCATTGCAGATTCCATTGGAGCAATTTTGAAGGTTTGCTGAATTTGATAAAATACTAACACACTATACATTATATTTTTACCTAATTTTTCACACGGAAAGTAATACATCTCTAAAAAGAAGATAACGATAGCATGAAAGATAAACAAATATAGCAAATGATAAGAAACACAACAAATATTGACAAATAATATTAACTCACTGAATATAAAACAAGCATCGAGTTTTATTCATTGATTTCGATCTATATTTGAAAACAGTGAGCAACCTCACTTAACACAGATGTACATTCAAAACTACATATATAAAATAAAGTATAAAATAACCACTGCACGTTTCCCATTACCAGAGTAAGATCTTCAAAATTTTATATATGCCATCGGTAACTCGCTATTTAATGTGCCACACAAGCTCATCCGTTCCATGATTGCTATTCGTTCGTTTGTTTGGCTTTTTTATGGCGCAAGAGCATCTGGGCTATACTGCGCCAAACATGGTAGTTGCTGTTCGTAAAGATCTGAGGGAAAGAACTCTTGTAACAAACAAGGACCCATAGGAATAGAGTTATATGGGCCCGAGCCTCCGCAGTAATTTTCGATTTTGCATATATTGCAGTATAAATATCCCCAATATGTGCTTGCCCTCCTAATAATTATGAAAATTTTACGCTTATGCAAGGACAACTGACAGCCTGAAGGTGGGGGGATATAGGTCCCTGTACACGATTTGAAAAAGGGCGCATTTTTTATGAAAAGGGAAGTTTTTGAAGCAAATAAAATTGTATCTCATAAGGTAGTTTATTTTACATCCAACAATAATATTCAAATGGTCCTTGGATATGGTGGAAATTCATACTCAGCCCACAACCATCATTTACATTTTCCATTTTTCTAGGGAAAGGAGCTAAATTTTTTATCGGTGAGATTAAGCCCCCCCCCCCCACCAGTTATGCTAATGATGTGCGCGGATATAGATTTTTTTTTACTTAAAAAAAAAAATCAAAACATAAACACGTCAAAACACTTCAATGTGAAACTCGAAACCACACACTTTTGATTGCAACGTTCAATTAAATTCGCCTTCAAATCATCATTTGCAAAAAAAATTAAACGTAATAGCCCTCACCTTTATGTGACCGTTCCGTAGTTGTAAAATAGTCTTCCTCGTAAAGTTGAAGAGACTTTTTGGGAATGAGTTTGCCTTTCCCCATGATTTAAATGCAGAAAGGGATTCTTTAAAAAACAGTTCAACGCTGCAAAATTGCCCATAGTAATAATAATGTCATGTCTTTAGTGTGGGTGTCTTACCACGCCCCTTCGCAGCTTGTGTCCCCCAGGAAAGCAAAGCCCCCGATTGCTAATTTTTCATCTCCTAGCAACAGGAAGGTATAGGTGGGTGTTTCTACATGTGATCGATTCATTTGCTAGCAACTGTCCCCGTGACCGTCAAACGCAAAAGCGGATTTCCACCGGTTAGAACGTAAATATTACGTAAAGTAGAACTATTAAGAGTGGTTGTTGTTGTGTGAAGTTTAGTTGGAAAGTCCGTCCACAGGAAGGTGGCTTTATTATCCCTGTTCGAGAAATGGTGGATTCTAGATCTGGTTCTCGAAAAGAACGGAGACTCAGCACATTGCTCTTCCTTTTCCTTCCCTTTTCACTTTTATTTTTTTGCTCCCATCTTTGTCTTGTCTCTAAGATTATTGCTCTGGTTACTGTCCCTGCCCCTGGTTTTGCCTGGCATCGATGGGTCGAATTTAATCGGTTTAATTGCCTTTGTCTGCCCCACTTCCCGCCACTTTCTTCCTCAACGCCTTTTTCTTGCAATGGCTGTGTGCCTGCTTCCAAAGAAGGCATTGGAGTTTCGGCAGTATGTTTTCATTCCGGAGTCCGTAGCGGTCTGTGCTCATCTTCATCGTTCCCTGCTCTTCTTCGCCAAACTTCATCAAGTTCGCCCTGCCTTTTCCCGATGCACGGAACTCAGCCATGCATAAAATCTACATTCATACCTCATTGCATAGGAGAGTAGAAACGGTGTATCATCAGTATGCCTTCGCCATACCTCTTATGGAAATACAGCACCCCCACCGCTCACAACTTTTCCAAATCGTCACTCTGAACACAAACGAACGAGAAATGGTGTTCCGCGGAAAGATTCTCGGCTCCGAACGAACTAGTAGAAGAGAATGTCGAGGCTGATGACACAGTGTTCATTTGAGAGAAAGACAGACGACTAGCAATAGTAGTTTTACTTTTACTGACGTAAAATAAAGCGTTCACATTTACTATTTTATTAGCTTGGATATTTTATTGGCCATAGATTCGTTGCGCAAAGTATGGAATCACTTATAGCTGTTCTACTTTTATTGGCGTAAAACTGATATTGTGGACCGTGTAGTTGTAAATTGGGAAGTAATGTACCACAAGTGCGGCTCTGTATTTCCCGGAAAGGACTACGGTAGTCAGAGTAGTTGTAGGTGGCCCATCAGAGACCCAAAATGGATAATTCATATAGTTCTCCTATCCATTGGCCTCTCCAGCTTCATTTGCAAAACACGGTTGCGGAAACAGTCCTCATCTGGGATAGCTGAGCCGATAGCTTGCAGTTTTACTGTGGTAATTCCTTGTTTGAATCTTCAATCCAAAGATCACTAGAATCTATTTGATCACTCGATTTAACTCTTCTACTCTGAAGAAACGCTTGCAATGAAGTTTGCCTTTTCATTTTTAAGGCATCTATTTTATAACTGTTTAGTTTAATTATATAATATTATATGCATCACTCTTTGTCTATAATAATTTCACATTACCTTTATTTAAAAATTTTGTATATACATAAATATATTTTTTTCATCATAATTACAGAGCGTACAAAATAGGTACCTACTACTTACAAATGCAAGGGTCTACCATACGTATAGAATCAAGTGACTTTATTGACATTCTTCAGTCAGGAACTGGTTTTATTTTTATAGCTTGCAAGTTTGATCAGATTTTTCTCTCAGACGATGTGGTGTCGATTTCAAAATTTGTTTATTGCCTTAGGAAACGACTATTATGTTGTAATCCCGGAATAGCGTTAACAAGTGCGTGTTACAGTGGCAAAATATCTCCCCTCATTAGCGGCTTCTTAGTGAAAAGGTTTCTTTTGGAGATGTTCCCCCCAGTGGGACGAACATCGCCAAAAGGAACGTTTCCACGAACTGGGGGTCACCCCTCCAATTCCCATAAGGTGGCCTCGTTGCTATGTTGAACACTGTATAGCTTAGGAAATAAATCTCTTTGTGTTTTCCTATCCTCTCAAAATCTACCCGCCCCCTGAAAACTGAATTTTTTTGAAAGGATTGAAATCATCCATTTTCTAATAATCGCTCAAATTTACTTGGCAAAAAACTTTTTATTTTTGACTATGCAAATATTTTTATTTCATTTATTTACATTATTATTATTCTTTTGAAAATTCAATTGATAAATGGCAAAAGAGAGGATAATGATATAAAATTACAATTGACTAGAGGAAGGGGGACCCGGGCCCCTCCCCTAAATCCGCTTATGGGTAAAAGCACTTTTAAAAAAGATTTTGTGATGAGACCTGTGAGAAAATAATGTGTTTTGATATCCAATGTGGGGTTTGAGCAACACGAGTCTTTCCCTTTCTTAAACCACTGCAGAAACGCAGAAGACTGGATGGAGCGAGTAGTGGCATAAAGAATTGCATTTCATTGCTGTTTTATATCGTTTCATTGGTTTGCATATTTCATTGCTATTTTATTGGCGTAAAATATTGCGCATAAATATTGCATAAAGAGAACCACCGATAGTGGTTTTACTTCATTTTTCATTAGCGTAACTAAAGAGTTGGGTTAGGTGTGGCAAGACCATAGGCGTACGCAGAAAGTTCATAAGTAGGGAGTCGCAAAACCCCATATCTTTATATGTATGCATACAAAATTTCATAGCAATGGGGGTTATAACCCTCATCAACCCCCCCTGCGTACTCCAGTGGGGAAAATCCTCCCTAAAAAAATTCAGCACCTTAAAATACAAATATTACAATGAGTGGTATATACGGTGCATGGCGGGGAGGGGGGTTACTATCCCAATTAGCATTGTTTTTCATTTTATTGGCCGGTATTCTTGTAAAAGCAAGAATTTGTTTAATGAACCAGATAAAAAGTGAAGTGCCGAAAACTTAAATTTGAAAAATCTTTCTGCACTCTCCTAGATTTCTTAAGGAGTTTCTCCCTTGTTTGATATACACATACTATAAAACAGCCAAGTACGTTTGTGCTTAGTGGCCCAGCGGTTGAAGCGCATTACAACTTAAACTAACTAACCGTAACTTAAATTTATTTTATATAAATCGAGCACTACGTTGATTAATTAACAATATCAATCGCTTATTATGTCGCTTAGGCGAGGATAGGGCCCGTTTAAGAAAATAAACATTTTCTGTTCGAGCCTGAACCCACGACCTTCCACTGGAAGAAGGTCGTGGGTTCAGGCCCCACCGAAGGCAGAAATATTTATTTTCTTTCGAACGTTTCACCATCTATCTGGTCACGCCATACCATCGGCGTCGGTATCACTACGCCAATAAACGTTGATTGTTTGACATTGTTTAACTGTAACTTAAATGTCGCTAGTTCGACCCCAGCCTGACACATATGATACGTTTTCTTTTCTCTGCATAAAACAAAGAACTATGTATAGTATGAACTATATAAAAACCAAAGGTCAAAATTTAATTATTACTTTAAAATGCCCACTTTTATCAAGCAATTTAAACATTTAAGCTCAGCGAATGATTTTTTTTTTTTATTCCATTTCATAATATCGTTATCAGAGACATTTGATAAGAAATTTTATCAAAATAAATATTAATGTTTTTATCCAGATTTCGACATCAGCATCACTTGATCGTGTTTGCAAATATAGAATTTCGATAATTTAATTGCAAAACAATGAAAATATAAAATATGGCTAAAGGAATACATATCAGATGAGAGAGTAATGGTTACGCGTTTGATTATCATACAGATAAATCGGGTTTAATTCTAGCAGGTAGCCTGTGCTTAATGTTTTTTATCACAGACTTGTAGTCAGAGGTTTGATTTCCTAGGTCAGGGGTGTTCAACATATGGCCCGCGGGCCACAACCCGGCCCATTAACAGTGTTAATCCAATCCACTGACAACCGTTTAGAATAAAACAAAATTTTAGTTGGTTTTTTTTTTCAAAAATACAGAAAAATCGTAGGGACCAGGGTGTCTGCCAGAATAGTTGCTCGGGGGTGTTACACTTCGTTTGGGGATATGAAATTTACCTTCATTGATTTTTCTAATAAAATGTACTTGCCAGAAAAGAAACGAAATAAAATATTCAGTAGCAATGAAATAATTCGTCCATATTTATACAATTTTTTTTCTTTTATTCAGAGGAAAACAAAATTCAAGCATTTCTTCTCAGACATTTAACCCATTCACAGACAGTTGATAATTTAGGATTTTACTTCATATTGTAGCTTACTCCTTCTTAGTATCTTTATCCGTATTTTTCTTTGAAAAATTGTTACATATAAAAGATTATTACAATTTACATATGCAGAAAAAGTATAGAAAAATAATTTGCGCAATGTTTTATTTCCTTTCTTGTAATTTGAATATTTAGCGGGTATGTGAACTGTGAGTTTGGGGGTGTGTCAAGATATTTGGGGGCGTTAGGGGGGTGTAGCAGACTCCCTGGTATGAACAGATGGGTGACCCTTTTCCATATCGCAAGTGAACAAACAAATCACGGGAGGAGACTCTGAAGTTTTTTTGTTTTTTTTTAAGCAAAATCGCTGGCCCACGAAATCAGTGTAAAAAATTTTTAAGTGGCCCGCTGTCCATAAAGAGCGCTACTGTCAAAAAGATAAAATTCGCACTTTAATTTCGTTAACAAATTATGTGCAATTTTGACAGGAAAAAAAGATAAAAAATAAAGATAAATGTACAATACACGTTTTTCAATGTTGAAAGCATTTTTAGAGAGTTTGAAGCCATAAAAAAAGTTACATTTTTTCTTTACATTTTTATGCCAAATTTCGTTAAATTTACAAATTTTTAAATCACGTTTTCAAAGAATTTATTTTTTAATCTAATTAAACATTTAAATTTTTTGTCGGACATTGCTGTATATAATAAATTTCCTTTTCATTCTCCTCGAGGCATAGGTTTTTTCACGCCGTACGCACACGCCTAGGTTTGCCTCATAGAGAGCAAATTACAACCAGGGCCGCAGTTAGTCTGGGGATATGGGAGTCTGAGGCCTCCGCCCTGGAAAATATTTTTTTTTTAAGGAAATTATAATAGTAATTTATTTTAAATTTATTTATTTTTTTTTTTTAAATTGACATGCGAAGGAATTATACATGACAAAGGAAATAGTTCTTTGACGCTAAACGTATACTCAAAATAGATTCTTACGGTAGATCTTATATACATCAATTTATTTTTATTTTTTTTACGAAGGTTTGAGCCTTCATCTACTCTATAATACGGATGACAGAAACTATAAATTTTGGTGTACCTTTAAGAAATTTAAATGCAAAAATTACGTTAAGAAATTTACCCATTGACATTAGACTACTTAGACATTTAGTATTATTAAATATAATTCATCAAAACAGTAACGAATTTTAAACTCACATGTAAGAATTCAGAGCGTCCTGTAACAAGTGTTTAGCTACGGGCATGATTACAACTGTCACAAATTTGACATATTGAAGAGATTGATATGACAAAATGGCAACTTACATGAAAGAGAGTTGACTATAAGGCGTAATAACATCTGTTAACTATGAACGTAGAAAAACAACTAAAACAATTTAGTGAACCTTCAGTAAATTGGAACGTGTGCGTTTCGCTTGTGTTGTGAAGGTAAAAGGAACACTTATCACGAGTAGAGATAACAACATTCAAGGTTTAGGAGGTGGTCCGTATCAGCTTGCTGATATTAAAAGGCAATAACAGTGGCTGGCAGGTAATACTAACATGACGAATTGCGATGAAAGCTCTAGAAAATTTGACAAAAGATTATGCAAGTTGTTCGAAGCTGTGGCCCAGTCGTGACATACATGTATATCGATGGTTACAGCTGAAAACACAATCTATATGTCTTCGTATTTAAACAGCTTTTTCGACATATATATATTTTTTTATTTTTGCCATTAAAGTGCTAAACTTCCAAGCAGGACTAGCGGCATTTTTGCTTTGTAAAATCCCATTAACGTACTCAGAAATTTCATGAGGATTACAGAGCAAGTCCATGTATTCATACGTATATACATACAAAATTGCACTGTGATTGTGAGCGAAGAGTATGTCCCCATCACCCTCCTGTGTATGCCAGTTTAAAAACAGACAAATATTGCAGAAACCGTGTGGGGAGTGGACGGGCGTAGAAAAGGAACAGGGATATATGGGAAACACGAACACAAAAAATTTCCCACAAAACAGCAGAATTCTTCCTTGCAGTTGCTTATTTTGCCTTCAAATTACGATGTTTGTATAATGAATATTAAAATTTTATATCTGAATACCCTTTTAAACTGAAGTTTGAATTTTACGGCGCAAGGACAGCAAGGGTAATAACAATACTTTGTATTGTTATAACATAGCTAACTACAGCTTAAAGTTTTGTTTCCGAGATCGCGGGAGAAAGACAGAAATAGAACGTAAAAATAAAAAAACAACTCGTGTGTAATGTTTTTTTCTTTTGACTCGGGGACGTAGCACGCACTCTCAGCCACGCCCCCCTCCCCCTTCAGGGAGTGGAATACTGGCACCATAATACCGGGGCCTGGAGTTTTTTTTTTGGGG
>QLNU02003225.1:105114654-105151674 GCA_006491805.2 Dysdera silvatica | reverse complement strand
CAAATCACAATTTGGTACCTCTAACAAGTGTCACGAGTTGAAATATCAGCTGCAGAAAATCGCGATGAATGAAAATTAAAAAGCTATAAATCACCTACTAACAGAGAACCAAAAAGAACAGGCAATTAAAAAGGCTTCACACATATGATCTGAATGGACAGATAATGACATATACATTTTTCAGAAGGCATTACTTTTCATAGTGAGTAGGGCAGGGCAAACTTAGAGGAGTGGGAGCAAAGCAAAAGTAGACGAGCAGGACAGTTTATAAGGCAGAAAAATGGTATACGGAGACAGTAGAATTCAACATTTCAAATTATACCGCCAACATTCATAAATCAGTACAGTTGATCTCCATCATGCATCATATAGTTGCATGCGATTAAAAAAAGAAAGAAATATATTCACAAAATAAACTTCACATAATATCAATTAAAAACAAATACCTAAGTCCATATAGTAAGTGATAAACTGAGCAATAGAAAGACTAAAATGTTGAGGTAAATTACATGTCTGAAAAAAAAAGAAAAAATCCAATGAATGTACAGAGAGTGGGGTGGATACTTTTTTAGAAATATATACATTTGCACATTAGCTTTAGAGGTGGGGGGGAGGGGTAGTATCTTTCTGACTAAATACATGTTTTACATGCGCAAATCTTAACCAATAGCTTTTGAATTCTTATGGGTTCATGTGACGAAGATTGTATTGTCCAACGTTGAGGAGTTAATTCAAGACGATATCAATCAAAACAGATGCATTTTTTTTTCTTTTTGTGGGGGGGGGGGGGGAGGTCATGCGATATATATATATATATATAGCCATAGGCGTACATAGAAAGTTCATAAGGGGGTTATAGGCTCAATGGGGGGGTTACAGAGCTACAACTCACATATTCCTATGTTAAATATACAAAATTTCATTGCAATGGGAGGTGGGGGGCATAACTCTCATCAACACATTACTCCTGATGAAGGACTGCTGCTGATGCGTCCGAAAGCTTGAGTGATCTTTTTCGTTGCTATTTTACCAGTGTTTAACCTTTTGTATGTAAATAAAATTCCTGGTTGTTGCTTTTAGTTTTTTTTTTAAAGGATATGAAATGAATAAGAACATTTGTGTTTTACGAGAGATGCAAGGTCAACAAAGTTCATGTTGCTCAGACTTACAGTTGTACGAGGAATCCAACCTTCTTAAGGACTAGGGAGCCAAGCTTCAGAGTATAGTGCACGGGCAACTTAGCTGGTAAGGGGGACCATACCCCAATGTTGGTATTGGGTTTCCATGTCCCCTTCAATTTCAAGCAAAACAAAATGCCTTCTACTGGTATATCGCCCACCCCCAATATTTTATGCCATTGGCTTTCTATGATATAGTGTGGAGCAGTTGGTCAGTCAGAGGGTTTTTTTTTTTGGCACCGTTGGGAGTTAAACCTGGATTATCAGCATGCTAAACAAAAGGCATAAGAAACGAGAAATTTATAATGCACCTATAGACACACACATAAACAACAGGGTTCTTTGTGATGACTGCACTACTCGTCAAAAGATCAAGAAAGTAAAATGACATGATCGAAAGTATTCAACCGATCATCTCAAGTATAACTAATCCCTTTTCCCTCATAAATTTCACTGAAAGAACCTTTAGTATTTAATTTCAAAATTATTCGCAGGATAGAGAAGTGTAAACAGAAAGCTGTCCACAAAAGTTGTAATGTTTTTGCCTTTTGTTTGTTTGTTTTGTGGTTTTACGGCTCAAAGACTACAATGGTCATGCTGCGCCGGGACCTACTGTTTTCCGAGGAATCCGAACCTCTTATGGCCTAGGGAACCAAACCCCGGACTACAGTCCTTTTTTTGTGAAGGGAGAAACAAAAGTATGGCTTTTGACACTGTATTGTACACACTTCACTTAATCCAAAACTATGTATAACTGGGCACAAAGTAAACAATGATATAACATAAATCCAGAGCTGTTCATGAGTTGTTGTCTGCATTAGGTGTAACGAAACAGTATTGTTGTCCTTATTAATTTAATATTATGTAATGACGAATGTAATGTATGTATATTATGTAATGACGAATGTGTAATGACGAATGACGAGCCTGTTTACCTCTATATTTATTTATACATAGTTTTAACTTTAAACAGGTATCATGCAAAAGATAAATATTTTTAATTTTTATTTTCATAAAATAAAACGAAGACCTTTGATGTTGTTTTGGATCCAAGGATCAAAGGTAGTATAATAATATCTTAAACAACCTGCGACTAACCAGATGTGTGGGCACCTTTTGCATCCCCCTGCAAGGAACGGGACAGGGATAAATCAACAGATTTGCAATAAGTAATGGGTAAGATTTCATGCAATTTTCTGATACATAACATGCACTTTGGCAGCTTGAGCTTTAGAGCCCTCAAGTCTAAATGCGACCAGCGGAGGACCCCCAAATGCAGAAGCTCCCCAAAATGTAGATATACCACTGCTTGTACATTTAAAAACATAACTTTGCTCTTTATACGGAGCGAGAGGAACTATAGCCTTCAACAAGAATAATTCAGTCGATAAAGTCATGAAAACAAACTCCAATAATCGCTGCTTTACTTTTTCACTTTATAACGTGAAGGAAGAATACTTTTTCTTCTGTATAAAGGCTAACGTGACCTGAGAGGATTTGGAGGCGACTGCAGAGAAATGTGGAAAGCACATTTAAGATTTTACTAAGAGTAATTATAAATTAAAACATGCGAATTACACGATTACTTAATGCATATGTGCTACTTAAAACGAAGTAGCTAACATTTTATTTATTACTGATAATATAATCCGATTCACATACACGTTATCTTTTTGCACCATTTTATTTTTCAGAATGCCTAATTTTATTACCGAATGTGTGAACCAAGGTGTACTTGCAAATGGTTAAAACCAGCCATATCGAATCTGGCTTTTTTTTTTTTTTTACAAAAATCTATACTTGGAAGTAGAGGCACACAATTGTATAAAGTCAAAATTTATCTTGTATGGATAAAATTGAGGAGGTAGGGATGGGAATGCTTTTCAAGCTACTGCAATTCAAAAATTAACTGAAAGCAATTAGGTAAGTATTGATTACGATGTTGGTAATAAAGGATTTATTTTATTTTTTATTTTTTTGAACAGAAATGGAACTTGTTTCTGAAAAAAAAAAGAGTACCATAAATAAGGATTCAGAATATTATTACTGTTTCTAGGTCTTTTCAGAAAAACCAAAACTAAATATTATTCATAAAAAAACAAAAAAAACATGCAGTTTGTGTAAGCATACTTGTAAAGTCTGTGGGAAAAAAAAACACTCCCTCCTGTTTACTGAAAAAATGTGTCCATTTATGCAACAAATTCTGTTACTAAAGCTTCTAATACTGTCACCTACTGACACATTAATATCATACTTTTCACCTTCATCTATAATTTTTTTAAAAGAATTTTAGAAACATGGCAGAATTAAAATAAAAATCTTTATTCTGAACAGGTGCACGTGTGTGAAGAAAGCATTTCAGAAAATATTTCTACCATGTTTTAGAATGACAGCAAATTTCGCTACCTTACTTACATACAAGAAAATAATACAATTGCAGCACAATAAGACATGTAATAGCTAGTCAAGCGTTATGTTGCTGACCTCATGCTATTTTAACACTACCGAAAGATTGTCCAAGCAATTCTTAAGTATGAGTGTTTAAACCATGTCCAATTTGTTCTTTGTTTGGCTGTTACACGGTGATCCTCGTATTCTACGTCTATTTTTTAATCACAGTGTATAATTCAAACGATAATTAAATCAATTATTAACGTCACTCAAAGCAAGTGACTGGGTAAGGAAGCAGCATCTACTTCTATGGGTAAGCAGCAACAACTTACGACATATGGGTAAGTTGGGGATAAGCAGCAATAACTTTCCCTATGAGTAAGCAGCGATAACTTTTCTACTTCTGCTACATGGGAAACAATTTCTCCGAATGATAAAACAGTCTTTTTTCTTTTTTGAACGAAAATTTTCAAATAGTGCAGTCGCCTCCAAAAAAAAAGTTTTCCGTTGATTACAGTAATCAGTTCCAAACTGATGACAATTAAAAATGACCAAGTTAGTGGTAAAACGTTTTAGATAGATACTGAATTAAAATATATTCAAAACGCACTGACACGATGCATAATTTCGAAGTTTTTAAACTCAACAGCAATGTACAAATGAACGATACGGAGCTTTTTTGATGACCCATTGGTATATAGCACAAATTGTAAATTTTGAAATGTTAAAAAACACTTTGCAGTTAAAAGCTATAATAAAAATATTGTGGAACAATTATAAGGGGGTGCATATTAGAAAAGAGAAAAATAGTGGCCCCCCTTTCCATTTTTTTCCTAAAATTTCCCACTCTATTATAGCACCAGAACTTCCTGTGTCCTAGTCCCAAAGCACTGGAATTTTTAATAAGGACACACACATAAATGAAAATTACACATATAAAGGATAATGTCTAAAGATTCTAAAACAAGTTAAAAGGTAGTTGCCAATAAAAATAAAAAGTTCATTTTTAAAAAGTAGAATGTTGCTAAAAAATTTAACAGTGGTAGAATTTGAAAAAAAAAAGGGGGAAATTCAATAGAATTCCAATTACCCAGTTAAGTCAACAATCTAGATCTTGAATAGTCATCTTGAAGGTCATTTGACGTTATTACGGTAACTAAGCTGACAGTCTATTTTCTCTATGTAACATCACACATACATGTCACACCCTTGCGACGAAAGTGTTACAACTCAAAAAATCCCAATTTTCAGAAAATGAAAAAAACTGTTTCTGGTTGAATTGAGGGATGTTGTGTTCATCTAATGACATGTGCCAACTAGCAGAAACCCAAATAACTTATGACCTAACATTTTGCATGGCAAAATGCAGCACTGTTTTCTACATCTGGTTGTAACATTAAGTCAATTTCACCGAATTTTGAGTTGTAACACTTTCGTTGCAAGGGTGCGATACATTTGGGCCCCCCCCCAATCAATCCAAATGATCGGAAAAAGAAGAGGGGTGTAATATATTCAAATTATAGCATAATCATGTACAAAGTCACTCGACATGGTGGTAACCCATCTGACAGCCTACTCATCCTTTGTAACATTATTACATTCAATTATCTGGATTGTTGGTTATCCGGTTCTGCCTCAGCCCTAACCAATCGAGTAAACTGGAATTCTATTGTATTTCTTTCATCAAACTGTGTCATGAGGAAAGTTTGTCCAAACAGCCCTTTCGATAACAAGATTAGACGTCATGAAAAATTCAATATGCAATATCATATACTCTGTTCGTGTACTAACAGAAGTGTACAATGTCATTAAAGTACATGGACAGCTACCGAAAACTATACAACAAATAAAACAATAAAGTGGCGAAAATGATACAGAAATTACTGACTCACACGAATTCTTTTTACCTGACCTAGGGGCATTTGTCTGCTTTCCAAACTGAATAATGAAAGGGCATGTTTGGAAACATTGCAAACAATCTGTCAAAATATGACATGATACGATACCGACATCAGCTCTTCGCTTACAATATGATAGTATAATGACATAACGCATTTACATGATAATTACATAACCTGCTAGTAAAATTTGGCATGCTATGGCAAAACGATCGTTCCATGGCCGATGATGCTTCTCTCATTTCTCCACAAAGTCACAATTTTTCGGCACTGCCGGGTGAAAGGTATGTTTGCCTTGCGAGGTTAATTAGTGGGCAAAATCAAATAGTGTTGGCAGACAGAAATATAATGGTACATACATTAGCAAACGCAGTTGCTTTCTTGCAGCTGATATCAGATCTAAAATAATGAGAACAAATCAAACATTATTTTTCGCACATATGTCAAACAAATAATTACACAATATTTTTATCATTTAGACCAGATTTTTTTCTTCCCTTGGTAATTTACATGTAAGATAGAAGTAATTCGTACATCAATTAAAGTTACTAGAAATATGCAGTTTCAACAAAATGTAGAAATATGGGAAAGCTGATCATGTATGATATATTTAAAAAAATTAATAGAATGATATGTGATGTATATATATATCATCATCATATTCAACCATTATCTATCCACTGCTGGATGAAGGTCTCTCCAAATGCTTTCCACACAAGTCTATCCTGAGCAATTCGCTTCCACGTCACCCCAACCTGTTTTCTTATTTCATCCACCCATCTAGTTTGAGGACGTTTTCTAGGTCTTCGGTGGTCTCTTGGAATCCAGTTCAGAATTTCTGTTGTCCATCGTTGATCAGTTCTTCTTGCAATATGCCCAGCCCATCGCCATTTCAGTCCTTTTACTTTAACAATGATGTCCTCTACTCTAGTTTGCTCTCTCACCCAAGTGTTTCTTTTTCGATCTCTCCTAGTTATTCCAAGCATGCACCTCTCCATGCTCCTTTGCGTTGTCTGTAACTTTCGTATTGCTCCAACTGTTAGACTCCATGTCTCTGATCCATAAGAGAGGACTGGCAATACACACTGGTTGAAGACCTTTCTTTTTAGACACAAAGGCAATTTCCCCTTCAGGATAAAACTGTTTCTTCCAAATGCACTCCAGCCAAGTTTAATACGTCTGTTGAGTTCTTTCATAATGTTGCCATCCATTGAAATCAGCTGGCCAAGGTAAATATATGAATCAGCAATTTCTAGCTCAGTGTTGTCAACTTGTATTTTTGTTTCCTCTACAAAATTATTGAACATGATCTTAGTTTTTTGTAGGTTCATCTTGAGTCCAACTTCTTCACTTCTAGTTGAGAGCTCTTGTACCATGTCTTGGAGTTCTAATGGGTCCGTTGAAAAAATAACAATGTCATCAGCAAACCGCAGATGATTTAAATATTCACCATTTATTTTTATTCCCCATATATATATATATATATATATATATATATAAACAAGTGTTCAAAATTAAGGTTATACTCAAAATTATTTCAATGGAAGAGGTATATACATTGTTCTTTAACTCTCAATGTGTTTTATTTATAAAAAAAATCACTTTACAGAAAATGAAAGAGCTATAAACGTTTAACAGAATTACAACAGATCAATTTTTTTCAGGCATCCTATGAAGGAGAATTCACGATTAAAATTTATGCAAACACTAAAAGTTAAGAACAAAAATTTGTAAAAAACTAATTCAGAATAACAAATTTTATTACATACACATGCAAAATTATTAGAAAATAATTGTTGATGTTTATGTAAGCAAATTTGTGATCCTAAACCTGTTTTTCCACAAATTCTCGTTTTTCACCTTCCAATTTTGCACCATTTTCGAATGTGGATGCTCCTGCATAGGATACCTGAAAAAAAATTTTTTTTTTTGTAATTATGTTAAGTGTTTATAGCTCTTTAATTTTCTGTAAAATGATTTTTTATAAATAAAGCACACCGAGCGTTAAACAGCAAAATACGAACCTCTCTCATTAAAATAATATTGAGTGTAACCTTAATTTTGGACATGAATTTATATATATATCATTATCATCAGCCATTTTCAATCCACTGCAGGATGGAGGTCTCTCTGTTATCACACATACACGTAGTACGGTGAAAGAAATACAGAGGAAGCAGCCTTACTCTCACCACGTTGGCCAGACGGGTTGTCAAGCTGGACCTACAGTTTAACGAAGAATCCGGACTTCGGTCACCACAGCCAAAGTTCTGCACTAAGACACTGCCTCCTAAATTTACCCTCTAAATTTAGGAGGCAGTGGCTACGACAGGACTCATTGTGTCACCTAACTACAGAGTGTCTGCTACTGATGACGCTTTGCAGCGATAATCGGTAGAGTACTGGTATTCTTGGCAGAGGACGCCTGTGGGACAGTATAGCAGTGGTGGCTCATGGCGAGATTTTGGGGTATGCACATGAAGCCAATTAATCAAAACCCAAAGTTGCCGTAAATTTATTTCTTATTTATTGAATGAGTAAAAAACAAGTTTCTGACGAGTACAGGCTATAAATTTATGTGTTTTGGTGAATTACCCCTCATTTGCACACCCTAAAATCTCGCGATGAGCCGCCACTGCAATATTTATATAAAGTGAAATTTGTCTCTAGAGATATTCTAGTTTCCAGAAAAATATATCGTTAAAGATAATTTGACAGTTTATGGTTATAGACAGATTTCACTGGTTATGCATGTGTATATGTCTCATAGTCATCCTCTACCGAGAATGGTGGTTCACATCTGGAACCGAAGTCAGAAGCCAACACTTTGGATAGTTACTGGAAGGGCAATACAACAAATCCATAGAGGGACCTCATTTGGCTCATGGGACCAAAGATTTGAATTCCTCGTTAAACTTTAGAGCTAGCTTCGCTAATGAATTTAGTATGATTAATAAATTTGACACCAACGTTTAAGTTCATACTAGATTTTTTGGTATAGGAGAAAAAGAGACCGTCCCCGTCCTAGAGTTGAACTAGGGTCTCTCCACTGAGCCTGGAGTGCCTTAACTGCTAGGTCATCAAGGACAGGAATGACGCTCCCTTTCTCCGTATATAAGGTTGTGAGATATTATTACCCTTCTCAGGGATAACACAATTGCCAAATAATGGTCAACACACAAAGCCACCAAGGAAAGTTTTTTGTGATTTTTAGTTGATGAGATTAAAACATTATCAGTTGACCAGATTGAAAAAATACAGCATTAACTGTAAAAGACCTCTCTTATATATATGAAATAAAATAAGTTGTTTTTCAAAACTTGATACTAACAGTAGGGAGTTCTGAATTTCTTTGAGTGCTAACAGCTATTGTACAAGGAGCACTCAATGTATGAGGTTGGCACGAAGCCTTCTTCCATATTGGGTCGACGAACTCTTGTCCAACCATCACCTTGGTCGAGTTCTACGACTTCGAATTCTTCGGCTTCATCCATGGGAATTGACCCCTCGCTTTGTGCTGAAATATAAAATCAAAAATATCAATGTAGAATGCAAACTGATAAATAGACTCTTGAATCATACGGAACCATAAATTAATTTTGTTGGTTCAATTTTTGTCGTGCAAGGACAGCAAAGGTCATTCTCCATCAATCAAGGTAAGTCGTAAATTTTACATGCATCTCAACTCAAATCAAGGCATGCTCCAAGCACAGAGCCTACATAATGACAGATTACCTTCAAATGGATACAATGCTCGTGCCGTTCCCAGGGCAGGTAATGGTTCCACTTCTAGGTCACCCGTGCCATTATTTCCATAAACCGTGTGCTCTTCGACATTGGCGATGCCATTACCATTTGCTCCTGTTGTTGGACTATAATGAAAGAAAGACAAGTCACCTCAAGAAAATGCAACTCATAAGAGTAACAAGTTGAAATAATAACACATCAATGAAAACGCTGCCTTGCAAAAAAGAGAGCTATATGATACAATTAAAAAAAAAAAAGAAGGTACAATTACCAAACAAGGCGAGTTCTAATACAAATTGAGGTAAAACTTTTATTTAAGAAATTTGAATTACAGTTTATTTGTGTGGCGCCACCTAAGAGTAAATATTTAAACTATAGTAAAACGAAACCAAGATTGACCAGGGAGTTCCATAGAGGCAGAAATTTTGTGTCCATTTTTTTATTTTTAAAAGGAAAACTTTATACTTTTAGAACTATTACCTCATGACAAGGAGAGTTCAAGTATTAAATAAGCAATATTCTAGCCATTTCCCCCTCCCCCTCCTAGTAAGCAAAAATTAACAGTGGCAAATATAGGAAAATAAGATCAACAGCAACTCCCCTTCCCACCAAATTGGTTATGCAATATTTGGACGCTCACACATTAGATTTTTTTCTGTTTGAATGTTTTTCAACAGATTTTTTATTCTCATTATAGGTCTGGCTGGGTTTCACACTTGCAGAGCCCACCAATCTAAATTGTTAAAATAACAATAAAAATCACTATCTAATCGAAAGAGACGCAACCAGTAATTCATTGGTACCACTGAATCTGACATATCATGACGATTCAGTACAGCCTTTATGTACTATACAAAACTACCGAAATTTTTGTGTTTTATGGTGTCAGGAATAACTAAGATCATGGTGGGACAAGACCTCCACTTTTTCAAGGAACCATGGACTGTAGATATGCAAAACGAAACCGACAAGCATGGGGCGCCTGCAGGAATCAATATCATTGGCATGGTAGGCAAAATAGTTACTAAATAGTTACTACTAGGCAAAATGTCACATTCGGGAGGAAGCACTACCGTGATGTACACATACCTCACATAACCCTTTCATTAACTATCCAGAAAAATAGAAAGAACATACCCTCGAGGCAAAGGAACAGCGGGTGCACTACACTTCAGGGAATTGGGAATAGCACAGTCCAACGAACTTCTTGAAGACGATTTCTCTGAAAAGCCATTACCATTCTTCTGCAAGCTTTCCGATGACAGAGGCCTGCCCTCAGCTTCGGCAAGGTAACCCTATAAGAAAATTACAATAACAGAAATACAGTTTTATTGTAAAGTTGAGAATGAAATGTAACTGTTATATACAGAATTTTTTAAATACTATATTTAATCTGAATTGTCACTGCACAGAACTTACAGGATTTTAATTAAATTAAAGAACAATAGTTTTCACTTGGAACTTACTTGGAATTTCTGCATTTCAGTTTGTAGCTTCTCGATTTTGGCATTAGATTCTTGAAGTTGTTGGTCCAGGCTTTCAGGATCACCAAGTGCAGAGTTCTGTTCGTAAGCTGCTCTCATTTTCAACAAACCATCCCTACATAAAAGAAATCAATGTTTATACATTTAAATTTTTGTTTCATATATTTATATATTCTAATACAGCCTCACAGAATCGGGAAATTGAATCCAACATGCCTTAGTTACTCTTTAAGAACTATAAGATGGCATAGCAATCACATATTCGTCCACCATACATAATGTTCAGGTGTGATTCTAAATGCCAGGGCCGGCCCAAGCTGGTCTAGAGACCCAATTTAGGGCATTTCTGTGGGGCTTCCTTGTATAAGCCATATAATATAAGCCAATAGTGAAAACAGAGCAGAATATTTAAAAAATAAATAAAGAAATAAAACAAAAATTTAAAGAAATCTTTTCGAAAAGCTAAGTCTGCATCCCATTGCCTTTACACCATTAATTTTTAGTGTTAATGCAGTAATGGCATGTATAGTGAATGGTACTTACGTAATAAGGAAAATTTTCTCGACTCTGCTTGGTTACACATTATAACATTAAAGGATGTAAGCAATCCAGGCTAAGATGGCGACTTGTTTAGTTTCGTATTGACCCTTCCAGTTGAAGCATCTCTGTACAGGGTACATACCTTGGCAGCCTTTTGGCATAGTTAATTGTATGATGGTGGTGTAAAGAACGAACATTTATACATGCAAATACTTTATGCATATGCTAAACATTTTTTGTTTAGCAACGTAGCGGAGAATTCTCTTAATTTGTCTATTATAGAAAGATTTTGGAAATCCGTTATTAATTAAGAGAATAGTGAATTGTTGAAGACTATTCCTTGTGTCATTTCTAGTATTACAGATTCTTGATATTTTAGTTCCCATGGTGATAATGATGTTTCTGAAGACGACGTTAGAAATATATTACAGCTGCATTTAGAGAGGTGGTTAACTTGGAAGGTGAAGTCCATCTTTTTGTCGTAAATGATGCTTGTTAATTTATTCTTATCAGTGATTTTTATGTCGATGTCCAGGAAGTGAATAGAATTGTTTTGAACGGACGTTTCTGCTAATTTTAATTCACTGGGGTAGATATATTGGAAATTTTCTTCAAACATTTGGTTGTTAAAGGCAATAATGTCATCAATGTATCTGTATACATTGCATAGGTATTAAGGTCTATTTTTTTCATAATGGTGTAAGAAAAATTCTCAGCGAGTGATGAGTAGCACGTTCCTTGTAGAATGCCACAAATTTGTTTATATACGTGCTTGCCATTATAGATAAAATTATTGCAGATGGCAAGTTTTGGCAAGTTTTGACAGTATTCTCCCTCAATGCCTTTAAGAAGGTGTTTGCATTTAACGAAGTAGGTGTTTAGAACGTTTTCCAACTTTTCAAATGGTATGCTTGGGAATAAGTTCTCGAAGTCATATGTACTGAAATCATTAATGTAAGCATGGTTGTTTAGATATTGAATTATAGATACGTTATTATTGATGAAGATGCAATTCTGTTTGGATTTTGTGATGTCATGGGTGAAGGTTTTTAATACATCGAAAAGGATGTAATTAGCAGAATTATTGTAACAATTAATCCCATTGGTAATAATGCAAAATTTAACCGGATTTTTGTGAAAACACTTGCGAAGAAAAAGGACATTGGGTAGTATGACGCATGGTTTTGAAAAGTTTGTTAAAGGCAATAATCTTCTTGGTAGTAGTGGACAAATTGTAATTGTAGAGCTTATAGGTGGTAGAACTTCTAAGTTCTTGATAGATAATTTGATGATAAAGTTTTTTGCGAACTATGGCGAAGTTTCCGTTCGCTTTGTCAACACTAGTAATGATGAAAAGTTCCTTTAGTTCATCAATTTGCTTGTGGATCTTAGTCATATTGATATGACTATAGTTACATCATCTTTTGGGGATTCTTTGACTTGTAAAGAAATATTGCCAAGCCATTCTAAGAAAAATTCAACAGGGATGGAGTATTTCTGGCTCAGTTTTAGGCCAAATTGAAGGTCTTTCTTGAGATACTGTAGTATCCTCTTTAGATTCAAGAAGGGGAACAGGACGGAAGTTAGTACCATGTAGCATGATATTGCGTAAACCTTGGACAGGAATTATTGATAAATCGCCGGAGCAGATATGTTTATGGTGCTTATCAACTAACTGTTTAAATTCTGGTTTATGGCAGAGGCATGGGTTTTGTAAAACGTCGTCTTTAAAATTTGTGCAGAAGTCTTTATAGTTAAAAATTTTTTCACCAATATGCATAATGTACCAAATACACCATATGTATAAAGGATTTGCATGTATAAATGTTCGTTTTTCATGCCACCATCATGCAATTAACAACGCCAAAAGGCTACCAAGCTATAACCCTGTACAGAGACGCTTCAGCTGGAGCATTCAATACGAAACTAAACAAGTCGCCATCTTAGCCTGGATTGCTTATATCCTTTAATGTTATAATGTGTAACCAACCAGAGTCTAGAGAAAATTTTCCTTATGATATAAGCACCATTCACTATACACGCCATTACTGCATTAGCACTCAAAATTACTTATGTAAGGGCATTAGGATGCAGACGTAGCTTTTCGGAAAGGTTTAATTTTTTTTTGAAAATATTCGGCTTTGTTTCCACTATTTGAGCATAAACCATTTTCGAAAAGCGTTTGTATATTTATATTCTTTTTTATACCTCTATATATTTCTATTTTGCATGTATCAAATGTATCTACGTATGATTTTCTATTTTATTGATTTTACGTTTAATTTGCCTATATTGTATATATTATTGTGTATATTGTAATATTATTTGGATTTGTACGTTCTGTTTTTTGGCGCCTTTGGGCCTTGGGATCTCGCTGAATACATCTGGCTTATCTGATTTACTTGTATTTTGCAACATACCTCCAGAAAAGGCGCCAAGCATGTAGTCCTAGAAAAGGTCCCTGACGACGGTTCTGGGGCTGCATGCTTATATTACGTCGTATTTATATGTGTGTGTATATATATATTTGTATGTTTATATATGTATATGTTTGAATATTGTATTTTCTATTAATCTTTTCTCTTACCTTAATCCTATCCAAATTTATTCATCTAACTCATCCTGTTTTTTATTTTATTCTTTTTACATGCACTATTCATCTTATATATGTATTTGCTATTTTTCACTATAACTTATCCATTATATAGCAGTGGCTCAATGCATGCTATACTTAATTACACATTTATTTCTTCTTTATATTCTTTTCTCCAATTCTAAATTTACTATATTTAAGACTCACTCTCTCTCCATATATATATAAGAACTTCTCATAACAATTTAACAACTAATTACATTTACTACGTTATTATGATTAATGTTAATACCTAGAAGCGACCTCTTGAGAAAATTGGAAAGTGATATTATCAACTTTTTGAGTCAGCTTTTTCCTCCTCTGATTTGGTGGCAAATCGCTATAGTCTTCTTTTGAATCATCATGGCTATGCTGAAAGATTATTAACAATGTATTAACATGTGTTGACTATTTGGCAATTGCGTTAGCCCTGAGAAGGGTAATAGTATCTTACATATGAAAGAAAAGAGCATCATTCCTGTGTCCCAGTGGCAAAGCGGGTTAAGGCACCACGGTTCAAATCTGGGCCTAGGCGGTCTCTTTTTACAAAAAGCTCCAACTGAGCTTGAACATGGAAACAAAAAATATTAGCTAATAATATTACAATACTAACACTACATTCTCTCTTTGGTAAATGTTGCTTTTGATGAAAACATATTCCTTAAGCTCTTGTTTATTGTTTTATCAAGACTGTGGTGGTGCTGGTTTGAATTACATTGTTCGTAATAAATGTGGACTATAACACCTTTATATTAACATTCACATTGTACATAAAGGATGCTGATAGTCCTGGAAAAGAGATCTGGAGATTCCATAGTCTCTATTACAGCTATAAATTAACTTATATTTAATTAATTAATTTAATTGAGTATATTTAATTTGATAATTAATTAATTTGATGATTTAATATATAAGTTAATATATAATAGTATAATATCATCATCATCATATTCAACCATTATCTATCCACTGCTGGATGAAGGTCTCTCCAAATGCTTTCCACACAAGTCTATCCTGAGCAATTCGCTTCCACGTCACCCCAACCTGTTTTCTTATTTCATCCACCCATCTAGTTTGAGGACGTTTTCTAGGTCTTCGGTGGTCTCTTGGAATCCAGTTCAGAATTTCTGTTGTCCATCGTTGATCAGTTCTTCTTGCAATATGCCCAGCCCATCGCCATTTCAGCCCTTTTACTTTAACAATGATGTCCTCCACTCTAGTTTGCTCTCTCACCCAAGTGTTCCTTTTTCGATCTCTCCTAGTTATTCCAAGCATGCACCTCTCCATGCTCCTTTGCGTTGTCTGTAACTTTCGTATTGCTCCAACTGTTAGACTCCATGTCTCTGATCCATAAGAGAGGACTGGCAATACACACTGGTTGAAGACTTTTCTTTTTAGACATAAAGGCAATTTCCCCTTCAGGATAAAACTGTTTCTTCCAAATGCACTCCAGCCAAGTTTAATACGTCTGTTGAGTTCTTTCATAATGTTGCCATCCATTGAAATCAGCTGGCCAAGGTAAATATATGAATCAGCAATTTCTAGCTCAATGTTGTCAACTTGTATTTTTGTTTCCTCTACAAAATTATTGAACATGATCTTAGTTTTTTGTAGGTTCATCTTGAGTCCAACTTCTTCACTTCTAGTTGAGAGCTCTTGTACCATGTCTTGGAGTTCCAATGGGTCCGTTGAAAAAATAACAATGTCATCAGCAAACCGCAGATGATTTAAATATTCACCATTTATTTTTATTCCCTTGTTATTCCAATTTATCAGCTGAAAAATCATCTGTAAAGCAGAAGTAAAAAGTTTTGGAGAAATGGTATCTCCCTGCCTCACCCCTTTGCCAAGTTTGATAGTTTTGGTATCTTTATGTAACCGAAATTTTGCACTTGCATTTTTATACACACGTTTCACCATGTCAATGTACACATCCTCAATGTCTGTTGATCTTAAAGAGTTGATGACTGCTGATGTTTTTATAGAGTCAAAGGCCTTCTCATAGTCAATAAATGCAACACACAATGGAAGTTCATATTCATGTGTTCTTTCAATTAATTCTCTTAATACTTGAATATGGTCCACTGTACTGAATCCACTTCGAAATCCAGCTTGTTCTCTTGGTTGAGCTGCATCTAATTTTTTCTGCAGGCGATGTGTTAGAACTTTTGTGAAGATTTTATAAATAGCAGGTAACAAGCTAATTGGTCGGTAATTTTTCAAATCCTCTTTATCACCTTTTTTATGCAAAAGAATTACTGTTGCAGAATCCCATTGGTTTGGTATGTTACCGCTGTTAAGACATTTGGTAAAGAATTTTGCAAGTATGTCTTCTACATATTCTCCAGCTTCTTTTAGGATATCTAATGTAATACCATCATCACCAGGGGCTCTTCCTTTCTTCATATTTTTTATTGCAAATGAAACTTCTTCTTTTAAGATTTTAGGAGCTATTCCTTCGACTATTGCGGCGTCTTCGTTTAATCCACTGTTACTTTCATATAGTTTTTTGTAGAATTCTTCAACTCTTCTAAGTATTTCTTCCCTATTTCTTGTTACGGTGCCATCCTCTCCTTTTAATGCAATGATGTGTTTCTTCCCAACAGACAAACTTCCTTTAACAACCCTAAGGCTCTTGTTATTTTCAATGGCCTTCCTTACTAACTCACAATTGAATTTTCTTATGTCTTCTTTCATGTTTTTGCGCAGAGTTTTGCAAAGTTCTACATACTCAATCCTGGAACTGGTATTTTGATTGTCCACCTTCATAAGTCTTCGCCTTTTCATGAGTTGTTTCGTCTTCTCAGATAATTTGCTATTCTGCTTTTTACAGGTTACACCACCAATTTCCCCAGCAGTTTCAATTATTGTCTTAACAATGTTTTCATTTGCTTCTGAGATATCACTTTCATCAATAAGTCAGCCAGTGCAGAAACTGATTTTCTGACAAAGCTCAGCCTGCACCACTTGAAGGCGGGGTAGGACACTAGGTTACTGGCCTGGCCGGTTCCACACATCGTCACATACATTCAGCGTGTGGGTCTCCTTCCAGTTAGATACCAGCAACCCTTTTGCAGGCCAATAGTATAATATATAAGTATAATATAATTTAATATATGTTAATTTAATTTAATGATTAATTGAGTATAATTATTTTAATTGAGTATGATTATTTAATTGAGTGAATTATAATTAATTAATTAAATTAATTTACACTAACACAAGATTGACATAACTGAGAGAAAGGACTTTCTGTCAAGGTTTCAATTTACAGTGGAGAAAAAAATTCCATGACTTTTAGGGTTTTCACTGACCAATCTTAAAGCAGAAGTTTCAACTGAACTTTGGTTGCAGAATTTGGATGAAAATAAGGACCATAATGACCAATAATCGTTTCTTAAAAAATTAGGGACTTTAGGGACTTTACGAACCCTGTTCACTAACGTTTAGAAAGAAGGGATTCAGGCGAGAACTTAGTTGGGAGCGGGGGATAAGGTGGTTTCAACCTCTCCCAAAAAATTTAAAAAGTCTTTAGACTAAGATCACGTAAAACTAAATGACCGATCATAGCCCCAGTCGAAACGTCTGGCCATATCCTTGCACTTGGGAGTTGAAATATAACTCATACAGATGTATATACTTTTCCTATGACATTTCTTATCAACCACTAAACCAATGAACAGTAAGAGTCTTAAATAATACACTTTACCTTATTACTAAATATTGAAAATAAGCCCCCTCGTTTCTTCGGCTTTTGTAGCGAGATGGTTCCCTTTATGGTATCAGCTTTGCTTAGAAGTAACATGGGAGAATCCTTCTCGTCTGTGTTTTTTAATGGCGTGGATATCAGCTCTTCAAATGGTATGTCTTCCGGAATACCATAACCAGATCCAAACCTTTTAATCACAAGCTCCGAGTCCTGATGCAAATGAAAATAAAAAGAAATTAATACTCCCAGTTTTTAATAAAAAAGCGGACGTTCAGTTCTATTAATATAATACATCAATTGGCAAAATAAGCAGAATAAAAGGATTTTCACCAATCCTTCCATTTTTAACAGAATGGGAAGAATTTGCTTTTCCATTTTAATAAATGATTTTATACAACCACCCTATAAGATGGTTCTTTGACATCCCAAATACCCTTTTTTATTCCATAGCTACTGAAAAGTACACAAGTGCAAGAAGTAAAACATAATATACAATAAGCAAATGTCGTCAATTTGGGACTCTGTCCCTATTTTACTACCCACTAAGACGGCACTACAAGTACACTACAACACTGTTTCCATAGAAAACTGTTACAGCATATTTTTCAAGTGTTCCGTCAATTTTGTTAAACAGTAGAGTTTTAATTCTGTTATACCGTAATCTATTTCAGGATTAAGCAAATATAAATACTGCTCAATTAGATTATCAAGCATCAAAACTTGATTGGTTAAAAGAAAGGCACAACAACATTATTTGATACATATTTTTTTGCATATATAACATACATATACAGTGGAAATCGTTTATTAATAATGACCAACTGCATATAGCGATGCAATTTGTACAAGAAGTTTGGCTTGAGATGAGTCCGGACGATATTTCGAAACCGAAAAACCTGCGATTCAAAATCTGGATCCCGGGATTTCAGGTACAAGTTATTATTTTACCTTATTGTGTAACAAAAATGAGTATTATAATAATTCCTGAATTAAAACAATTATGATATTTATGTTAATAATACATAATCTCTATTTATTTATTTATTTATTGACATAAACTTTTCGTTTCAGTAACTCTGCCTTGTCTGGTAATCCATGTCGAGTTCTTTTCTATAGTCTCACTACAATATTGAGACAATTCCTTTATATATAAATATTTCTACACATTGTTTTTTCTTCGATCTAGTTTCTGCTTGGAAACTGCAAATGTTTTTGTCACATATTCAAAACAAATCTTTTATGTTTATGAAGATGGATTTTTTTTTTTGTATCCTCTTTCATCCTAGTTTAAAAGGACATTGTTCTTCTTGCATTTCTTCCGCCATTTATGGTTGTGGCCTGCCTTCTCTACGTTCAAGGCAAGTGGCATTATGAGTTTATGATGTTAAACATTTTACACGACTGCCCCTGATAAGTAACTGCTAACATATGGCACTAGTATGTCTTAAATGACAAACTCCTTTTCCGATAGGTGATCCTTATAAACCCTTCATTGGGCATTCAGCAATATCAGTTATAGTTTTCACAGCATAGTTTAGCTGAGTTTCCAGAAAGCAAGGACTATAAGCCAAGTAAGTTTACAAGATCATTAACCATTCAAAAAATCCTTTCTTTTGTCTATTCTAGTTCACTGATTCGAAAAAGTGTGAAAGAAATGCATGATTGTAGAAAAATAGGAAAGCGATTCAGTCTTCTTTTTGATGAGTGAACTTCTACCGCAAATAGGCGCTACATGAACATAAGCATCCACAATGATCAGAGTAGATATCGGAATAATAAGAGTTTGAGCACCAATGCTCGCCAACTTGTGTGTTCGTATGCTAAGAAAACAATCGGAAGATCACGAACTGTCGCTTAAGAATGATTAGGACGGTGACTGATGGATTACTTATACCTATTATGTCCATTTTAACAATTATTAAACTATAGCACTGGATATATTATTTGAAATACAGATTCCAATTAACCGCAAATTGATTTATATTCAAAGTGCTGATTCCGTGAAATCTAAGTAAACATAGATCTCGGGATTCAAGCCCGTGATCAGAAATTTGAATCCGAAATCCCGTGGTCAGAAATTTCTTCCGGGAGTGGAAGCCCTACCCACGATCACGGTTCAATAGGAAAGTGACATTTGTGTTTATTATCATTTGGATTTGAACCTGGAATTCCTGCATGATGGATAAGCAGGCTGTATGATGACAGCACTGTAAGGTGCCAAGACAAAGAACAGCATGAAAATTGTTAAATATGCAATAAACTACTTACTATTTTTGGATCTATGTAATCTGCAGCTTTGTCGGTTTCATCTAGGCACTTGGTTATCAAAGGAATAACTTGCCTCTGAACACCAGTTGTCTTTTTCATGTATAATTGAATGGATAGTATCCGTTTCTCATCCATTTCTTGAAGTTGCTGAAACGACGTTCACAAAAATAGATCAATGGCTGGCATCCACAGAATCAAGCGAAATTGGCTATTTCAAAGTGCAGAAAAACAATAAAGAAAGCCAAAGTCGAAGAAAGAAAACTTTTACGAGAAATGTAGACTTACTTGAAAAACCTTAGGCATAGATTCATTATAATGCTGTCTTTGTGAATCATTCGTTTTTTTCAGTTGACTTGCATAGTTTTGTTTGCTTTCATCAAGAGCTTGGGTCTTCGATGAACTATTCAATTCTGCCTACAAGATAAATGAGAAGAGACCTGTGTCTCATATTCTGAAGCAAAAAAGAAATTGCCAGGATTACACATTTTAGATGCAGAATTCTAGGCAAGATGCATGTTTCCGATATATTCACTATGATTTCTTTAAAGTCTTGTGAATCAAGATACCACACTTACTAAATAGTTATTTTATTGTATAAAGCATTATTTTATGAGATACGAATACTACTTTACTGCATAAAAGTATCAGTTTAGTATACAAAATTATTTTAGTATGATGTTTTTGGTTATTTATTCTAAAATTAATACGACACCTGATCTATAGAATTATAACGGACATTTGTATTTAATAGGAACTAATATGGATGTGTTTAACATAGGGTGTCAACGATTTTAATCATGTGGTTTAAATCGATGATTAAGACCAAGATTTTAATCACGCAATTTTTTTTTTTAAATCATATGATTAAAATCAAAAATTGTTATGAACTTTTTTAAAATCAAATACTTTAAGTTGAATTTTTTAATTTATTTTTTAAAATGAGTTTGAACCGATTTTTTACATAAATCAATACAACACAAATTTTATTTCCACGCTAAAATTACATTTCAGTGCACGTAGGAAGCATAGCAAAACTAAAACAATTCTAGTTCCCGTTATGGCCAGTATGACCATTATATTTTTGTTTTTCTACTAAGTAAATTCTTAATTTCCTTTTAAACTCTTTCTCTTAAACGATTTTTTATATGGTCTGGTAATTTAATCCATTTATCAATTCCATAATAATTTATATATTTTCCCCACATTTGTTCTTATTTTTTCCGTTTTTAAAGTGTTACCTGATCTTTGTATTTGGATTTTTGTCTTTATTCACAGTTTTGCCATATTTGCCATTTTTAATTCCTAAATATATCATTATAAATATTTTGTATGTGTTTACTTCTATATTCATTATATTATTTTCTATTTTTATTTGTTTTATAATTTCTGTTAGTTTTATATCCTATTCTTTTTAATAATCTATCAATTATTGATTGTAATTTTTTTAGATTAACCTTGTTTACCCTACTCCACACACTATTTCCATAAATTATGTGACTATGTATCAATAAATAGTATAGCGTTATTTTACAGTGGTAAGGTATTAAGCCATTTAACCTTGTAATTATACCTACATTTTTTCTTCTTATTTTTTTTTTTTTAATGAATTTCCTTTATGTGTTTATTCCAAGTTAAGTGCTCGTTTTTAAGCATACTCATCATACCAAACATTTTTAGAAAGTTTTGTTTACCCTAACATTTTCCGCAAATCTGCACCCCTGCATACATGGATGCTATTATTATTATTATTTAGACTGAAACTTAACTGTTTATTGGCTCAAATTGTATTTTTACATTAAGAAGTTATACAGTGTGTTCCTGGAACCAGACTGACAGTTTATCGTGCCTTCCACAGCACACTGTCTTTATACATAATCAAGTTCATTGGGGACTAAAACCACCTCGGTGAGATCAAAAGGCTAAATCGTAACTTGAGGGCCAACCTGCTCATAGGTGTGTAATCCATGCTGCTTAGAGACAATTTTTAATTGCCCCCTCCTTTATGTATCTGAAGTTTATTGCATTTGCAACACTATTTTGATGTGTGCCAATGAAAGTATATAATAGTTAAATACAAACGCGAATTTAGAACATATTACCGTTTATAGTGTTAAAAGCTAAATGAAATGTTCACAATTTACACTTAACGAAATAAAATGAATATTTCTGATGAGACAATATGTCGAAATTCAAATATAACAAGAACAGATAAATCAAAATTCACGTTAATGATTATAAAAAATTTCATAATAGAACCGTAACATACATACAGTTAATTCATCATTAGTATTTAATGATTAAAAGGATCACCTTTGCAAGTTCTATTCGGGACAAGTGCAGATCATCGAGTGCTTTCTGATAATTTTCGTTCGCTTTCTCCGATTCCTTGAAAGCCTTTTCATAAGCTTTCTTTTGCTGCAAAATAAAGTTCTTTAGTTTAGAAAGCAGTGACAGGACAATAACATGAATACCATTGGTTGGAGTTCAGTACCGTCTAATCCTTTCTGAGTAACATAATTAAGGAACAAGTTTGAGAATGAAAAGCAAGTCTTTAAAAGTGATCGAGTAGTTAACACAATGCTGTTATAAACTTGCTTGACGTTTCCAGATTTTGCAAACCAAATCTTAATCGGTTTCTAGTCGTTAATTGCAGTAAACTAAACACAGTGCATTAAAAGTTGCACAGTAGAAAGTTGCAAAACCATAAAATTCATGAGCACAAACCTCAAAGTCATTTATAACTTAATTACAGTGAATTTACAAATACAAAAAACTGTATTAAAAAATGCATTTCTTTATACTAAAAACTTGCATGAACTAAAATTTTTCATTATAAAAGAATTTAACCATATAATCGCAAAGCCGATGCTTCATCTTTTATTCCATTTAAAATGTATATGACTATATATAAGAGAAAGGAGACTCGTATGTTCAAAATCCTTTATAGATTAGATAATTTAGCTAAAAACAATTATTTAAGCTTTAATTATACAGGGATCAGTGGTTCTCAACATCTAGAGTACCGGCATCTCTGCCTACAGATACGTCTTTCCCATATCTGACTTCAAAAACAAATGGTTTTGTGTATGCTAAAATATATACCTGAAATAATTTAATCGTGACATCAAGCTTTATACACCCAGTCTAAAGGTTAGTTTAAAAAACTTGATAAACAAGATGTATGCAGTGTCAATTAAAATTTAAGGTTATAAATTATTTAATTAAATAATTTAATTAATTAATCAATTAATCTAATCATGATATTTTTTAATGTATTTTTTTTATTCTGCTGAAGTAATCTTTGCCCACCCCTACAAAAAATTTTGCTGATGCCCGTGGGTGAGTAAAAGCGAAGGGACCGTGACTACGGGTTTTACGCTAGCAATAGGCCCTGGTCTAATTAGCCCCATGAAACAAGAATTATCATAGAGCGAGAGACATATCCAAAATTCAGAAGCCAAACTTTTTTTTTGTTTGTACTGCGTATATTATATTTAATTATATACCATATTTTATTTATTTTGCACTGCGCATACGCTAGATGGAGAAAAAGATCCCCAGAGATGTCACACACGCGGATTCTGGGTGTTTTCTTTCCTTTTCTATTGTCTAAACATGCCGTACGTCAAACGGAATATTTGACGATAATTTTTTTTTGTCGAGCAATTAAATTTTGTCAGAACCATTAACTGTTTGCAAATCCTAGTGAAAGAAATGAAAATGAACAAAAAAAAGGAAGAAGTAGTCTCCAGCACTCGTAAAAAGTTGCCACTTTGCCAAAGCTAGTAGCTTTTGGGTTGTTTTCAATGAAAAAAGTCGCTATAGTCTACTAAGGTCAAACATAGTAGCAAATAGTCGCATTTTAGTTGCCTGTGGCAACCCTGTCTATAGGATAAATATTAGCGCTAACCTCAAAACAATGAATTCCGAACAACGGCCACCCGGTAGGCATCACAAAAATAATAATAAATAAATAAATAAATAAATAAAAAGAATAAAATAAAATTTCCAAATTTTTCAATTATGTCCGCAACCAAAACTTATGAGAAGAAAGTTAGCTTATTGTGACAACATAGTGAGGGGGAGCAAAATACAAACTACCCAGACTGCCACTGGACGGAAACATCAAGATTGGAAATGAAGAACTGGATAAATTACCGTTAGGGTGGCTTTCCAACTACCGATTTAAAAACTTTCAATCAAAAATCTTGCAATTAAAATATTTCTTAATTGCAGAATTTTTCCTCACTTGATGAACCTGAAAATATAGACGTATGATGAGGAAGGGTTTGATGGCATTCTCAGATTAGTAGGAATGACAAATATGAAAGCCAGAGGGAGTTCGTTTGTGTGGACGAAGAGTTAAAAGTTTCCGCTACATTTAATATCATTCAGGAAATGTTAGAAAATGCGATGGAAAAAGAAAAAAAAATGATGAGGAAATGGAAGCAGGAGAATGTGTGGAATAGCTACAAAATTCTGACATCAAAACATATTCTAATATTTCGGCAAATTTTTGGAAAACTTCGTTCTAAACAAAAATGGTGACAAGTTATACAAAAGGATTATAAATATCATTATTTCCCTAGAAAAGGATATTTGCCATAAAAAAGCCAAAACAATTACGAATCATCGATTTTTTAAATGAAAATTAAAATAGATGAGGATTAATATATTAAAAATGACTAATTTTTTATGGTTAATTTTATTTATTTTCATTTTTTTATACTGAACCTCTAAATAACAGCCACCATAAAAGGATGGTCGCCTTTGCAGAGGCTTCTGGTGGCCGTTATTTGGAAGTTTTAAAGTACATATTATTCCTTCCACTATATTTTTATTCTACCTCTATAATGAAACTGTGCTATTTTTTAAAACAAATTCTGCATCTAGTGTAAAAATTTATCTTTTGCCTAGCATGGACCTAGGCATTTTGCCTAGCATTATATTAATAATTTAGTCTATCATAGTAATGAGATAAGAGAGAAATAAGCCAGGAAAATATAACGTAAGGTAGAGGGAAAAAAGGAACTAAAAATAGCCAGACACAAAACTGAAACAGAATCGAAAATAGACCCTTCCTCAAAATAGCTCTCCAATGTGTCAATTTCAAAGAGGTGCAACAGAATTCCACCTCTAAGCTAAATTCTTGTCACAAACACTATGTTTGTGATATATGTACTACATATAAGGATATTCCAATTTTAGGCGAAGACTTTCTGCCATTTATTATGTCACATTTGCCATAAATCATGTCAGTCAATGAACCCTGAAAAAAAAAAAAATCACCTCAAGGCAGAACTGGGAAACTGTCAAGCGGCTGACACCTAACTTCCCTCTTAAAATTGAAAAAGACTGTATCAACGTTGCTGCATTCTGACAATATGCAAGGTGTTTACATGACTAAATTTTACAGATGAACTTTACATTTATTTGCTTTATTTGTTTGTGGTTTTAACCTTCAGAATTTTGGGATGTTTGCTACCTAGAGCAAATTTGCACATTTTTAGATGTATTAAGGAAACTAAGTCATTGCACCCCTCCATGTTTTCGGATCAAATTGGAGCTGTTTGAAAAATACACTACAAAGTCAGATACTATCGCCTCTCGAAGGACCAGTCTAATAGAAAATTTTGCAACATATAACAACCGTTGATTAGCTGAATTTACATCACATCAAATGCAAAAATTACTTTATGCAAAAAAGTACATTTTAAAAATTCAGCCTACTCGGAAAACTCTTACACTTTTGCATGTTAAAGAAGTTGCATTGAATGCATGCAGTATGCGAATGGGTAATCGACACAGATTTTTTAGTGTAATGACTCAAACTTTAATATTGTAATACAATAAAATACTAGTCAAGTTTTTTAATTCTAACGAAGTATTCAGATCAATCAATAAAATTTAATGCTAACGACTTGGGCTTACTTTTTCTAGTTGGTTTAAAGATGTTTGGTGATTTGACTGTAATTTGGCCCCTTCTTGGAGATGCTGCAATGAAAAGGAAAGATCAAGTGCCATTTTATATTTTCAAATTAAAAAAAAATAATGTTCTAAAAAAATCAGAAGTTAGTTTTATTTATTTAAAATGTATGGTTCATACTTACCATAGACGGCACTACAATATTAGCTCAGTGCTTATAATATATATAGGGTGCGAGAGGAACAATTGAATATTTTAGCAATGCAGTACAGGGCCGCCGTTTGGGGAGAAATATGGGCACTATAGTACTGGGAGCCTTTGGGGGTCTACGAAGCTGATTTTTCTTTAATCAGGGCTTGAAGTTTGTAGGGGCCCACAATACTGAATTTTTTTTTTCTAGGGGGCTCAGTGAGCAGATCAGTATTAAGGCTCACTATCGTTATGTGTTATTGTTCATTATTGTTAGCAGTGACCTTGATGCAGTACAAAAAGTGCAATGAAGCAATACACTTAATAATGTAATGAGTAATAAGAAATATGTAATAAGTATATGTAATAAGTATGTGAATGCAATACAGTATAATAAAAATTTATGGCTATTAAAAAAATGAAATGCCTATCTAGAATAAAAGTAAAATATTTATACAATAAATATAACATGCACAAATGTCATAAAATTTGCTTTCGTTTGTGTTTCACCACACAAAAACTGTAAGCTACGTTAGAACCTTCTAAAGAATATATAGTAAGTATAATTCTATAGTCTTCTGAAGAATTCGAACCTTCTAAAGTTTAGGGAGCAAACATCTCGGACTACACTGAGCAGTTAATGTTCATTTCTTCTTGGCGAACACTTTAAAATGTTATAAAATACAAACAATTGTTTTCGGTAAAATGAAAACTCAACGTTAGTACATAAACAGAGACTCTTATGTTTGTTTGTAGTTTTACGGCTCAAGGACTACAATGGTCATGCTGCACTAGGATCTACTGTTTTTCTAGGAATCCGAACCTCTGGACCTACAATTTTCAGAGGAATCCAAACCTCTTAAAGCCTAGGGAACCAAACCACGGACTACAGTGAGCAGTGTGATCTTTATGAGATTTCTAAGTAAGCATTCTTTGCACCGTTGGGAGTTGAACCCAAGTTAATGGTGTGCTAGGCGAACACGTTACCATAGGGCAAACACAGACTCTAACAAAAGTCTTCTAGTTATTATAAATCTTGAGCTGCCAATGTTTGATCTTAATGCATAAGGTATAAAAACGGTAATACTCCTCAACTTTAAATCATTTTTGGAACCATCAGATGTAAGAAAAAAATTATGACAAAAGTTTTCTGAATGCATTATTCACGTTAAATTTATGAGAACTACATGTTCAAGGTGCTTTGATGCTGGGAGAAACTTGGAGGTGTACCTCTAAATTATCAATATGTACAGAATAGGTAATGGGAAGAAGGATAACTACATGATACTGAAATATCAAACAAACCCCACATTTTATCTCAGTATTAAAGAACACCAAGTTCATGTGAAAAGAACAGGAATTCTTTAAATTTTTCAGTTCAATATAGTTAGGACACTAGATCACAAATATTTATTTGATAAGGCTAAATTAATCTTTAAGCCTCTTTCGCCTTTAGATTGCAATTTTTTTTTCTCTTCAAAGCTTTTCTCATTCTGGAAAACAAGGAATTCTTCGTCACTAACATGTTTGCTACCTCAAAAATTCATCAGGCTTGAGTTTAATTTTTATATATTAAATTGCTACATTAATTTAACTTTCATTTTGATTTTTATGAGTTGGCATTACTTCATTTGCTAATCCGACAGCCAATTTCAGAATCCACAGAAACGTTACCTTACTTGCTATGATCAAGGGCAGATATAGATTTTTTCAGGGGGACACAAACCTTTAAAATCAATTTAGACCGATTCCTAAAACTATCCTTATAGATCAGTGGTTCCCAACTGGTGGTCCGCCAAAGAGTCCCAAATGGTCCGCGAGACGGGTCATTATTTAAAAAGAAATAATAATTAATAAAAACGCTTATAAAAATTATTATTAAATATTAAAATTAAATATAAAAATGAAATCAATAGTATAATTGTAGTATTTTACAATCTGACGGAACTTCAGAAAACGGTTCGTATTAAAAGTAATTCGTCTTAACGACGTTCAAATGTATTATCATTAGATGTTTTTTTCTGTTTATTATTGCTTTTATTTTACCAAAGAACGATTTTACAAACACATTTCCCCCCCCCAAAAAAAGACCCAGCTCCCTTTTTTGATTAAGATCTTGCAGCACACTCGTGAGAATTTTTCGAAGTGGTCCGTGGACACGACTGAAGTGGAAAAGTAGTCCAAGGGGCATAATTAAAGTGGAAAAGTGGTCCGCGGCAGAAATTGAGTTGGGAACTACTGTTCTAGATCTATTCTTGGCTATGACGAAAGTGGCTGTAACGCTGCCAAAAACTTGTAAGCTCCATGAACATTAATTATGTCAGTGGTGCTATTTATTTCTTATTATTATTCCTAAAATTCTAGATACCAGTCTGTGCATATGCTACCCCTGTGTCATTATGGCTATTGGTTACACTGTATTTGCCCTCACCAAGGGCAGACATGGGGGAAGGTCACAGGTGTCATGATCCCCTAAAATATATTTTTTCACTGTAAAAAATTCCAACTTGCATGATAAATGAAGGGTGTTATTCCAATACCATGGCAAATTCTCTCCTTGACACCCCCACAACTGGAAGCCTGTGTCCACCCTTGGCCCTTGCATGCATATATACACTGAAACACCCACAAGAATTAGCATTATGGCTAAATAAATACATGTAACATATTTTTACAACCAGAAAAGGAACACTGATTTACAAGATATGAAAAGAACTTACGGATTTCCTTTCTTCTTTCAGTTCTTTAACGAGGATATTAATTTCCTTGACTACTTGGGAATTTAAATTTTCTGCGATGAGTTCATGCTGACCAGCCATATCATTGATTTCACTCATCATCTGGGTGAATGCCTTGCACGTTGAAAACCTAAAGAAAGAAAACATAGTTTTTTAATAACATATTTCCAAAAACATGAGAGTTGACATGCCATTAATAATGAAACTAATGCCACTAAAATATGACACTATTTAGAAAATACAGGTTAATAGGGCTTGATTATCATGTAACTTACTGAGAATCATCCTCCTCTTTCTTCTTTAAATGAAATGCTTTTGTAAGTTTTCTGTTGAATATGAAATGAACAATTAAAACAAACACACAAGCACGAATAATATGGAAAAACAATTCAAAACATTGTAACAAAATACATTTTGATGAATGTTTAAAAGAGTATAGCACAACATTTCAGCATTCAATGTAAAATTGTCAATGTTAATCCAAAATTAATCCAATAATTAATCCAAAATACAAATCCAATAATTAATCCAAAATACAAATCCAAAATTGTCAATATTAATTACTTAGCACATTCCTTCACTTTTTTTCATCTAATCAGGATTTTAAGAATTACGAACCCACAAATAACAGGGACATATGCCTGATCACCATAGGGCCTCGCAATTTTAGGAGCCAAAAAAAAAAAAGCCAAAATGTTATTTTATTTTTATATATAATTTTTTTACTTTTACCAAATCTTTCCTTAAAAATTAAAAAAAACAAAACAAATTGCAGCACAGTAGCATTGTGCATTTGTCATTATAGTGTATATATTATCTTCCAATAAGGGACACCCATGGGACAAGATATTTTGTCACTCAAACAGAGGTGTCCATTCTTCGGAGGTACATGTGTTGATATATACATATACTACAGACTAGAATAATCGTCCCTTATTTGGAGGCATCCCTTAAAAGAGGCAACACTGTATTTACTTATCCAACTTATGATAGGAGCAATTGTGCAATGTCCCTTCGAAATGGACTCAGCTGGCTCCTAAGGGCATTCGCAAATTTTCTTGAGGCAAAGGGCCCCAAATATGTGCCCGGCCTAAGGGCCCACAAAGACATGATCGAGCCTTGGACAGACGGATGCTAGGGGGGGGGGAGGGAGAGGAGCATAAGGGGTACTTTCACTACTTCTGCAATTACAGCTCTAATCACACAAAGTAAGATATAAAGGCAAATTTTCACTTCTTTTAAAAAATGCGGTGGAGGATACTCTAAGAAAGAGGAAGGATTATTGTAAAAATGAAGCTAAAAAGTACACTTTGTAAATAATTTAACACTCACCTGAGTGCTTTTGCATATTCATTCTCGGCATTACACCTTTCCTTAACGAACAAACTATACCTGTCGAGGAATTCTATGCCCTTCAATGTATGAGTAGCCAAATTATCATACTGGTCCTAGAGAAGAAGAACAACAAAGATTAAACAAAACAAAGGTAAGATTTTCATTTACAAATCCTGACAACAAAGTTTTCAAAGATTCCAATACACTAAATAAGTTCTGCAAATAAGTGAAGAAACTCAAGTTTTCTGTTCGTCTTGGTCTCGAAAGAAAATGCCTATTCCACTTTTGCACACAATAAATAAGAACTCATCACTCTGAAATTTATTTCTTGCATTAAAATTGTACATTAGAGAAGTAAAATCTTACTTCTGTATACAAAACGTTTCTTGGTGATGTCTGAGCATGTAAGTTTATTTTCTAATGGATCTATTAATTATTTGTTTCGTAAAATTTGATATGGATTTATTATTTGTTTTACATAATTTGATATGGATTTTTTTTTTTGTGTATAATTTGATATGGAATTATTTCTTTTGTCTTGTTCAAGTTTTAGAAAGATCAAGTTTATTACGAATTAGGAACATTGACATAATTAGGGGAGGGGCTAGAGGTGGCTTAGCCCCACCTTAAAACAAAATTTAGCCCTCCCTAGAAAATGGAAAATTACAAATGGATGCTATGTCTTGAACATTCCGCTGGGGGCTACAGCCCCCTCCCCAGAACTTGAGGCTAATTACACCAATGATTAGAAAACGCATAAAAATAAAATGCTCGACTAATTTTCTTTGGATCAATCATTTAGTCATTCTGAAACCAACCTTTTAATTCGTGTATTTATTTAACATATATTTATATTACTTAATATGCATTTCCCAAAAGCTGTAACACCAATCACCGAAGATGAAAGTGTATTTTAAATGCACGTCCAAAGTATTATCAATTTAAAAAAAAATTACATTATAAATTACAAATTCAATTAATTATTAAGCCTATTATAAATAACAAAATGGCATAGATATTTTAAGGCTAACAGCGAAAATTTTTTAAAATATATCAGCAGTGTAAGTGTAAACATTTCAAAAAAAGGAAGAAAAAAAAAAAAACAGGTAAGAACAAACTACAGAACTACTACATTAAAATGAGGATGGGGAAGATTCTGCTGTGTACACTGAAAAGATCGGAAATTAAAGGAGATACGCTCCTATTCAGGGAACAGGATAGAGAATTAAACAATGGCGGAAACCGTTCAAAAAGCCGTTTCATAATTATATTTGCTCAGCACAAACCCAATTGGCTTTGGAGAAGTGCCAACCCATCTGGGGAAAAAAACAGCCAAAAAACTTAAAAGGGTGAGGATGGGGGAGTGCGTGAGCAGTTTCTGAGTAGGCACTCATAACCTCTCATTCCCGCGTTTTTATGAATTCGTAAAATAAAGGACACGCGGTTGGACGACAGCTGGCGCGTGGAGTGCGTCAGCATTATGACTTCAATGAACTTGAGTTTGACTAAACAAAACCGTCCACTGTTGTGCTTAAAAAAAAGTTTTATAAATGCATATATATTCATTAAATCCTCTTTTCGCTACGAGAGATGTTCATGATCAGGGGCGGACACAGGCTTTCATTTTGGGGGGAGTCAAGGACAGAATTTGCCATGGTCTTGGAATAACACCCTTCATTTTTCATGAAAGTTGGAATTTTTTACAGTGAAAAAATATATTTTTGGGATGGGTCATGGCCTCTGCGACCCCCACCCCCTTTGTGTCTGAGCTTGTTTATGATGTCCTGGGTCGTATTATGAGTCAGTAACGACAGCATCGAAGCGGCGAAGGAGGAGGAAGGGCGATGTGATCGATGTTACGAGAGCGCAGTTCGATAACTATGAACGGAGAAACACATACCAGGCAAACCAAGATTTGAATTTATGTTCGGTTGGTGCAAAACGTAAGATTTAATCGTTCATGTCTTCGAAACTAGAAGCACAGAATATGTATAGAAAGACAGTACAGTATACTTCCTTTCGATATATTCTAATCTATACAGGAGCAAAGAGTTTACTATTTTGTCGGCTTGTGATTTTATGGTGCAATGGCATCAAAGTTTCCTGTTGCGTCGATATACGCATATGTGGCACGACAGACGTATACATCACTACTACGCCACCGTACGACAATGGATATATATTTTCCCGAAGACTTTGAAGACTAGAGAACCACCTCCCCGACTATAGTGAACAAACAGCAAATGTGTTGTTGTTGATTATTTAAATTAGTTCGGGAAAGTTGTCCACTGCTGCGGCACTGTTTTCCCAGAAGAGAACAGCAAGTGTGGGGAAGCGTCTCTTTTCTCCCTCGCACCCAGACGTGACCGTTCAGGAGGTCACCTGAGACGAAATGAAAACCCTAACGTGACCTCCTCATCACGAAAAGTTGTGATATTGCACCTTCGAATCCAAGAATGATGAGAGACCGTTGGTATAGTTTATATATACAGACTGGAAAAATTCGTATCTTTGACCTAAGTTAGAAAATAATGCAGCACATATCGCAGACTAGCTTGGTCGATTTTTTTTTTTCTGGCACAGGAGTAGCTAACGTGCATCATGTGCCAAACGAGGTGAAGCTGTATATATTACAGCTTATTCGAAAGTTGAGGAGGGAAACAACTCTACAATGATTTTGTTGCTCGTAATTCCTCGGAAGACGCAAACACACGTTACGTGTATGTTTGCATTTTGACGTTTCCAGGCTACACGATGAGCCAGCAGGGCCAGGATCGACGATTTAACGTAAGGTCCGGACCACGAAAAATGCAACCAGAGGTAACCGGACCCGTAAGCTGAAAGGAGATGGTTGAAGCCGTTAGACCATCAGGTAATTCGTTCCCACGAATTAGTGAATTCGGATCTACACACATCGGAAAGCATGCAAACAGTTGCTCTGGAATACGCAGACATGGAATCACCGACAGCACCGCCGTTAAATCTGCGGTGTAATCAAAACAAACAGCGTCGGTGAACAACCTTGGTGAACCGGGGTATAAAAGAGAGACGAACTCTAATTGAAAATGAAGGGAGAGTACAAAATAGCAACTCGAGAAAGAAAAAGTATGAAGGTAAGACGACATGGAAGATATAAATAAACCAACTCCTCCAGGGCGAAACTGCACGAAGAAAAAAAAAAACCAAAAAAACCAACAACATCCGTACGTGATGGTAGTTGCATGACGATACATCGCATTCTAGGAAATTTCACCATCTGCTACAAACTGGGCTCTTTAAAGATTTCAACACATGCTTTAGTTGTCGGTGGGGTGGCCCTCTTCGCCCACCCCCTAACATTTACGTCACCTGCGGCAGCTGAAGCAAAGGGCGCTTTCCGCTTTGGCGCGATGCTGAGATGAACCGTTGAGGAGAACGGGATTCCACCTATTTTGTAGAACACACTAATTACAGACGTGCCATATCATTCACAGCACGGCTCTAATGAACCATTCTGCCCATTTATTATAACGATCCTACTCGTTCATTCATTCGATCATATAACCATCTGGTACACCAACACAGATGGGCTGGATTCGACTTCCAAGTAAGCGACGTGGTTGAGTGCAAAATGTATCGTGGTTTTGAGGTCACGTTAGGCCAGGGGTCTTTAACCCGCGGCCCTCCGACATGTTTTATGTGGCCCGCCGGCTCACGAAAAAATACAAATTATTTCACATAAAATTAACGTCCCTGCTCCCTTGGAGTCTGAAATCTATATATTTTATTCTGTTGTCATTTTCACATTACGTAAAAAATATATCTTAAAACACTATAGGACTAAAGTAACACGAGGTTCCCCTCAATCATGTTTTACTTTAGTTTTCTAGCGTATATGGGCACTAGGTGTAGTTTTATCGATTTGCAATGCAACAGTGATTGAAAAAAAATTCAAGTTAGGGCTCGTCAAATTCTATTTTGAGTATGTTGTTGTTAAGAACAGCATCTCAACCTCATCCCGGATTCGAACCTGGGTCCCCTTGTTCGAATCCAGGATGAGGACGGCGCCTCTTTTTCTCCAAAATAAATAAAAAGCTCTAGTTTGAGCTACATAAACGTGGGTGGCAAAAATTATTGTATAATAAATTCCCCCACGAAAACTCACAAAAATCTCGCCCCGGAGGCTTTTCTGTGTTGACCATTATTTGGCAATTGTGTTATCCCTGTGAAGGGTAATAATATCTTACATATAAAATTCCATTGCAATGGGTGGGTTATAACCCCCATCAACACCCCCCCTGCGTACGTCAGTTCTCTTAGGGTTGCAATATTAAAAATAAGACCTGATATTAGCAGGATTATTGAAAATAAGCAGTGGCAAAAATCTCGCTAAAAGGTTTGATTTCGCTTTACATATTAATAACTAAAAGTATTGTAAATGTTTTTTTGCGTCCATACATATTTTACATTGTAATATATACGTATATGTACATACAGTGAAACCTGTCTCGGGCAGAAACTCCCGGGACCGGAAAAAAATACCGTAGTATGCAGGTTTCCGCCTTATGGAGGTTACATGTAAAATATATACATAGTTAAATTCAGTGGTAAGAGATGACTGCATATGCTTTTTTTTTTCTTTGTCGTACCTTGCGAACTTTAAGACTATATTTTCCTTTTGATAAAAATATTTATTTTATCACTGCATTTTATTTTTATTAATTTTAATTTTTGCACTATTTTGTGGTTTTAGTAGTTACGATCAATATGGTGCAAAATTTCATTCTAACTGTACATGCTTATTCCATACAAAAAGTCTATTATGTAAGCTTAAATTGTAACGATAAAGTACCTCCCTTGTAAAGATGATAATTCCCTTGTATAAAGATACTCTTCCTTGCGGTGGGTTTATCCATGAATTGATAAAGTCGATATGAGTGACTTTTCGTTCTGGTTAATAATGAACGTTTTTATTTAGAACGGTGGCTGATACGCAGGGAAGTCAATTATGGTTGTAACCCCCCATGCGATGAAATTGTGTATAGTATACATGTAAATACAATGGAGTTGTAGCTCTGTAACACCCCCTCCCATTGTAAGCCTGTAACCCTCTCCTTATGAACTTTCTGGGTATGCCTATGGTGGGTGGGTGGTGTGCAAAATGGTGGTCAGACAAGCGTAGGCAAAGAGTTCATAAGGGAGGTTATAGGCTTAATGTGAGGGGTTACAGAGCTACAACTCATATATTCCTATATTAAATATACAAAATTTCATTGCAATGGGGGTTACAACCTCCAAAACCGCCCCCTGGCTCCGCCTATCCGGACAAGGGCATTCTATATCTGTAAAATGCCTTTTGTTCGTCATCCCCCACTTTATTATTTGTATTGTATTTGTAATACACTGCAAATTTACATTGCAGTATAAATTTACATTGCAGTGTATTTGTAATACCCTCTTTCCTTTTTCTGCTGAGAAAATTTTTTTCCTACTAACGATTTTCCGCTTTATGCAGGCTTTTCTCTCTCTCTCTACGGGACTAAATAGTGCTTTCCGCTTCCGCGTTAGACAGTTTCTGTGTTAGCTAATGTTAACTACCATTGACTTTTGAAGGGACCGCAAAAAAATTCCGTGTTGAGCAAGTTTCCGCTTTATGCAGGTTCCGCCTAAGACAGTTTTTCACCGTATATTATTCAGTCCCAAAGGCAAATCTTGAAAATATTTTTGGGTGAGCACGCAAAACTAATATAGGGACTTAAGGAAAAACTATCAACAAAGGCTGATCCAGGGGGGCGCACCCCTTGAGCCGCTTTTGTTCAGTCCTAATATTGTTGATACAGTAGTGCGGCCCGCGGGCCTATGGGAATAAGCAAAATTGGCCCTTGGACTGAAAAAGGTTGAAGACCCCTGCGTTAGGCCATCCATTCCGTCGCACATCACCCATAGCGCAATCCAGAGACGAAACAAATACAAAGAATGATAAATATGAGTGTAATGATAGCTCAGGGGCAATAGCGTAGCAATTCAAATCTCGTGGGGCTCATGAGCCTTTAAAGAAGGTTTTGTGATGCGGCTTACGAGAAAATAACGTGTTTTGATATCCATTGGGAGGCTTGAGCCTTGGCCTTGCCTACGTCACTGCTCAGACGAATCCTCCCACTGTTCCACAAAGGTTCGGAAAAATACTAAGAAAAGATTTTGTTTGTTTTTTGGTTTTACGGCTCAAAGACTACAGTGGTCATGCTGCGCCGGGACCTACAGTTTTCCGAGGAATCCGAACCTCTTAAGGCCTGGGGAACCAAACCCCGGACTACAGTGAGCAGTGCGATCTTTTATGAGATCTCTGAGTAAGCGTTCTTTTTGCACTGCTGGGAGTCGAACCCGGATTAGCCGCGCAATAGGAGAACGCGTTACCACACTGCGCCACCGCAGGGCCGCTAAGAAAAGAGCATTTGCTCTTTAATGCTAAGAATAAATTATGAGGGGACGAAAAATTCTTTCCTTAAATAGTGAAAATCAGTGATGAAACACTAGAAATAAATATGTATGATGCAAATTCTGGGTTTTGAACTTTGAGTTAATTCTTGGGGGTCTGCGAGGGTGAGTGAACTCTGAAGGGGGTCCGCGGTCTAGGAAAGTTAAAGAACCGCTGGTCTATACGATGTACCCTTGGGAAAAACCACAGATTGAATCTAAAAGGATCGATGAAACGTTTTGAGTTGGAGGAGGGACTCGATACGTCCCTGATAACTTAATATTTCTGAGCATTTTCAGTGGCGTATTAACTAAAATATTATGGGGGAGGGAGAGTCGCCTAGATCTGCCGGGACCTACAGTTTTTCCGAGGAATTTGAATCTTCGTTCCCTAGGGAACCAAACCTCGAACCACGATGAGCAGAAAAATGGCACACGTCCTACGGCACCATTGGAATCAAACCCGAGTTAAGGGCACAATAGATGAACGTGTTACCACTATGCCACCTGGGGGCTGACCCCTAATTTAAAA
>QLNU02003225.1:105089493-105101806 GCA_006491805.2 Dysdera silvatica | reverse complement strand
TGATACATCATATTTATTATTTCAATAACAAGTAAGATTAAGCTGTAGAAAATTCGGGGAAAAAAAAATTCGCATTATACAATTTGGCACGTAACACGCTACATCTTGCCGTTAGGGACTTTATGTTAAGCTTATTGCGCTAAACAGTTTAACATTAAGCAAGTGGGTCAAGACCACAAAAGTTTTTTTTTCTCCATGCGGAGATTAAACAGCAATGTTCCAAAGAATGAGGCCTGCGAATGGTTAGTGGTCTGTCACTAACACGTTAGTCGCGCGGGCCGAGAGCTACCGCGCGTGAACAAATACTCTTAAATTTAACAATCACGACGTTAACTAATAAATAACCCATGTGTGAAGCAAATACTATTAAAGCAGTATAGCGAGTAAAAATAGTGACATGCATATAGGTGTATGTAGACGGAGGTGAACGTGTTAATTAGTAGCAGACGGATGCCCTAAACGTTAGTGAACACGGCCAGAGCGCGGGGCTTGTAAATTGCGGACCGAAATGGGCAACTTCAAAATTCATATGTAAACTGCGGACCAACCATTGGTCTGCAATTTACAGGTGGTGTTTGCGGTTTTCTAGGGTTAGGGGAGGTTATATACTAGTAAAACTGTAACTGGTAACATAGCGAGAACCGACGGAACGCGCAACACGTTGTTATTTAAATCTTCAGAGCACTGTGGTGCTTTACGCCCACGAAATTAATTTTCATTGAAATAATTCATTTTTAAAAAGAAACACCTTTACGTAAACTTACCAGTAAGTCTATTGAAAGAGATGGGGTGGGGGAGGAGCAAGGGAATTCTTCAATGGAATGATATTAAAAGTTTTCCATAAACGTTAAAAAAAAAAAGAGGCAACACTTGAAAGTGGGCAGTGGCGGTTCAAAGCCAAGACGGGGGGGCATGCCCCCCCCACCTCAAATATAACCGGGTTTTATTATATTACCTATATGCACCGGCACGGCCAGCGGCGCCAGTGCACATGAGCAGGAAGTTGTGTCCCCAAATTCTTTTGTCTAGGCTGGCTACTGAAAGTGAGGTACAGTATGCCTTAACGCGTCCGATAAAGGGTCAATTCAATCAGAATGTATTCGCTAATATTTTACATACGTATGCCTCTGTCCATAAATGTAGAGATTTCAAAATTATTGGGGGCAGGCACATTTATGATCATTTATACATTACAATATATGTACACTTGCAATTCATTAAAATTATTGGGGGGGGGGCACTGGAGTACGCAGGGGGGGTTGTAACCCCCATTGTAATGAAATTTTGAATACAGGGTGTCTCAGCACCAGGGTTACAAACATCTAGGAGGGGTAGGGTACACCTAGACGAACAATATTTGTCATAGAACCTAGGGTCGCAAACCACTCACAGCGCTAGTTCTAAAACCGTCCAGCATGCACAAATATTTACAACCAGTGCGTGAAAAGCGCCAGATAAAACTCAGGTCAGCTGCTCAAGTGCATAGATGATTAGGACATCGCATTTTGCGCTTCTCATGCACTGGTTGTCACTATTTGTGCATGCTGGACGGTTTTAGAACTGACGCTGTGAGAAACATGAGAGTTGTAGCTCTGTAACACTCCCATTGATCCTATAACCCCCCCCTTATGAACTTTCTGCGTATGCCTGGGGCTCGGACCCTATATGGGCCCACATAACTCTACGTCTATGCCTCTGTCTTTATACATATGCCTCCATCTTTATAATGCCTATATCTTAACAGACGGGTTTCACAAGCGGCGTTGACGTGTAAGATGTTTCCTCGCATACCAGAACAAGACAACGAGATTATTTTCCTTTACACGTCGCTGACAGTTGCATAATGATTAGCATAATAAACTACACGCGACATTCTACGACCTTCGTAAGGCAAAGGCACAAACTAGAGTAAATGGCCACAGAAAGCGAGTATCCGGTTTGCCGTCGATACGTAACGGTTATACGGACGAAGGCAAATGACTAGTAGACAAAGGTCGAAAAAAGGAACATCAAGGCTAGAAGAACAGGAACAGAACGCGCCTCAACATTACGTTAAAAAGAGCAACATTCCATTACGTTACACAGAATGGAATATAATAAAGAAGTGGAATTGCGATCAAAATATTTGAAATATAGCAATCTAAATCTTATACATATATAATAATAATCCCGTAGTAGTAATTGGGAAGGGTGGCCAACGAAGGCGGCACTGTAATCCCAGCAAGAACGCTCAAACATCGCAACAATAATCCAGAAATCTGGACTTCTTAGGGATATGACAAATCCGGATCCTCCGGTTTCTCAGATAGTACTTCTAATATTGGAATTTAAGCAAGAACGGAAAAGAGACGAACAGGAAAATTTTGTTAGTATATTCTTTAACAAATACAGAAATGCTTTTCACTTACCACAATTTAAACATAAAATAGTCATGAAAATTACGACAAACATGCCTCGTTTGTTTCTTGTGTTAACCATTTAGTAATTGTGTTAATCATGAGAAGGGCAATAATATCTTTTGACATAAAATACACTCGTATCCAGGGGCAGACTGGGCCGCTGCGCCCTCATGGATGATAGGGCTCAGGCCTCCGAATGGGCATGTATTCGCGCCCTCCGGAAAGTCCAAGGTATGCGCCCTTTGAGAGGACGCAGTCTGCCCCTGCTCGTACCCAAAATTAAAGTTAACACTCAGTTTTATTCCAGTGAGAAAGGTTCATATTTTGCTCTTTAACTCTTGGTGTGCTTTATTTATAAAAAAAAATCCTTTCACAGAAAATTAAAGAGCTATAGACCCTTAACAGAATTACAACAAATCAAATTTTTTCAGGCATGCTATGAAGGAGAATCCACGATCAAAACTGATGCAAACAAAATGTCGAAAATGAAAATCTCTATAAAAAGATTTAGAATGACAAATTTTCTCACATAAACATGCAAAATTATCAGAAAACGATTGTTCATGTTTATATTAGCAAATTCGTTATCCTAAATCTGTTTTTACGAATTTTTGTATCATTTTTGATCGTGGATTCTCCTTCATAGGATACCTGAAAAAATTTGATTTGTTGTAATTCTGTTAAGTGTTTATAGTCCTTTAATTTTCTGCAAAATGATTTTTTATAAATAAAGTACAACGAGAGTTAAAGAGCAAAATATGTACCTCTCCCATTGAAATAACACTGAGTGTAACCTTAATTTTGGACACCAGTTTATTTCAAAATGGCGCCCGTATTGTGGCCATGCGTCTGTAGCGATTATGGGCGCGCATGCGCACACACACAGAAGCCCAAATATTTTTTAAAAAAAATCTGAGTTTTTGAAAAGCCCGGATTTTCGCACTTTCGCTGTTTCAATTTATTCTACGAGAATGTCAGGACGTGTTGAAAAATACATTAACCACGAATTAGCATTCAACCCAAAGCTGTGTATGTATACCAGATCTGTAGCCAAGACGTGGCCACCAGGTGCGAAGCCCCAGTTGGCTCATTGAGCTATTTATATATATATATATATAGAACTAACCCAGCGATACCAACTTCAAATAGTACAGGTATATGCACCAACATCAAGCCATACCGACGAAGAGGTTGAAGAATTTTATGAAGAAATCAAAGAGTTACACACCAAAGGGAAACAACATATCAAGCTCATCATGGGGGATTTCAATGCAAGAATTGGACAACAGGAACAAGGAGAGACATCGGTTGGTAAATACGGATATGGGGAAAGGAATGAACGTGGCGATCAACTCATCGAATTTGCAGAAGCTGAAAACCTTAGCATCATGAATTCATTTTTTAAGAAGAAACCGCAAAGAAAATGGACATGGAAACACCCAAATGGGGGAACTAGTGAAATTGACTATATCCTGGCAAACAAGAAATCAATTATTGAAGATTGCAGTGTACTGAACAGATTTAATACTGGAAGTGATCATCGAATGGTGAGATGTAAAGTGCACTTAAATACTAAATTAGAACGACAGAAGCTCATTAGGAAACAAGTAAGTAAGAGGGTGGATTTAAAGAAATTAAAAGAAAATACCGAGGCATTCAAGTTGGAATTAAAAAATCGCTTTTCTGCACTGGAAGGACTTATTGATGAAAGTGATATCTCAGAAGCAAATGAAAACATTGTTAAGACAATAGTTGAAACTGCTGGGGAAATTGGTGGTGTAACCTGTAAAAAGCACAATAGCAAATTATCTGAGAAGACGAAACAGCTCATGAAAAGGCGAAGAGATATGAAGGTGGACAATCGAAATACCAGTTCCAGGATTGAGTACATAGAACTTTGTAAAACTCTGCGCAAAAGCATGAAAGAAGACATAAGAAAATTCAACTGTGAGTTAGTAAGGAAGGCCATTGAAAATAACAAGAGCCTTAGGGTTGTTAAAGGAAGTTTATCTGTTGGGAAGAAACACATCATTGCATTAAAAGGAGAGGATGGCACCGTAACAAGAAATAGGGAAGAAATACTTAGAAGAGTTGAAGAATTCTACAAAAAACTATATGAAAGTAACAGTGGATTAAACGAAGACACTGAAATAGTCGAAGGAACAGCTCCTAAAATCTTAAAAGAAGAAGTTTCATTTGCAATAAAAAGTATGAAGAAAGGAAGAGCCCCTGGCGATGATGGTATTACATTAGATATCCTAAAAGAAGCTGGAGAATATGTAGAAGACATACTTGCAAAATTCTTTACCAAATGTCTTAACAGCGGTAACATACCAAACCAATGGGATTCTGCAACAGTAATTCTTTTGCATAAAAAAGGTGATAAAGAGGATTTGAAAAATTACCGACCAATTAGCTTGTTACCTGCTATTTATAAAATCTTCACAAAAGTGCTAACACATCGCCTGCAGAAAAAATTAGATGCAGCTCAACCAAGAGAACAAGCTGGATTTCGAAGTGGATTCAGTACAGTGGACCATATTCAAGTATTAAGAGAATTAATTGAAAGAACACATGAATATGAACTTCCATTGTGTGTTGCATTTATTGACTATGAGAAGGCCTTTGACTCTATTAAAACATCAGCAGTCATCAACTCTTTAAGATCAACAGACATTGAGGATGTGTACATTGACATGGTGAAACGTGTGTATAAAAATGCAAGTGCAAAATTTCGGTTACATAAAGATACCAAAACTATCAAACTTGGCAAAGGGGTGAGGCAGGGAGATACCATTTCTCCAAAACTTTTTACTTCAGCTTTACAGATGATTTTTCAGCTGATAAATTGGAATAACAAGGGAATAAAAATAAATGGTGAATATTTAAATCATTTGCGGTTTGCTGATGACATTGTTATTTTTTCAACGAACCCATCAGAACTCCAAGACATGGTACAGGAGCTCTCAACTAGAAGTAAAGAAGTTGGACTCAAGATGAACCTACAAAAAACTAAGATCATGTTCAATAATTTCGTAGAGGAAACAAAAATACAAGTTGACAACATTGAGCTAGAAATTGCTGATTCATATATTTACCTTGGCCAGCTGATTTCAATGGATGGCAACATTATGAAAGAACTCAACAGACGTATTAAACTTGGCTGGAGTGCATTTGGAAGAAACAGTTTTATCCTGAAGGGGAAATTGCCTTTGTGTCTAAAAAGAAAGGTCTTCAACCAGTGTGTATTGCCAGTCCTCTCTTATGGATCAGAGACATGGAGTCTAACAGTTGGAGCAATACGAAAGTTACAGACAACGCAAAGGAGCATGGAGAGGTGCATGCTTGGAATAACTAGGAGAGATCGAAAAAGAAACACTTGGGTGAGAGAGCAAACTAGAGTAGAGGACATCATTGTTAAAGTAAAAGGGCTGAAATGGCGATGGGCTGGGCATATTGCAAGAAGAACTGATCAACGATGGACAACAGAAATTCTGAACTGGATTCCAAGAGACCACCGAAGACCTAGAAAACGTCCTCAAACTAGATGGGTGGATGAAATAAGAAAACAGGTTGGGGTGACGTGGAAACGAATGGCCCAGGATAGACTTGTGTGGAAAGCATTTGGAGAGACCTTCATCCAGCAGTGGATAGATAATGGTTGAATATGATGATGATATATATAACAATCCCCATGTTCCCGTACCCCATATGCTAGTTGCCCCTTCATCCTGGCTATAGTCCTGATGTCTACCTCGTGACGTACAATAAGTACAGTGTTAACAAAATTTTGGCCATAGACACAGAACCAATTGAAATTAGTGCTCGAAATGAAGGAAAAGGAGAAGGAAATGTGGTTCAATTTAGTTAATATAGAAAGACATGCAAGCATAGAAGGAGAAAGCGGAACGTTCTTTTGTAGGCTTCATGCTGTAGTGGTCACAGTCCACTTGGAAAATTTTTAAATTCCGTAATAAATTCAGAACATCGTATTTTATTCGCAGAAGTAAATAATGTTCAGTTATGCAAATTATCCCCAAAAAAAGAAGTATTCACTTTGAAGAGAGATGTCATCAGAATCTAGCCCTATTGCAATTAAGTTTAAACTACATGTTCTGAATTTTTAATATAAAAAAAAAAGTGGAAGTGGTAACGAAACCACTCGAGTCGTTGGTCGAAATTCATAGAATAATTACAAAAAAATTGTACAAATTTAGCGTAACCAATAATATTATATTGTTTAGTAGTGTTAGTATTATTGTTTAAGCACCCAACGATGTTATACTGTTTAACAGTGTTATTATTGTTTAAGTAACAAAAACGTCATGTTATACTGCGAAAATAACAAATGGCGTTATACTGTTTAAGTAACCCATAGTGTTATATTCTGTCAGCATTACAGTGTCGCTGTGCGTTAACATTAACGAGAGAGATTTTATATAAGCAATATAGCACTATGTTTTTTAAATAACCTATAGTCTTACGGTATGCATCTACTTAACAGTGTTTAAGTAATCTATAAATGCACTGGAATACGCAGGGGTTAATGGGAGTCGTAATTTCCCATTATGATATAATTACGCATATACGTATACACATATGGAGTTATCACTCTGTAACTCCAGACCCGTAGCTAGACGCTTGTTACGGGAGTTTGGGGGGCTTAGAAAGTTACAGAGGGGCTTAAAATTCGTAAATGTTTTGATGTATTTTATTAATATATTTAATAATACTAAATATATAAGTAGACTAATATATTTAAAATTAATAAATAAATTTCTTAAAATAAATTTTGCATTAAAAACTTATAAATTTTAGTATACCTCTCTATAATTTCCCTCCTATCCTTATTATAGAGTATATCAAGACTGACACCTATGTTTAAAAAAAAAATATATATATAACTATATATATAGATATATATGTATACATACACACACAAGATCCACCGTATATCTACCGGGCCATGGCAACCCCTGTCCCTAACCTAGAACCGCCACTGGATCTACGGTAGAAGACTATTTCGAATGCATTTTTAACGTCAAAGAACAATTTCGTACAAAACAAAAATTTTAAAATAAAATTTTACAATACTTGATTTTTGAGAAAAAATATTTTCCAGGTTGGGGCTGACTACATTTCCAGGGGGGGCTCAGCCGCCTATAGCCCTATCCTGGCTACGGCTCTGCCCCCTTTTATGAACTTTCTGCGTATGCTAATGCTACGGTGTATATCTAACTTCACAGTGTTACACATTTCGAGAGTTCCCTCTAATTATGGTAACCAGTTCTGCAGCATGATACCAAAAGGTTATGAAGTTCAACTGACGCCATATTAAGTAAGGTGTACCCGGAACAAGTAACATGCAATGGGTAAAAAAGGAAGAGCATGTTAACGAGGTAATTAATTTACAGGCTTGTACGCTGTCGAGGAAGCAGTCGCTATTTATTCGCGGTGAAGCACACTTTGCTTCGCCTCCGATACACTCCTGGTGTAAAACAGAAGCCCCCTTGACTTGATACTGTAGCGGTCGTTCGCCTTACGGACGACGGAATGCGCCTGCTGCTACGATACCGCGTATCAATAACTAGCAGCTTCCGAGTCGGCGTGTGACCCCAGAAAAAACATCGCGTCAGGAAATTTACATCGGGGGCGTCAAACGCCAAGTTCAAATGTACGAGAAGAGAGCCAGCCCACAGTCGAAGAAGATGGCGGCAGAAAGAGACAATGCTTCTCTGACTTTGTTTACCCGTTGACAGATGTCGCAAACACGACTCCGTTTTTCGGAAAATGGCTTTGGAAGTGACGTATTTCTTATCTGAAACTGACCATTCGACGTCGTTCTCGGCATTGAAACTGAGCTCGTTAACTCCAACTTACGAAGAAACTAAACAAGGTTATGATAAACCGCACATGGCCCATTCACTCGCCAAATAGAAAAATTGGATCGGTGAAAGCGATTTCCATTATTTTTTTTTCCCTCTCGCTCAAAAACTCAGACAAAAACCAGAAAGTGATGACAAAACCAGCCGAACAAGAGCAAACAACGTCACGTGTTATTTCCAAACGGAGCTTAAGTGCTTTGCTAGAGCCAAAAATAAAAGGTCACAAAAGCAAGACTAACATACATTAGACAGAGAGAAATGGAAAAAAAAAGCTGTGTTTCGTTAATTTCTTTTTAAAGTAATTAGTAATGCCTTTAAAGGTAGTAGTTTAAAAACATTTGCATATGTACTTCCCATCTGCTCATAAACACGACACCACACTAAATAACATTCTATACACAAAATTCATTTCTTTAACCACTAAGATTCTATGTTAGTCAAATTCTGAGCAGCAGTGTCGAACGCATGGTATCTATTAAATGAAGTGTTCAAGTATTACGTAAGGAATATTTTGACAATTTCAACCCACCCCTCCCCGCCCCCAATAAGCAAAAATTAATATTGGCTAACATAGGAAAAAAAAGATCAACGACAACCCAATCTGGGAATACAGCGCTGCAACCTTACGCGCCCACCCTTCCCATTAAACTCCTTGCACAATACGACGACAACCCTCGCCCTGCTTAAACACTCCCACATATTAGAATCATCATTGAAGAGCGTAGTTTTTATGACGGTGGCCAGATTTAAAGACTAGGTTTCGATTTGGGAATCAACGCGTTTCAGAAAGACATTGTGCTGAGCTGCGCCAGGAATCGACTGAAACGAATTTCAAGTGAATAAGCGACGTCTGCTGACACGCGTCTATACGTTCTACAATCAATGAATAATATAATACACAATAGGCGCAGCCTAGAACGGCTACTGGATCTACCATGGAAAGCTATTTCGAATACATTTTCAACGTCAAAGAACAATTTCTGTGAAAAGAACTATTGCCTATTGTGTTTATTATATTGTGTGTTATATTATATTATCCATCGAGTGTTTAGCACAGTGAGTCGATCTACTATTACGTTCTACAATGTTGACACTAACGTTGAATGCAAATAATTTCCACCTGAAAAGCCAATTGTAACAGTATTACTTGATATCTTGTAAGATCACTGCCAGTGATCTTACAAGGTATAATTGTAAATTTACAAATAACAACCCAAATTTACAAGATATACTTCACCTTCAAATGCGACATTGCTTTGGTATGGGGTGTGAACACGTTGGAAATTGATTCCCAATTAACTGTGTTTGAAGTACATTAATACAAACAAGTAATCAGGTTAAGGTAGTAGTGAACGCTTACCTTTTTTATCAAGTTACTATCGGGTAGTGCGGGTTAATTCTTCTTTAGAGTTTCGCTTATTAAATTGAGACGATGAGCATATGAACTAGCAACGATATTTAAAATACATTTAATATTATCTTGAATACGTTTAGAGGTTAATGTCTGCTATAAATGGGAGTAGGAAAAAGACACGTTAATACTAAGAAGCTTTAAGAACGACTGACGGACAACAGTACAATGAATTGGAGAGAGAGTTTTAGGGTTGCACGGATTGGCTTAGTTTTCCGATGTACGGTGATAGTCACATATATCTAACAGAACACTCTCTCGGTTTTAGGGGCGCAGAAGACATTGGGAAACCCTGGTTTAAGACGACTGAGGATTACATGGGGAGGTTTAAAAAAAAACATGGTGTGCTTAAGTATTACTTAGGAATAATACCGGGATCTTTACTAAGTTTTTTTGCGATTTAAATTTATATTTTATCCTTGAAATTTTTCGTTTTAAAAATCAAAAATCTTTCTTTCTTTCTTTTTGGTTTTACGGCTCAAAGACTACAGTGGTCATGCTGCGCCGGGACCTACTGTTTTCCGAGGAATCTGAACCTCTTAAGGCCTAGGGAACCAAACCCCGGACTACAGTGAGCAGTGCGATCTTTATGAGATCTCTGAGTAAGCGTTCTTTTTGCACTGCTGGGAGTCGAACCCGGATTAGCGGCGCACTAGGAGAACGCGTTACCACACTGCGCCACCGCAGGGCAAAAATCAAAAATCGTTGGTTGCATTTTTATGGCACAAGGACAACAACGGTCAGTCTGCGCCAAGTAAAGCTCAACTCGTTAATTCATTGATGTTCCGTTTATACTGTTACGTCTCAAAAGACTGGACGACGGCTAGTACGAAACAAGCCCGGCGTGATCCCCATCAGGGGCGGACCCCGCCAATGAAGTCCGTGTCCGCCCTTGGTGGGGCGGACACAGACTTCCATTGGCAGGGGGATGGGTTCAAGGACAGAATTTGCCATGGTCTTGGAATAACATCCTTCATTTATCATGAAAGTTGGAATTTTTTACAGTGAAAAAATATATTCTTTGGGGATCCTGACGCCCGTGACCCCCCCTGTATCCGCGGCCGATCCCTACGCCGTTATCCAAATTTTTAAGAAATTACTAAAACCAGTGGTGGATTTACCAAGTGCTTAAGTAAGCTGAAGCTTACAGCAACAAAAGATTGCTGCCGAGAAGTTCGCAAAGGGCGGACCGGATTTTTTGGTGACCGATCGAATTATTAATTTTGAATTGTTATTTTCAAGAGACATAAGTGGGCACTGGCAAAGGAAGAGCAGCTGCGTGGGCGCCGCCTTAAGAGGGAAGAGGATCGAAAGGCGCCAACTTCGTGAGTACTTCCAAAAAAAAAAAACCGAATTTGAACTAAACGCCAGGGTCGTCAAATTAAGAGTTTGAAAATGGCGCCAAAATCTCTGTTATGCCTTTACTTACGTTTGGTAAGATTAGGCAACAAAAAACCTCAACCTACAGGCGGCAAAATCATAAATCCGCCTGTTGCATTTAGTGAGTGGAGTTCTTTGATTTAACCTGTTAACCGGGGAATAAAATTTTGTGAAACTCGTTTCACACTGGGGACTTTTTTTCTCAGTGATATTTAATTAATTTAAGTGATATTAACTATATTCATTATATTTAATTAATTTAAGTGATATTAAATATATTTATTATATTTAATTAATTTAAGTGATATTAAATATATTTATTATATTTAATTAATTTAAGTGATATTAAATATATTTATTATATTTAATTAATTTCAGTGATATTAAATATATTTAATTTCAATGATGAAAAATGTCGTCATTCGCATTTTGGTAGTCTTCTGGGCATGACGAAAAATGTCATACCCAGTTAACAGGTTAAAATAACCGATAAACAACGCACACACACGTCAGCAAGCATGCTCAACAGATGGACCAAAAGGGTCATGGAACGGATCCCTCTCGGTGTTAAATGCAAACATAAAAAAATGAGATAGATTAACGGTTATCAACTACAGTAAAAAAAAAATACGAATCACAACGTATTTATTGCGTATAAGATTTATAAAACACACAATGGCATTTCGGTCAGCAAGGCGCTGGTCTTCATCAAAAGGTAAACAACATTGTAACGACGAGGTGTGTTGTCATTCTTCGGAATTGTTATTCGTTTTAGAAGGAGAGTCCCTTTCGAATAAAACTTCAGAAATTTGAAATTCTGGTGTTTTTTTCTCTCTTCCTTTTTGTCTGGAGAGAGATAAACAATGGTAGACCGCCGTGTCGTGACTCATCTTGACTCGTACAAGTTCCAGCACGCAAGTCGTATTCCAAGCAAAATTTTTCACATCTAAACAGGGCGGACACTGAGGTACCACTGTATATAGTTAACACAAAAATGTTATATTCGTGTAAGGTCAAAAACAGAAAGAAGACAAAAAATATTGTGAGAACTATTTTTATTATGGGAAAAAAAAATATCTGCGTAAATGTGTGTGTGGCACGCGTTAATTGGCTTCTACGTTGATGAGACAGGAATGCGAGTAAAAACAAGCTGTAATTCCAAAAAGTTGGTGAAAAAATGTACCTCCAACAGATGCAAGTCTCTATTCTACGATTGTCACCGTGAAACAATAGAAACG
>QLNU02003225.1:105021841-105089393 GCA_006491805.2 Dysdera silvatica | reverse complement strand
TGGTCAGCTCTTTCTGCAATATTTTACCATGTTTGGCGCAGTATAGCCCAGATGCTCTTGCGCCATAAAAAATCCAAACAATCAATCTTCCTGTAATACATCTCGGCCACTCTTCCAACCTTTTTATATTCTGACGAGACGGTGACAATAATCAGTTTGACAACATCGTGACATTAATAACTGTTTTGACAACATAGAGACAATAATGATCACCGTTTTGACAACACAGTAAACCCCTGGTTCTCAAATTTTTTACCCCTTATGTCCCCTCTCCTTTATGCGTACAAGCGGACGTCATACTCACCTTTATACCTATTAATACCTATCGCCGCCCCCTCCTAGCTCAACGGGCCATAGGGGTTCCCGTAACCCTTTTCAGTCCAAGGGCCAATTTTGCTTATTCTTGTTGGCCCGCAGGCAGCACTACTGCATAGGCTTGGCTATTAGACTGAACAAAAGCGGCTCGAGGGCGCGCCTCTGGATCAGCCTTTAACGATATTTTTTCCTTAAGTCTATATTAGTTTTGTGTGCCCATCCAAAAATATTTTCTGGATCCGGCTGTAGGATTACATATATATATTACAATGTAAAATTACTCATGGAAGCAAAAAACATTTACAATACTTTTAGTTGTTAATATGTAAAGCGAAATCAAATCTTATAGTGATATTTTTGGCACTGCTTATTTTTAACAATCCTGTCAATATCCGGTCTTATTTTTGATATTGCTTGCTTGTTTGTTTGGCTTTTTTATGGCGCAAGAGCATCTGGGCTATACTGCGCCAATTTTTGATATTGCTACGCTAAGAGTTAGAGGCGTAGCCAGGGGTGTTTTTGGGGTTGTAAACCCCATCGCAATGAAATTTTGTATACGTATTGTATACGTATATTTCAGACTCAGGGGGAGCAAGGACGTTATTTTTGTGTGAAACAATTTGTATTTTTTCATGAGCTGGCGGGCCGCGGGTTGAAGACCCCTGACGTAATATATGGATAAAAATACTGGGATTAGCACTTAGTGTAATTATTTCTTTTATTCTGACATTTAGTGCACATATTTTTTCACATATATTTTCATATTTCACTCATGAGAAAATGAGGAATAAATCGTTCCAGTTAGGAGAGTTTCATTTAAATTCACCCAGTTAGAGCAGTTTTATTTAAATTCAATGTCTATTTCGACACAAAACAATATGTTAGCATTTAAACACATCAGTCATTATTTAACTTGAGTTCATAATAATTTCACGAACGAAAACTATCTCCTCCACAGCACGGGGGATCATGCCCCCCGGTTTTAAGAACCTCTGCAGTAAATGATGTTCTACGATACACGGACTCTTCCTCCACATCAGTGGTTCCCAACTCAATTTAAGCCGCGGACCATTTTTCCACTTCAATTGGACCCGCGGACCACTTTGAAAAATTCTCAAGAGTTGATTGATTGTTTGGCTTTTTTATGGCGCAAGAGCATCTGGGCTATACTGCGCCGCGAGTTGGCTTCAAGACCTTAATAAAAAAGGGAACTGGGTCTTTTTTGGGGAAAATGTGTTTGTACAATCGTTCTTTAGTAAAAATAAATAAATAAACAGAAAAAGAAATAATAAAATCTAATAATACAGTCAAACCTCGTTAAGACGAACACGCTTAAGACGAATTACTTTTAATACGAACCGTTTTCTGAAGTTGCGCCCGATTGTAGAATATTACAAATGTGCTCTCAATTTTATTTTTATATTTAATTTTAATATGTTTTTTAATTATTTTTTTAAAATAATGACCTGTCTCGCGGACGACTAGTGGTCCACGGACCACCAGTTGAGAACAACTGCTCTACACGTATACGGAGAGGTCTCTGAATTAAAAACCTGAAGGTAAACATATGTAAACATAGACTATTCAACTAAAAAAAATTGATTTCCATAAATTAAAGAAAAATTTCAAAATTTGTTATTCCTCATCTAAAAATAGTGGAATCTGCATTAAATTTGAGTATAATAGTCATGTGTGGAAATTGGTGACCATGGGCATACGCAGAAAGTTCATAAAAGTTATAGACTCGATGGGTGGGAGGGGTTACAGAGCTATAACTCATATATTCCTATGTTAAATATACAAAATTTCATTGCAATCGGGGGTTACAACCCCCATCAACACCCACCAGCATACGCGAGTGTTGGCAACCCTGGCATCCATTTATGTAATCAAACAACAGCATAAAAGCAAGCATTTCAGAATGGATCAATATTTCACGTTGTAACTTTGAACAAAAGAATCAGAAATTGACATTTTGAAGGAATGATCTTGAGACACCCTTTGGTAGAAGGGTTGCAGTAAAGAGCTACTGGTTAATTAGAAGTAGGCCAAAGTCGGACAAACACTGTAAGATTGCCGAATTGAACCTTCCTGCGAGCTATTCTGTGGAACCAATATCACAAAGCACAGATTCAGCATTGTGAAGATTCAACTAAGGAAGGCTTGGAACTATAACTGTAGCATCAAACCAATATCTGTAGTTAACTGCACGAATGGGACTTCTACATGAACCCAACTACAATTATCTTAATAGAACCATAGGAAAGATATTAGCTTCCACTGTTTGCATGTCGATGGTTTTATGAAGGTTGTCTTTATGCTAAGCAATCAGTAATTTGCATCTCTCTCTCTCTCTCTCCACCAGACAAAATCAGGTCGCATCACACGAGACATCATGAGAAAATTTAAAAAATATAGAATTTTGACATTTCTAGTAAAGTTCCAAGTTTGCGGTGGAGATGTTTATTGTTGTGAATTATCAGTAGTCTAAAAATAAAAATCGTGTACAAAATTTAATGCTTTTTGATTGTTAAATGCCTGTAGATGCCCGTGGGTTTGCAAAGCTTGTGCATATGCTCGTATTGAGGTGATCTTCAGACAAAAACCCCCAATTAAGCTTAATAAGCAAGCGAATGAGAGTTTAGAATCAACAAAATGATTTTCTTTATGAATAAGTCAAACTTTTAGAGTTTAGATCAGAAGTGGGGAACCTTTTCATGTTGGAAGGCCGCACCAACTTAGCTGTTAATGTTAGAAGGCTGCTTGTGTTTTGATTGCGTCAGTCAATCAAGGAAGATTATTTCGTTAAATCTTCTACTCTTTTTTTCAGGTTCATTTTACGTATTTTAAAATTATAATGCAAATCAAAAAGATGAACAGGATCATATTAACAAAAATAAAAGGATTTTTCTGTAAAATTTTAACTCTGTCAAAAAGTCGTGCCTAAGCAACTCAAACAGGGTTTAAGCTGGCTCAAAACATGCTGTCGCAAAAATGCTAAAATGGGAAAAAAGTTGTAGCAAAATGCTAAAAAATATTAGTTGCTTTCGTTGTTCCAAGAACCGTATCAATGAAATTATTTATATCAACGATGCTTAACAGGTGCTGTTAAGAATTTTGAAGAGGAAACAAAAAGGAACAAGAAAAGATCGCTGAAGTGCAAAACGGATATTCTGGAATCGGGGAATTCAGTTTTCAGAGAATAAACTGTGGTTAAAAATGTCCGTCGCATTTTCGCGATGGTCAATAATTTTTTCTTCACATTTGCGAACGACTCGAATATTCAGAGAAGAGGGGGAGGGGGCATCCGCCCCCTCCTCCCGAAATGAAAATTTTAACATTGAAAAATTGGAGGTGAAAGTTCAATGAAGGCATTACATATAGATTGGGCCTCCCCCAAATTCAAATCCTGTCTACAACCTTGCCGAAGAGATTCGGGTCATATTAACACGAACATAATAGGAGAGTTAAGGCCTAGGGAACCAAACCCTGGACTACAGTGAGCAGTGCAATCTTTATGAGATCTCTGAGTAAGCATTTTTTGCACCATTGGGAGTCAAACCAGGGCTAATGGGACACTAGGCGAACACGTTACCACACTGCACCAAATATGTATGCTGTATCAAATATGTTACACAGTTATGTGTTGTTATATGTATACTCAAATTTCACTATAACAACTTAATTATTATACTTAATAATTTTTGCCCCCCTCCCTCACGTATAAGCTCAAGCTAGAGCTCTTTTAGGTACAGGAGAAAAAAAGATGAAGTCCCCGGCCTAGAGTCGAACTAGGGTCAAAATTATGAAGCCCCATTGCAAGCCTATTTATCAGTCATAATATGAAAATTTCAGAAATTCTAGGGTGTCATTCTAACCACGTTCAACTGCATAAAAAGCAAGTTTATTCAAATATATGTACAGTTTTTGCTGATACACTTGATGTATGTATATGCACCTGACCTGACAGTAATGGTTCAATGCAGCACCAACGAATAATTCGTGTTACCTCCAAAATGTATTAAGCACTATTGTGTGAATTGTGGCAGAAAACAATGATTTTAATTGGGTAAAATGGGTATTTGTTGGGTTGAGGCAAAAATTAGGAGGTTAAAAATCTAAATTTGAAAACTATCTATACCCTTGAAGCCAAATAGCCAAACATAAATTGGCAGTTTATGTGGATAAATTGTAAGGTGCATATTCACATACAAGCTGAAATAATTTAGGGTTCTCAATCATTTTGGAGAAAAAAAATCCAGACTCATCGTAAATAACAATTTGAATGGAATGCCAGTTTCAAGGAAAACAGCCGCATGTTTCTATATACAATTTAGATATCCACAACAGGCATGGGCACCCATATGAGTAATTCTGGGGGGGGTGTGGGAGGCTGAGAAAAATTATTACCTCCTTCTCAAGGCTGTCAAACATTTTAGTGAATGTACAAGATGCTAAAATGCTACGAAAATAATTGATACTGCTTGACAATTAGTATTAGTAATGAACTAAAAGGTACCTTATTTTAAATGTAACTTTAAATTTTTTAAAGTAAATGCATAGTAGAATCAAGCACATCAAATATTTGAACAGGTGGGGGGACCCAGCCCCCCCTTTGTCCACTTACATGGGAACCCATGAGAACAGGTTAGAAAGGTTTCCCCTGATTGGAACGATTTGAAATTCTCCGATAATTCCAGATTTCCAAGGTATATGAGAACCATTGGCACATGTAGGGATTGTTAGTGGGAGTTATACACCCCCACTAACTTATATATCGATACGTGGTGTAAAAATTTTGACGCTCCCCCGAAATTAAATACCGGCTACGATCTTGATGGTATCTATGGAAGCTTTTCCACTTTCTAATCTAATACACCTAAATATGAAATCTATTTGTAATACTTCTGTCATTACTCAAAATCGCATTACAGCAGCGTATTTTCCATATGTGATGTGAACGGGGTTGGGTTTTGGACGTCCGAAACTAGTTTTAGACAGGACACGTGTCCGAAACTAGTTTTTAACGTCCAAAACTGTCTTGTACTAACGTGTCCAAAACTTAAAACTGTTAAAATACAAAAAATATCTTTATGTGATATTTTTCGTATTTTGATAGTAGATTTTCCTATTTTTAGTATATTTTTCTAGAATTATACAGATAAAAAGAAAAAAAAAACAACCAATAGACTGAAAACTTTTTTTATGTAGAGAATTTTTAGTTTTAAGCATTGGCGTTAGGTGGCTGTCGCAAGAAGCTAAATATTTTGTGTTTGAAACCAATAAATATACACCATAAAAATTTCAAAATCAAATTAGAAAGTTGTGTTTTCAATAAGAAGAAAAAAAAAGACAACTCCAAACTATGAGTGAGAAAATATTCAGTTTAGAAATTACTGGTTCCCAATTTTTATTATGCAAATAATATTGCTTTTACTGCGGTAGAACATCATACCCTCAAAGAATTGGTTTTAGCTCTGTGCTCAGGATATAATCCACAAAGTTGTAAACATTAGGGGGGGGCTAAGTTTTGGATATAGTGTCTGTTTGTTTATTTGCTTTTCGTTTTACGGCTCAAAGACTACAGTGGTCATGCTGCGCCGGGACCTACTGTTTTCCGAGGAATCCGAACCTCTTAAGGCCTAGGGAACCAAACCCCGGACTACAGTGAGCAGTGCGATCTTTATGAGATCTCTGAGTAAGCGTTCTTTGCACTGCTGGGAGTCGAACCCGGATTAGCGGCGCACTAGGAGAACGCGTTACAACACTGCGCCACCGCAGGGCCTATATAGTGTCTGCAGAAATTACAAATGGAACCAAGACACTTATCAAAGGCAATTAAGCCACCATGGTCGAAAATGGGCGAAGTAACATACACAACGATTCTATTATTGCAACTTGTATTCATATTGAGGGGAAGTCTTATTTTTGGCTGCAGAGGATGCAGGTGCACATACAAGAAATGCACAGTGTATGTGCAATGTTCTAATCTGCTATTGCAAAGGTAAAGAAAAAATATAATTACGACGTAAAGGCTGTGGTCACTGATAACGACAAAGTTATGTAGAGGACAAACGAACTCCTGTGCAAGGAAGATAACAGCTTAGTGATGTATGGATGCAGTGTTCATTATTTACACCTACAAGGACATAACATCAGTTTCAGTACTAAACAACATGTGCAGATTCAATAGTTTTTCTTGAATCACCACAATATACCTAGTGCATTACTCGATGCAATTCCTAATTCATTGAGGGCCCAAGTTGCCAGATGCTACAAGGTGGAAGAGACATTTGTTTGTTTTGTGGTTTTACGGCTCAAAGACTACAATGGTCATGCTGCGCCGGGACCTACTGTTTTCCGAGGAATCCGAACCTCTTATGGCCTAGGGAACCAAACCCCGGACTACAGTGAGCAGTGCGATCTTTTTATGAGATCTCTGAGTAAGCGTTCTTTGTACACTGTTGGGAGTCGAACCCGGATTAACGGCGTACTAGGCGAACGCGTTACCACACTGCGCCACCGCAGGGCGGTGGAAGAGACAACTGACTTGTATTGAAACATTTAAGCGCAACAGGGCAGTGCATCGAAAAATAGTTAAGGAACATGAAGATGGCATATAAAGACTTAGCCACTCTTATAAATGTAATTTATATAGATAGGCTAAAGATGCAGTGGAACAATTGAAACGAGTTGCTGTTTTAATGGACTGTTTATAAAAAGACCGCTATAATTCATGAAGCCTGTCATACATGCAGGCCTGTAGCTAGGATGGAGGGGACAACCGGGGCAAGGCAAAGGGCATATGGAGCACAGGGCACCCAGGAATTGTTCTATACATATAAATAGATCAATGGGGCCCCTGCTAACCCCGGTTTGGCTATAGGCCTGCATACATGGCTGATGTTGTTGAAAAAAGAGTTTTTATGACCCCGGATTCAGAAAATTTCAAAACGAATAAATCATGCTATGAAACCTTTTAACTTCCTAGCCTACCTGCTAAATCCGAAATATAATATAATATAGGTCTGTCTACCAAGCAAAATAAAAATGCACGTTCATGTCTAGTAAACAAGTATCCCAGCAGCATTTCCCTTTTGATTGCATACGAAGCTGAAGCTGTGCCTTTTCCTCCTCCGTTACTGCATCTGGAAAAGGTTTAAGTCCAGTCATATATTGGACAGTAGTAGGAAAAACACTAGAAACAGAAGGACTTTCAAAAGACTATCTACAAAATATTGCTTTTCTACCTTCATGTGCCCTGCAAGTTCTGCATTGATTAAAAGAATATTTTCCAAATTCGGAGAAATATAGTCAAAACTGAGAAATTATCTTGGAATAAACACAGTAGCCAAACTAGTTATTTATGTGTTAACTATCCGTAACAAGTTAAGGGGACTGATTGCAGTAGATTAGTAATGTTTTTCTTTTACTACATACTCATTTCTGTAGTGTTTGCGATTTTATTTTTTTCATTTTCATGTATCACTTCCATGTTACTTTTCATTTTTCAAAGTACGAATCTGGAATTTGAAGATAAACCCGATATTCAACTTGATGCATATTCTATTTCTTTAAATGTATCAGTCGTTGTCATCAATGGCTGTATATATGAAAAATCGAATAAAAACATGACATATTCTGAATCCATATGTTGGACTTAGTAATATAAAATTAATATAACTTTGTATATGTATACTTTTCAATTTCAAAGTTTTTTGCATATGATCATTTACATTAGTGTTTATTTTTTCATATTTTAACATAAAGGGGGTTTTGGACAGTATGGTAAAAACCGTGGATTTTACCTCAGTGTTCGAAACCCTGCCAACTCTAGATGCGAACGATGATCCATGAATTAATCCATTCAAGTCTTTGAAATTCATAAAATAAATGTAATTGCAACACCAACTTATAAGTTCTTCTTTAATAAATAAGGGAAAGCTTTAGGCATTGGCAAATCAACGAGGCGACTAAAGGATTAAAGCCCCCACTAAATCTGGACTAGACACACGCTCTAAAAATACGACTAAAATATACGAACCAAAAAATATCTCTACTTGCTCGTAGTTATGTTAGCCTTCAGCTCACAGAGCTGGAAAATAAAAATATGTTGTTCCATACAGGGAAATATCGCTTCTTCCCCACCCACCCCCATAGAAATTAATGTGACAGTTGAAAGCATCGCTACATGGGGTCAGAAGGGAGGTGTAGTGGTACTTGCGTACAAATAAACAATGCCAAATAACTTTAGTACGTATATATTGTACATTAATGAAAGATAAGAAACCTACTGATAATCTAACAGCAGATTGTTAACTTTCATACAAAGTAGTGAAGAGGAAAGGAGGGAAAATGTTCCATTCATAGGCGTATGCAGAATGTTCATAAGGGGGTGTTATAGTTATTTGCAAATCACATATTCCTATATTAAATATATAAAATTTCATTGCAATGGTGGGTTACAACCTCCCATCAACACCAACCCCTGTATGCCAATGGTCCCATTTGTACAACAGGCCTTTATTTCATAACCCTTTTCATTTCCGCCAGCAATCAAGCCATTTGTACTTCTAAGCTGACTATTGATTTAGGAAGAACACGAAAGTCGTGGGGGGGTCGTTGAGATAAGGCTTATCCCAGACTCCTCCCTTTTTTTGGGAGGAAGTAAACCTTCTGGAATATAGTGTCCCATCCGTAAACTAAAGGTTAACCGAGGATTAAATATCACGTAATAACCTAAAATGTATTCCTCATTTGCATATTACAAATTGTCTGCGCCGATCACTAATCATGCCAATCTAAAAAATTTTAACTTTCTAACAATCTAACATCATGTTCGACCAAATTTAATCTCAAACATCCCTGATTTTTCCACACCAAATCTTAATCAATTTCCAGTCACTAATTACATATAGTAACTCTTAATAGCATATTACAAGGCATTAAATTTTACATAATCAAAACATGTTTCAATACTTCAAAATCCACTAACACAAGCCAAAAATGTTTGCAATTCTGATTATAGTAAATTTACAGATACAAAAAATTGCATTTTTAAAAAATGCATTTCTTTACACTAAAATGATGATAAAATTTTACATTAAATACCTATTTACAACATTTTCACTCAGCTTAAGTTTGTTATACACAGGTTCAACAACATAATTGCAAAGTGTATTGAGACTTCATTTTTTACTCTATTTAAAAAAAAAACCGAATGACCAGCTGTATGCAAGGGAAGAGAGACCGGTGTGAGATGAACCCCTTATAAATAAAATAATTTAGCTACACCGTTTTCGTGGGGGTTTTCTTTTCAAGTTTTAATTATAGTTGGTAAATATTCAGGGAAATATTTTAACAGACTATTTATTACAACCCAAAATTTAAAACTTCCCTGACTTAGGCCCTTGCAATTCAAATTTCCCCGACTTTTCCTAACCTTACTGGGCAGAAAAACTTCCATGACGTTTCCATGTTTTCCATATGGCCAGAGACCCTGATTTAAATATTTTAAAGTCAGCAATCTACAAAAATTAAAGTTGTATAGAAGGAAGTTATACACATATCAAGGACTGCGATAAAAAAAACCATAAGCCTTTACTAATAATTGAAAATTATTATTTTTTTATTTATATCATAAAATTCTAAATTAAAACTCGAACCTCAAAATGAGAAGATGAAATGGATAAATTTATTAATTAAAAAAGCCCTGAAATCAAATTTTAATAATTTAAATTCAAGATTAACACATCAAAGCAACCCATTGCAAATACCGTGCTTAAACCAAAGACTTGACTTTTCAAACGAACCGAAAACATTGACTAAAAAATAAAGTATACTAAAATCTTCTTAACGGACACTCCCGAGTACTGGGCACCTCCTATTATCAAAAAGATGCTAAAGTCCCGAGGAGTCCACTATTTAGAGGAATTTCATCCTATAGTGCTGATTAACCCACTATATCACAACACGATGATCGATATAGCATAAACATTCTACAATATTTTTCTCACCCAATAAGAGAGCACAGAGATCAAAATGTAAAATGAGACATACTTACCCATAACTCGATCCCCCAGCCCATCTTCCCCAGTTAATCCAAAGTTAGTTTTTTTTTATCCAGAACAAGTTTAACTTTCAATTAAGACACAATCAGGTTCAATGTTAGAAAGTGGCCATAGTACTGAAGCATGAACTTCCAAAACAGACTTCACGATTGTCTACAGAAGGAAAAACACATAATTGGCTTTTAAAGGTATTCTTGTGCAATAATAACTCATGTCGGCAGGGGTTAAAAAAAAAAGCTAAAAACGGATCATTAGCATAAAGTTCAATTGCGCCAAAGCAAGGCATGGGACACAACACAGCATTGTGGTCAATGTTTACTATTTAAAATCAAAATTTTTCTTCCCATCAGAAACTCGTACTTAACTAGACTGGAATCGATTAGTTAAAGGCCTTCGCCGCCAGGTTGCACCTCAGGCAATGTAAGAGTAAAGGTTAGTGAATGTTCTCCCTGCTTTTCGGAAGGAATAGAAAACTTGGGTACAGATGGAGGGAGTCTATGCTGATGTGATTTGTGGTGTTACAGGAGCTATTAGAATGCAAAAAATCAACAACCATATTTCAAGAGTGTTTCAGTTTCCACATGGATCTCTGACCTCTTGCTTGAACATCCGGACGTTGTCCTATCGTTTTCTGGAAATACAGCGCCGCTATTGCGGCCAATCTTTCCAATTAATTTTTCAATTGAGGAAAAAAAAAAAGAACAGGAATGCAAAAGCAGATATATTTTTTATTAAAAAAAAGGTGACTGTAGTTCGGATTCGACATGGAGATTCAAAGATCGTTGTTTGATACATTCCCATCGGAGTTCCTAAAATAGGAAAAGCGGAGCAATTGATTCAGAGAATAGAGAATGTAAGAAAATTTGAATTAGCTGAATACATAATTTACCATGCTCAAATAAAAAAAATAATATATTGATACTTATATGTGTAATATATATTATGGTTAATTGGGAAACTTTTGAGAAAGGTGGACGCCGAATTCCGTAGCGTATTCCCAGCTATTTATGTCATGCAGGTACCCTTAATGCCCAGATAAAAAGAAAACCCTTTGACGTGGAATTTAAAAGGCCATTTTTATATGGTAGCAATAAAATAGGCATGACCTGGAAAATAGAACGATGAACGAACAATGATCTTGCCTTAAAAAGTTTCGTCCATCTTTAGACGTAGTCTGTTTACTCAATAATCTTAGCGTAGAGTTCATTCATGAAATGAAATGAATTTCCACAAGTTCACAAATAAATGGAAGACGGGAAGAGTTACAAAAAGATTGTAAAGCACGTTTTCTAATTCTTCAGTTCATATAATCCTTCTTGATATTTAACTGAAAGCTCACAATTGACGTTAAGCGGCGATTATTATTGCAGCAACTAAAAACATCACAGCAAAAACTTGAGATTCATTTAACAAATTTGAAGCTATTTGTGTGATGTAAATAATATAACAACAATAAAAAACTAAGCAAGGCGTACTTTTACCAACAGATAAATTTGGGTTTGTTCTGAAGACGAGACGGACTCAACCCGAGCCCGTTTCCCACTCTATATTTCTATCTCACCTATACTTTAATCTCTCGTTTATATTTTCATGTTATTTTCGGGCTCAGGCTCATCAGACGGCTACAATTAGAGTTATAAAAAACCTGGAAATTTTGTGCACATTGGAAACTGAACATAGAAACTAAGATAGCTAGAATAAAGAAGGTAGTCCCTTCCGTACCTTTCTTCCTATTGATCAAATCGACACAATCGACCAATAGGAAGAAAGGTGTTGATGGGACTAGCTCCTGTAGCCTAGCTATCTTAGTTTCTTCCCATCAAAGTTTCCAATGTGTCCAAAATTCCCGTTTTTTTACAGCTCTAGCTATAATTGAAGCCAAAAACTGACTTTTCTATATCGAAATTCTCCAAGGAATATAAATATGAGATTCATTTTCGAAGGTTGTAGAAATACCTGTAGGTGAAAATTTGAAAGAAATTAAATGGTGTAGTTTTGCAATTTTTTTTTTTTTTAAATTTAAATCATACATCAAGGAGTTAAAGTTATACTTGAAATTTCGTGATCGGACTTAAATTTCCATAAAGTATTTTGAGCCTCGGTGGGCTCAAATTACAATTCTTCAGGTTCGGGCCTCAAAAACTAAGCCCAAACTCATTTCTGTCTGTTTGGATTTTTTATGGTGCAAGAGCATCTGGGCTATACTGCGCCAAAACCTCATTTCTAGTTGGTTTTCTCAGATGTGAAATAGATTAGACAAGTTCCTTCCTTCATCTATCTTTTAAAGTGTTACAAAAACAAAGTAGCGATGTACAAATCACTCATTCTGATGAATATATATATTAGATTTTTTTTTTTTTTGAGAAGGTAATCTTGGTAATCATTCTTTTAAGTGATTAAGTTCAGTAGTGTAGCAATACAAAAATTATGGCAGGGAGGGTAAAGTGGTTTTAAAGAATATGTAATGTGGAGTCTAGAAGAATTATGCGTCTTAATATCCAATGGGAGTAGAACCCTTAGAATCATAGGCCGATTCATCAGCCGCCATTTTTTTATACACTTCCGATTTCATAACACAACGCTTACCATTGGAAATTTAATGATCCATTTTCTTCTTCTTTCGGGATTTGTTGCAAATCTAAACGTCCTGCGTTTATTCCTCGAATGACTTGAACAATTCACAACGGTACATCCATCCATTTACTCCCAAGTTTATTGAAAATAACACACTTGTAGACCATTCAACATTACATAGCAATGAATGGGATCACATGGTACAATGGCATCAAAATACCTGATGTGCCCATTCTCTTTGTAGGAGGAGCCTTAAATGGAAGGTTTGAGCCCCACCCCTTCTTCGTTACTGATTTACCCTTTTTAATTCAACTGTAAAACTTCTAAAACAAAGGGTGATCTTTTTCATTGCTATTTTACCAGTGTTTAACCTTTTGTATGTAAAGGTACTATTTATTATGCTGTTGCAAAATCCATCGTTTGGACAAAAATTAAAATTCAATTATCAGAGACATAAAATCATATTAACGAGTAGTGATACCTCCCCCAGTTACTATAAGCAGTTATGAGCTGAGGTGATTTGCACAAATAGGTTGTAAAACATTTTTTGAGGTTTTTTTAGTAAACTAGTTGCCAGAATTTTGACAGCTCACTGTACAGCAATTTAAATCACAGAAATGGATGAAGGGGTACTATGTAATGAAGATTAAAATTTCATGCAGTTAGGTCAGAACACAGTAGTTGCATTGCTTCATAAATAGCTTTGAAGACTTTCGTCTTCAGGCTGTTATTTACAGTGACGTGTAATCAAGACAGAGACTAATAGGGACGCATCCAGCTGCAAAGTCACTACCACAGGTCACGATATTTTTTAGAATACTGGTTTCACCCATATCTGAAATGCTGATAAGTTCATATTAATCATGTTGTGCTAAAAAGTCTTTGATGAGAGGTTGGTGCAAAAAATTTATAAGACAAGGTGGTGAGGGGAGAAAAATTTGACAACCGGACATAAGCAATGGCCTATTTTCCTTAAAGTAAGATCAAAACTTCTGAAGCAAAAGCTACACAACTGCTCAGAAAATTCTCAATTTTCAGAATAATTTCCAAAAAGTTTGAGATGTGAAATTACTCAGGTCTTTAAAGCTGACTATATCTAAAAATATATTTTCAGAGGTCTAAATGGCTTTTAATAATTTTCATAAACAAGTTAACTACTCCGGATTGTGAAGGCAGGATCAGTAAAATGTACACTTTAACTTTGTACCATAAACTTTATATGGTACAAAATTTATCACAAAAATAGAAAGACAAAGAATACGTGTGTTTTAAAACGTAAGTTACCTTTTTCTCCATGTAAAAAATCAGCAAAGTAAATATTATGTAAATTTCGCGGTTTATTCTTCCAAGAAGCAAGGTAAAACATCAGATGCTCAGAACAATTATTTACTTTTTAAATTGAGATTTCCTTAACTGTGCACATTTTGAGCAGTAATAACATCAAAATGACTCAAGCACAATACGTTGCAGAGTCCAAACAATAGAAATATGTTTCTATAGAGTGCATAATGGCGACAATGCAATTAAAAATGCGCAAAAGGTGTACAGTTTGGAAAGCATACTTTGAAAGTTAATGATCTAAACACACACACCAAAAACACTTAAAAACACATTTTATTCAAATTACAATACAAATATCAATCAATATATATATTACAATTTAGGTTTTAAAAGCTGAATTACATAAATACATTTAAACAGAACGCAGCTAATAAATAATGTAATAATACATCTTAACACAGAAATGGAATGTCAACAGAAGATCCGAAACATTATATTAGAAATGTTATAATCATTGTGTGAAATTGTTAGTCTATTAAATATTATAAAAAATATTCTTGTCACAAGACAATCATCACAGCTTTAAGAACTATCACACAACTTTTGTAATTGTCGACATTTTGTCGACTTTAGTCATTCATTAACTGAAATATTGTTGACATAAGGGAAGCTCAAGACATTTGATGGATTACAGGAAAGTCATTCTATGGCCTACAGAAAAGCATAAAACGTTCTGTAAACCTTGAAATGGCTTAAGAAAATTTATGGATTGTAGGAAAACTCAAGTTAATCTAAGTAAGTGCAAGACACTTCATAGACTGAAAAAAAAAGTTTAAGATATTCTTTCTGCAAATTGTAGGGACATTGAAGTCACTCTAGGGACTTTTTAGGAAGATTGAAGGCACTTTACGGAATTGTTAGAAAGATTGAAGGAACTTTAAGGACTTTTTAGGAATACTGAAGGCACTTACAGGAATTTTTTTAGGAAGGTTGAAGGAACACAAGAGACTTTTTAGATAGATTGAAGGCACTTTACGGAATTGTTAGAAAGACTAAGGGAACTTTAGGGATTTTTTAGGAATATTGAAGGCACTTACAGGAATTTTTTTAGGAAGGTTGAAAGAACACAAGGGACTTTTTAGATAGATTGAAGACGCTTTAGGGACTTTTTAGGAATACTGAAGGCACTGCAAGAATTTCTTAAGAAAGCTGAAGGCACTGTAGGAATTTTTTAGGAAGGCTAAATGCATTCTGTGGATTTGTTAGGAAAATCTCAGATAGAAATTAAATTACAGACAGCCTTTAACATAGATTCTTAAATCCATAATCCCTATTCTAATTTCCAAAAATATTGCCAATATATTTATTACACTTTTTAAGCAAAAATCATCAACTGCAACACTCATTTCATAAAAGTATTGATTTTAGTGCTGCTGCCATTTTTAATGTTTTGGAAATATTTAAATATTCCTAACTCTTTGTGTTAACCTTATAGATATTTCACGAATAACTTCTTGATGCTCATCTCTTGAAAATACATTGAACTGCTTTAAACATTAATTAATAATTAAAAGACGAGTGCTATAATAAGACAGAGGCGATTCTAAATTTAAAAAAAATCGACATCTTTAAAAAACATTAGGGTGAATTTTAGTACTTTGTGTATTACAATTATGCGCATTCCTGAGGTAATAAATGCATATACATGAAATAACTTGCAAATATTGTATCTTACATAATACAAATAAGCACACCATATGTACAAAACTACATACTGTACTTTTTATAGAAAGTTATATAGAAATATGACCGGGTAGTAATTTAAAAATAATACTTTGAAAAGCAAGGTTCCCCTATTATGTAGTTATAGATAGTTTCAGATATAAAAATTTGCCTATAGCTGCAGAGACCCCTCCATTATGCAGTTACAGATAGCTGCTTAAATGAAAATTACATTTTAATACTCATAATAAAATAAAATATTCAAACAATAACACATTACTGTATTATTTTAAAACGGAACATACTTTTATAACAGTATATACAGTTAAAAAAAAATTACTTTCACAAGAGGTCTTTTTACTTCGAAAGAATTTTTTTGGTAATCTTTTAAAAACTAAATAAAAAAAGAACACTACAGAGTTTAGTGTGTCCAAATAAAATCCGCAAATTGCATATTTATCACATAATAGTTTATTAAAACTATTTTATAAAATCCTATATCACATTTAAACATATTTCATGTTAACATGATAAACATACCATTAAACATATTTTATGCTGGTTTAACATATTAGTTTTCCCATAAACTATAATTGCACAAAAAATAAAATAATAATGTTGAAATCACCTTACGAGGTGCGGCTTAATGATACATACATAATTAACATATATGCATGATATTAATAACAATAAAAGAACAAAATGAAAAAGATAAAAATGCATGTAAAGACATGCAATGAAATTCATACTGATCATTAAAAATGAGCAATAAATATCATGAAATGAGTAATCAAAGTTTTAAACGTCTTTGCAAGGTCACTATATGTACATCACATGCAGTTTTAATTTTCTTTGAAATACTTGCGGTGCTTGAATTGAGCAGCTGCACTACGATAGTCATGGGCAGAAGAGGGTGGCATAGACATAGGAGCAGAAGGTATTTGTTGAAAGGGAATATTTTCTGAAATATGAATTATTATTATTAATATATTACCTCACAATTTACTACTAATGGTAGAGCTAAAAAAAAAAATTCTTTTTAAACAGTGAATGTCAAACATAAGTATATAGAATCTTACAAGTCCGATGAACTTATTTCTAACTTCAAAACCTTATTAACACATGATGCCTTCAATTAATTCACTGGGGAAATAGTTAAGTTCCATGTTCCAATAATGGAACGTAAGTACACGTACCATCACTTAAAAACTTAGCATTTAGAGCTCTAGTTCCCGAAATTTCTTCAAGCCGTGACCTTTATAGTAACCAAAAGGTATATTATCCCCCTCTGTCTCCACACCACACACACACACACACACACTTGCATAATAAAAGCATTTTTAACAGAGTAAAGAAAACACATTAAATATAAAATTATATATATATATCATATTAATTATATAATTAAGATGAAGTTAACCATTAGAAGAACATTGCAATGTCTCTTTTTTCTCCTATACTAAAAAAGCTCCAGAACATGGGTGTCAAAATTATTATTCGCAATAATTGGAAACATTTGGTATGAAACTCCTTATAAAAATAATTGCAACTAAAAATAGTTCCGATGACCCTTCAGAAACCAGTTTGCGACCCCCAGGTTGGGAACAACTGACTTAGAGTGTGTTGACTGACATAACTAGGCGAGAGTTAGGCCCTCTAGAAGTGTTTGTGAAGTATCGTTTATTTAGAAAATGGTTTATACTAAAGATTTGGATATAAAAGTGGTACACATTTCAAAATTTAATACCAAATTTTAATTTATACATTTACACATATACACCATTGTTCATGGGAAATTGAAGAAGAGGTCCGATTGACTGGAAATTTTCAAGATTAGTCCTGTAGGTCTCCATGAGAGAGATAAATGATTACACACGTGTAGAGTCAAATTGGTTTTAAAGAACTTTTCCCCCACACCATTAAAAGTTAAATTTAGAATAAATTTGACAAAACTAGGATGCTGTTTCATTCTATTCGCATTTCTGTCTCATCTGCATTGGAAGTATAAAAACAATAAGAAGTCAACAGGAACCGTAAGCGATATATTAAGTACGTTTCAGAAATTAAAATAATACCCTTCCTTCAGACAATGCCTTGTACCGTCTTTTACCAGGACAATGCACATCCTCATACACTGGCTTTTTTGGGTTAGGGGTTGAGGATCATAACCAGGGCGTTAGCTCAAGGGAGATTTGAGCTCCAACCCCTCCCCACGCAAAAAATAAAAATTTTCAAAAATTACACTGGCCACATTTCAGTGCACTACAAAAGTAATTAGAAAGAATCCATAAGAAAACTTATTGGATTACAGCTTTATTTATAAAATTATTTTTCTTGTTTTCATGTTTACAGAATTACCTTTCTTGCATTCATAGTTGCAAAATTACCTTTCTTGCTTTTATATTTTCAAAATCAGAAATAACAATCGTAACATCTATTTCAACATGTTTTTATTTTCTATTGATACTACTGAAAGATTTACAAGTTGCTCCTCTGAAATGCCTGTGTTTAAATTTGTCTTAATTTTGAATTTGAAAATGAACGTTCACCGCTTGCTACAGTTACAGGAGTAGACAATAAGATTCTAAATACATTTGTTAAATTAAGAAACGATAAACCATTAGGTGTAGTAAACCGAAGAACGTTAAGAGGGGTTTTCAAGTTTTACTTTATTGTCACCAAAAATGTCCTTAAAAATCCATATTTCATCACAGAGCTCGGTACCATTTAACTTTTGTTGTCATCATGTGGTAAAGGGATTACTAAATCACAGCAATTGGAGGACAGAATTATCAATATTGGATAAACGATTAAAAAAAACTTGAAATGATCTGTACAGTTTTTAAATTGTTCAAAATGATCATCCAAAGATGATCAGGATGTATCCAAGGCCATGAAAAAAAAAAAAAAAAATTGATTCTAAACTTATTTTCTGACATTTACGGCAATTCGTTAGGAGGTCCATGTTAAAATTGAGGTGCCTTTTTTCTTCTACTGACGATTTAAATTGTGTTTTCCAATCCACATCTTTATTTAGTGTCGTGGCTGTTTCAAGAACGTTCTTATAATTTGACTCTGTTCGATATTCCGATATGAAGGTTTTTAAATTAGTATTGGACTATAAGGCAAGTGAAATAGTCACGATTTTCTATTGCAGTTGTTTGCTGAAAAGATTTATTCTATTAAGTATATCATGCCAAATGACCAAGGTGGGAATATAAGTGTAATCTCTTATTTTAATAATAATCCACAATTTTATTTTTTTTTTGCCACCTGTTGAGCTTCTTGAATGAAATTGCCATTGTCTACAATTTCAGGGCACATCATAAATTTTTCTCAGCTGATGTCGTAGAAGCCGGATTGCTTCGTTTTTAATTCCCCATCGGATATCAGAAAGTTGCTTTAATGTTAAGTTTGAATTACTTTTAAAATAATTTTCTACCATTTTGGGGAAAAATATAATTCCTGCACAGTACCAAAAAAACTTATTGTGTCTCCATATGAATGGCCGCTTTTCTTGCTTGGCATCCCTTTACGCTGACGCCCACCCCTTTCGCAAGCCTGCTAGAACCAGCCTTGATCATAACTACCTATTGCGATAATGGTTTGTATATATATATACATATGAATATATGGACTTTTACTTCTGTAGCACCATATATAAACCACCTGCATATGTTAATGTCCCTGTGTTGCTTATAATGACAGTAAAGATTGGAATATTGTGTGCATGGTGCATAATATCACATGTCACAACTAGACCCAAGAAAACATTTATTTTCCTACTCAAATCATACTTTAAAGAAAGTTGGAAATATAAGATTGGAGATGATACATAATTGTTATGTCTCTTTAAAACAATGCTTACTTCCAGGTTCAGTGTATCTTGCTTTGGAAGACCGGCCACTTCCAGACTGAGCAGAGAAGAGAATATCTAGTGTGCAAAATAAACATAGTCAAGTGATATAAAAAAAAAAATACACATAGAAAACATTTCATTTGTTTTTGAGTCTCATGGAACACTAAGAATTATAGTTTTCCAAGCAATCTGAGCCTTTTTCAGTTAGGGAAACAAACCATGGACCATGGATCAGCAGAAAAATGGCATGTGTTTTTTACTGTTTAGCTTCACATCCAGATTTTCCATATGGCAGACAATCACGTTACCGTGACTTTGTCATGGGGCTCGTGGAATACACAACTGAATTTATAGAATAATAATGTGTGCACGCATTCCATAGAGATTTGTATAACTTTAACGAAGCATCGATGTTAGCATGAATACAATTTATAGATTTCAAGCAATCCCAATAGTCAATGTTTGTTGTACAAAAAGAATAGGAATATGAAATTTTATGGGAACCTCTCACAGGGTGTCTACCCAAATTCTGTTTCAAACTTCCCTGACTTTTCTAGGTTACCAGACCAAGTCTTAATCGATTTTCAGTCACTAATTACAGTAAATAACACACAACGCATTAAAATTTGTGTAAACAAAATAAGTTTTAAGGCCATAAAATCCATTAATGACACCTCAAAGCCATTTATAACTCAATCCGTGAATTTACAAATACAAAAACTATATTAAAAAATGCATTACTTTACATTAATTATTTACATCTTTATTCGGCCCTTTTGAGTTTATTATAAAAGAGTTTAACTATATAATTGCAAAGCTGATGCTTCATCTTCCATTCCATTTAAAGTGTGTATGACTGTATATAAGGGAAAAGAGAGTGGTATGATCAAAACCACTTCTAAATTAGAAAATTTAGCTAAAAACATTTTTTTTCCAAGTTTTAGTTACATATTTGGCAAACATTTTCTCCTGAGAAATATGTGGGCTTAATAATTTTATATAAATTATATTAGTTTTGGTGCAAAAGGGTAAATTTTGGAAGTTTAATTAAAAATATAAGTTTTTAAAATTTTTCAGTATACAACATGGTATGAAAAGCACAAATCAGGAAAATTATTTTAATAAACTATTTATCATAACAATGAATTTCAAATTTCCCTGACTTTTCCAGGTTTTCCAGATGAGTAGACGCCATGTCCAATGTTGGTTATTCTATGAAGAGTTCTAAAACATTATGTAGAATATTCTAGGATGGATGTGGTTTTGTGTGACCTCTAATCCGTTGCATACATGACAGTAGTGGCCAGTGGCGAGACTTAAGTGAAGCGATATGAAGCCAATTCACCAAAACCCAAAGTTACCATAAATTTCTTATTTACTGAATGAGGTAAAAACCAGTTTCTTGACGAGCATAGATCATAAATTAATGTGTTTTGGGGAACTAACTTCACATCGCTTCACTTAAATCTTGCCATGTGATGCCACTGATACGTGCTACTCCTATCTTCCCCAGAGGGATGCAGAATCGTCATTAAAGAACTCAACTTCCTCCGTTTTCTGCACATGTCTTAACACTTCTCTACATTTTGTCCATTCCCTTAATTTCGTCTCCTACAGATCTCCTTCATGTACGTCTTGGTCTTGCACAGAAATGCCACACAATGACTTATTTAAATTCAAACTTAGACCCACAGATTCTGCTAGAAACCAAAAGACAGCACATCTTCATTTATTTAGAAGATCGAATCTAGGACTAAATTTTTCTCCTTTCGCATTTTATAGCACAGAGATAATAAAGATTTGTTTATTTCAAACAACAATATTAATCAACGTTTATTGGCGTAGTGATACCAGCGCAGATGTTATGGCGTGATTAGATGGTGAAACGTTCGAAAGAAAATAAATATTTCTGCGTTCGGTGGGACCTGAACCCACGACCTTCCACTTGCCGGGCGGAGGCTCTACCTACTGAGCTACGAAGGACAATATCTAATCTCTTTACGAACGTATATATATTGTCCTTCGTAGCTCAGTGGGTAGAGCCTCCGCCCGGCAAGTGGAAGGTCGTGGGTTCAGGTCCCACCGAAGGCAGAAATATTTATTTTCTTTCGAACGTTTCACCATCTAATCACGCCATACCATCGGCGTTGGTATCACTACGCCAATAAACGTTGATTGATTGACATTGTTGTTTGATTTAATCTGCGTAGTGTTCGATTTATATAAAAAATTGTTTATTTGTTGTTTTATGGTTCAGGGACTATACTGGTCATGCTGCGCTGGAACCTACTGTTTTCCGAGGAATCCGAACCTCTGGTCCTACAATTTTCCGAGGAATCAGAAGCCCTTGGACCTACAGTTTTCCGAGGAATCCGAACCTCTTAAGGCATAGGGAACCAAACCCCAGACTACGGTGAGCAGGAAAATAAAGATCAACCTGCAACAGGATCTAAAGTTTTCTAAGGAATACAAATCTACTGCCTAGGAAATCAAACTTTGGACTATGGATTAGTATAAAAATGGCACATATTTGCCGCCATTTGGATTGCGAGCTGGATTTCCCACAGGACATATAAATGATGGGCGCCCATATGGAGGGCAGAGGGGAAGTCAAGGCCCCCCCCCCCTAGCCGTTTAAAAATTTGATTTGCCCGAACCTGCTATGCATTTACTTTCAAAAGTTTTACAGTCACATTTTAAAATAAGGTACTTTTTAGCTCATTACTAATTGTCAAGCAGTATCAATTATTTTTGTAGCATTTTAGTATCTTGTACATTCACTAAAATTCTTGACAGCTTTGAGAAGGAGGTAATAATTTTTCTCAGGGCCCCCCCCCCCCTTGAAGTACTCGTTAATTTTTCTCAGTCTTCCCCCCTAGAAGTACTCCTTAATTTTTCTCAGTCTTCCCCCCTAGAAGTACTCATTCATTTTTCTCAGCCCCCCCTCCCCCCTAGAAGTACTCGTATGGAAGCCCATGCTACTATGTTATCATAGGGCAATGAAGCCCAAGAAAGAGCCAGACATTAGAATTTATTTTACTTTGTCTCATTTATTCGTGAGACAGGAGTTAAAGGACCATTAAGTCTAATGCTCACGGCATGCAGTTTATGGTATAAGATTTCATTGCCTAGATAACCACGGAGACAATACACAAAAATTTACACAACAAAACAGGTGTGGACACCAAAAATGCATGCCTAGTCCCATATATCGTAAGTCTCAAGAATGGGTTATGGGTAATTTGGGCCAGGATTAATGGTTTGTGACTTCTGGACCATGATACATTTGGCCACATAGAGTGCTCACAATATACAGGGTTTGTCCCAAAAGTTCCCGAAATGATTTTTTTTAAAATCATTTATTCAATATCAGTTTACAATCTTTTCAGAACTTTTCAAAGTATTCTCCCCCTGCTTCGATGCACCGTTGCCAACGCTTCACCCAATCATTGAAGGCGCCCTGGAAGTCGTCAACGGGAATCTCCTTCAGTGAGGTCGTCGCGGCTGCTTTTACCGCCTCCAGCGTCCCATGCCGAGTTCCTTTCAGGGTTCTTTTGATCCTTGGGAACAAAAAGAAATCCGCTGGTGCCAGATCGGGGCTGTACGGCGGCTGGGGCAGCGTTGCCACACCCATTTTGGCCAGCAACTCGGAGACAATGAGCGCGGTGTGGGTTGACGCGTTGTCATGGTGCAAGATCCAATTGTCGCGAATTTCGTTTCGGACGCGTCGAACCCTGTTGCGCAACCGTTTGAGCACTTCACAGTAAAACTCCTTGTTGACTGTTTGTCCTTGTGGCACGAATTCACTGTGAACTACACCTTTTCTGTCAAAAAACACAATGAGCATTGCCTTGATTCGCGATTTGCTCATCCTTGCTTTTTTCGGGCGAGGAGACTCCTTGGTGTGCCACTCGCTGCTCTGGCGCTTTGATTCGGGATCGTACTGAAAAATCCACGTCTCGTCCCCTGTGATCACTCTGTCCAAAAATTCTGGGTCCGTTTCGTAGCGTTCATGCAATTCCTGGCACTTCAACAAACGCTGCTCCTTCATCTCACTCGTCAGGACTTTTGGCACCATTTTCGAGCAGACTTTCCTCATTTGAAGATCCTCCGTTAAAATGCGATGAACGATTGTTTTGGGTATTCCACACTCCTCTGCAATCACCCGAACACTTAATCGTCGGTCATTGTCCAAAACTTGACGCACTTTTTGCACCGAGTCGTCCGTTTGTGATGTCGACGGGCGTCCAGAGCGGTCGTCGTCGTTGACGGACTCCCGACCTTCCCGGAACCGCTTGTGCCACATGAAAGTTTGGCTTTTTTTCATCGCCCCGTCACCGTAGGCTTTCCGAAGCATTTCGAGTGTCTCCGCCCCGTTTTTACCCAGTTTCACACAAAATTTGATTGCATAACGCTGCTCCAAAAACTGGTCCATTTTTTGATCGACGAGGGTGCAGTAGATACCTCTGCGCGGAGCGTGACCCTGCCTCAACAACTGCCCGCAGGCGACTGATACCGGTCTCGTTTCCAAGCTCAGATCCCCCACCAACTTCTCCGCCCCGTCAGCCAGCGTTGCCAACTACAAAAAATCATTCCGGGAACTTCTGGGACAAACTCTGTATTTGCTCACAGGGAGAAAAATCCAACTAAGTGCACCCAAAAGGTGGTGGTCATAACTAGTCGGGTATTCAAAAACAATTTTTTTGTGAGTTTTATGGAATACAGACAGAAAAGGTCATGATACACCAGGACCTCTGGTTTTCTGAGGAAGTAAAATAAAAAGGAATTAAAATCTCTTACATGGTCCCCACTCTTTTGTCCTGATGAAATTCAAGGACTTTTCAAGGACCAAATAATTTTTTCCAAGGACCTTACATTGTTACTACATTGGAAATAAGGGAAATATCCCTTTTTTTTTCTTTTGCCAAAACTTGAAAAAAGGTTTTGGGAAACATTCAAGGACCAACCACATTTTTGACAGTTTTCAAGGATTTTTCAAGGACCATGTCTTATGGTTTAAGAAACTAGCCTCGAACTACAGTGAGCTGTTAATCGGTAAGTACTATTTTCTGACGGGGGGGGGGGCACAGTTGGGAGTCAAACCAGGATAATGGCAAAGGTGTTACCACTGCAAAGCCCTCATAAGCAATGGGAAAAAAGATAATCTAATGGTATTATGTGGTTTTTGTAGTGTATATTCAACCTACAAACTAAGATATCAGAAATGAGTGGACTCTCAAGATATTCAATATCCAAACTACTGTAATGGTGAAAGTACATGGGAATCATAGCAATAGATATTAGATGGCAACACCCACTAGTAGGTGCTCAAATCAGATACTAACATTTCTAATATCTAAAGGAATCGCTCTTTCAGCGTATTGGAGCATGCCAAGAATGGGTGCTACATTTACATCTTGGGCAAGAATTAGCAATATTACCACTCACGACTACCCACCGTCATTTCACTTTGCCATAAGGGATTGGCAACTGATGCGTCAGATGCAATCGGAGACGAACCTGTGTCCTTTTGTATTTCATAAGAAAAACTATCCTAGAACAGAACTCTTTACAAGACTGGGTGTCAATTTCTCTAAGTTATTTTTACATCTTTTTTAGGCTTTGACCTTTAATGGTTACAAACAAATGCATACACATATCATGATGCAATGCAATATAAGCAGCAGAAAACAAAGTAATGAATATAAATTTGATTGAAATTATACATTTTAGCACTTGGTTCTATATTTCCATCTTGAACTTTGCAGATTTTAACATCTAAATAATTTGAAATTTTCTTTATCAATTTCTGGAATTCTTTAATGTATTGAACATTAAGGTATTTTCCAGGTATTAATCCTATAAATGCTGATAAGTATGAGTGAGGTGTTTTCCATTAATTTCATAAAAAAAATACCATTTGCTGATGCGATTCCAAAAGTGCTTGCTCGGTCACTCGGCACATTACTACCATAGGTCTGCTTCTTTTCAAAGAAGTTTGAGTTAATAAATTTCCTGCGCAAAGCTTCGTACAAGGCTTGGAGTTTTTGGTAGTGTCGGTTGCGTTCCGTTAACTTTTCGCTAAGTTCTGCTACCTTTTTTCTATAGGAATCCAACTCTTGCTTGGTAGCTTAAAACAAAGAATTCTATTCATTACAAAAGAAATTAGCATAGCCACTACAGCAGAATGTCATTAATTGGACACAATAAGCAATGGTATAAGTCATGGCATTGAACCACAAACAACCATATCAGAACCAATCTTGGCAACAAGAAAATGGTTATTTCATATACTTCAGGGCATAAAAAAATAAGGCTAAAGTAGCTACCTTGTAACTGGGGCACATTTATAATATAAAAAACAGACCTACGTTGGTTAGTTGTGTTTTCAAGGTAAAAAAAAACAGCAAGGGTCATTCTGTGCCAATCAAGGTACCTATGTTACGTGTATTTTGCATACATCTCAAAATCGATCAGTTGTGACAGAACCTACAGTCAAATGTAATTTCCACATCGCAATATATGCAGAAAATTGTGAGTTAGTCTACACTTATTTGTAAATATAGTGGAACCTGGTAAAGTAACCACCTGAATAAAGGTGGTGTGATTGGTGGATTAAAGGTGGTGCGACCGGTGTTGTATCACTGGGCGCCAAGCCAAGGACGATGACAAAATTGCCTAATGACACCAAAGTGTAAAAGCATTTTATAAAAATTTACTTTATTAATTTTTTTAAAACTTGAAGTGTTTTAAACTTTCTTTAATTTTCTAATAAAAACCCACTATCCCCAATCCTTGTATAAATTATTCTTTATATGCAATGTGTATGAGTATGTAAAAAATTAAGTAAGCAGTTTTCCAACGAAACCACAATACGGTATAGCAAGTAAGAAATTAGGAAAGTAAAATCCATATCAAAATGGACGAAATCATTTGACAGTAGTACAGCGTACATTTCAAATTATTGAAATTTACATAAAGCTGTAATTTCAACATTAAAACAATTTAATTTTTGGCTCATTAGAGAAAATACTTGTGGTTTAGTTGTATATTATTTGTTCTAAGGAACTTTTAATTGTTACTGTAGCTTTCTTTGTTCTAAGGAAATTTTAAGTATTATCGTGGCTTTCTGCTTTGTAATAATATTCAGTAGTCCACTGAAGAGAGTTTTAGAAATAAAAAGAAAAAAAACGTGCCACAAAAGGAATCATTTTGAAAATAATATTTAGAAGCGGGGGAGAACGCCAAACTTTGGGTTCGCAATGGGTGCCATATGATCTTTGTCTCTGGAATAAAGTGACCATTTTCTATAAGAGACAACTGGTAGGGACATAGTCTCGGTTATACTAAAGTCTCTTGTACATACTGACCACCTGCCTATAGTGATCATTGCAATATAGTCCCAAAGGTGTTACAACAGATTCTACTCTAATATTAAAATATTCGGTTTGTGAGATGTTAACTCTCATCTTTAACGAAAGTATGATAAACAATGCCTGGCTGTATTTCGTAGATAGAGTATTTGGAGCAAAACACTATATTTGCTGATCAAAGTGGAGTTTAAGCACAGTTTATTATTTTCTATTCTCTTCAGAGTAATATGTCGAAAAGGTTTTAGTTAGAGAGAGAGAGGAAGTGGGATTGGAAATTAAATTAATTTCCATGAAAATTTTAGCTTTATTAGAAATGAGCAAAAACCACCAACTTACTGCTCAGCTCTTCATTAAGACCTGATTTATCTATTAAGAATTACATAACTAATAGGCAAAAGATAACATGTTATTTATGAAAAGTCAGGTCAAGATAACATGTTATTTATGAAAAGTCAGAGCAAGACACCATGTCACTAGAATATGAAAAAATAATTTGCATATCAGCAAGCTCTCAGTACGTAACTAACAATTTTTCTTGACATGAACATCATAGATTAAAATAAAAATAAGCATTTTCCCGCATTTCTGTCTCCTTCTTTCTTTGTTGGGAACGTCAGCTCTTGACAGAACACATCTTTGAAGCAGCCTGAATGACTAGATAGTCACTTCTGGGGGGTGACCCAATGAGTCCCACCTTAGCACATCAGGACTTTGACTACGATAACCCCTTTATTAAACTGTAGGTCCAGTTCGTCCACTTGTCTTGCCAATATGGTAAGTTTAAGGCCAATTCCTCAGTATTTCTTTCACCATACTATGGTGTGCATACCATAACAGAGAAACTTCAATCCTACAGTGGATTGAAAATGGTTGATATATATATACATATATATCCATTCTGTTTGTCGCCTGTTATTTATAAAATCATCACGTAAGTGCTAACACATCGCCAGGAGAAAAATGAGAGCTGAACCAAGAAAACAAGATGGATCTCGAAGTGAATACAGTACAGTGGACCATATTCAAGTATTAAGAGAACTGAATGAAAGAACAAATGAATACAAGCGTTAATTGTGTGTGGCATTTATTGACTATGAGAAGGCCTTCGACTCTATTTAAATATCAGCCGTCATCAGCTCTCTAAAACCAACGGTACATGGATATAGTTAAACATGTGTGTATATAAAAATGCAACTGAAAAATTTTGGTTACATAAAGATACCAAAAATATCAAAATTGGTAAAGGTGTGAGGTAGGGAGGTACCATTTCTCTAAAACTTTCTACCTCAGCCGTGCAGATGCTTTTCTAACTGACAAACTGGAATAACAAAAGACCCAAAATAAATGGTGAATATTTAAATCATCTGGACTTTTGCTGATGGCTTTGTTATTTTTTCAATGAACCCACCAGAACTTCCAGACACTGTACAAGAGTTTTCAATTAGAATTAGAGAATTTGGACATGACGAATCTATAAAAAACTAAAATAATGATCAAGTTTTACAGTGCAGTAAAGTAATAAAGGTCCTGTCGCACTAAATTTGAATGTAACAAATTCAAAGGATACGCTGTATTTCCTTCTTTGCTTTATCCAATACATCTTCATAGTATTTCTCGAATTGTTTCTGCTTCTCTTTTGATTTCTTGAACATATACTCTTGGTAGACTATCTCTTGGTGAACCTAAAAAGCATTTTTATTTTTTTTTAAAAAAATCTTGCAATAATAAACATTTGTTGAATCATCAAAACTGTGAAACTTCGAGAATGTTAAACATACTTTGACATTGAAAAAGTCACTGCCTATTATAGGTATTACCATTACTCATTGATATTTAAAAAACCACTACACATTATTATTATACTTATCAAAGGGCAGATCCAGAAAATACTTGGGTTGGGGGGGAGTGTAAGGCTTGAAAATCAATGTAGACACCAACGGTAAGTGGCAAATTTGCTATTCTCAGTACTCCCATGGATACACCCCTGTACTCATCAGGTATATTGACAATACTGCCCTATACTTCTTTCTGACTTTTAGTGTTTGTGGCCACACACAGGCATCCACAGAATTTGAAAAAAAAATTCTCATTCCCTGTTCATGTCATATTTTTTAAAAATAACATTTTGCATCTTCATGGCAACGATTAATACAACCATGCTATACAGGGTGTCCCAAAAACATTGACCGTAGTTCTAATTCCGTAAATAAGTCCTTGGATGTAATGTCAGCTAAATGATGCAATGATACCTGATATAGTGTCTCCAAAATAAACTGAATGGCAAAAACAGAAGTAGTGTAGTATAGCTATTTCGTTAGTTGGAGTCGGAAGTCATGACAAACAGGAGTAACCACATGTGTATGCAATGACCTGCAATGGGACAGGTAGCTTAACGTGACTAGGGTGCTGTAGAATAAAATTACAAGGCAATTACCTGATACGTCCAAAAAGAAATCGCTCTCGAACAAACATCTAAAATAGTTTCAGGTCTGTGCCCAGCTAGCAGCATCTGTAGTTAATGAAATATATTAAATAAAAAGCTTAAGAATTATGACAAAAATAATATTAAGAATCCTATTTAAAACATAAATGACTGGAATGAAACAGAACTCAAATATATGGAAACATATTTACAATTTTGTTAAATCACAATCATCCACAGAGTGGAAAAATTAAATACAAAATTTATATTTCTTTCATATGAGTTGAATATAAAATTACACTTTTTTGCATATATCCATGGTTCTTGGATCAAACAAGAGTTCTTTGACTTCTGAGACTCAGAAAAAGAAAACTATACCTTCATAGCTTAGTTGGCAGAATGGAAATTTGAAGGCCACTCGTTTGTTTCCAGTCTAGGACACAGCAGTTTTCTCCTTTTCCAGACTCTTATGAGTTAAGCAACTTCAGCTTGAGCTGAACAGTAAGGACATGTACTGTTTGCATTTTATAGTGCAAGAACAGCAAGGGTTATGTTGTGAGGTTGAAATTTAGAAATTAACTTTAATAAAAAAATAGCATCCAGGTGGCCCAATCATAAAACAGACACACACACTCATGATTATAAATATTAATCTGCATAGAAATGTATTAGTTTTGTTATTATTTTTCTCGCTTTTGCCGAATTTGTTTTAAATTTCAGATTAAAGTGTATTAAAAATTTAAGAAGATTGTACTACACAACTGGATAGATCCATGGTCTCAAACAGCTGCCTTTATATCAAAGATTGGAGATTTCCTTTAACAATCAGTATTCAACACCTCATAAACCTGTCCAAGAGAACCAGAAAGTTTATCTATCATGACATCCTGTTGACAAGATCCTGTACCTCAGCCGAAGAAAATACATTATCTTTGAAATAACTTTTTTCTAATAACTAATTCAATACACTTCCACACAATTCCATTTAATAAACCAGACACACATGCTAGTGAGGATACGGCTGAAGTTTACATCTGGTAAATCTACAGAATAATTCAGAACTCCCAAGCGTACACTCGAAGTGAGTTGAAGAAACGTAAGTCTAGCCAGGACTTCGCTCTGACCACTCAGACCAAGAACTGGTGGTGAGAAAGTGCTAGATCAACATAACATCACTAAGATATATCACGGAACTTGAACATCACAGTTACGGTCCAGGAAAAGTTTAGGTTGTCAGAACCCAGCTTTATCGCACATCCCAAAAGTTACTCCCTCCCGTGCTAAAGGGCAGGGGGAGAAATGATTTCACTGGATGATGCATTCACCTAGTCTGGCAACCCTACACAGCGTCTCTTTTCGCAGGGGAAAAACTTCGAACAAGTGACCAGTTTTTGTCTGAAAATCCCTTAGCAAAGATGGTGTAACGACCTTTCCCAAAAATTGGTCAAGACAAGGACGCCTTAATATGCAAGTAAAATAATTTCCTTTCCTTCAATTTTCTTTAATTTAAATTAATACACAGTGCCTTCGGCATAATGATTTATTATGTTTTAAAGTCGTATAAAAATTCCCGGGAAGAAGTAAAAATCCAGCATGAACTCGGACCGAAAGACGTTAAGTTGGAAAGGAGGAATTGATAAATTTAGAAATGTCCTAATTCTCATAAGAATATCCCTTAAGTATAGGTGTTCTATTCTATATACTAAGGTTCAGTGGAAAATTTAATAAAATTTGAAGATAATGTTGTGTAACTGCGAAATATTTGTTTTAATAATTTTGTTTACAATTCTATATACTTAACAAAAATATCTTTGGATGATTGAAGATATGTTTATCATATATAACAAGAAATTTGTTCTTTGCATTAAAAGTTTTATCATTAAATAATCATATTGAATTGATTTTTGTCTGCTTATATTTCATTGATTCGAATGGGTTTTAATTGTTTACATTTCGCTTTATATTATCATTAAATAACAAAATAATAGCTAACACTATTTCAGATCATTGGCCAATCCCTTCAAAAGGGATTTTTAATTAATAATTCTTGTTTTGTTCAAAATGACCATGGTTGCCTTATATACATAAAAAAACAACAACAAATCAACATAATTAATAGTTTTTAAACTCATTGCAATTTAAACATACTCTTTAGATTACTTAAAGGTATTAAAATCAAGACATAATTAATTATTATAAATCTGGAAGGAAAATTCAACAACCAAAAGTTGAAAGTAACAATGCTGCACTGGGACTGACATTTTGCCGAGGAATCAATCTCCCACAGCTTAGGAAACTAACTTCTGGACTACGGTGAGCAGTTACTTGGTAAGCAACTTTTTTTTTTTTTACAGCAAGGTGTCAAACCTGGGATCAGGGCCATATCTAGTGGGTGGAGAGGAAGGCCCCACCACCAAGGACACAAGCAAGGAGGGGCATAAAACCGGCTGAAATAACTCACAGGGGGAAAAACTAGGGGCACAACCTGGAGGATTCTGCCACGAGTGTAATATCATCTCGCTGCATTCCTGCCAGGAATAACCACATACTAGCCAAATGTGTTTATATTGTAATAAAATTATATTTTTATATATATATATATTTTAAATATTTTATATGTAATTAAATATTTCACATATTCAAAACTTCTAGCAACTAAATTTTTATATTACACTCCATCTATAGGATGATTTGGAACTCCCTGTACAAAGTCTAGTGAAAGATAAGGAACACTAAAACATTTCTTATCATTGAATGCATGTTCAGAGATGTAGAGATGCATTTGTAGGGACTCACGAATCAACGATCATTGATACATGAACCCACATTTCCAAAAGGTTTAATCATGATTTAATGTTCACCATTTTGTTTCCCCGTACATACGCTTTTCCCATCCAGATGGACCGACTCATCAGCGGTTCGCTGTGTTCCCGGCCACGGAAAAGACATTGGCTGCAGGCGACGATTGAGTTTAGTGTACAACACGGTACGGTGCAAGGATAACTTGATCGTATTTCTTCAAACTCCTTGACAGACATTTCCTGCTAATAGGCACCCCTGCTGGACATGGTGATTACGACCTTCTGAGCATGATGTCACAAACCTGTGACCAGAATAACAAATCATTGATTAGTGTTAAAGGGGTAACCAATGAACATTTGCGTATGAAAAGGGTGAACAGCCAATAAGAGTGATTGCGAGTGTAGAGACGATGAGGCGAACACCAATAAAAGACATTCTTTCGGTAGGACTCTTAGCGAGATGGTCACGCTGCCCATGATGTACATTCATAATGTCTTATAATAATAATGTCAATTCTTAATCGTAACAATTTAAGTTATTTTGCTATGTGATTGTAAATAATTTGTGTAACGTAGAGACATGCTGTCTACATGGTTCATCTGTATCTTGGTATTTCTGACTCAATTTCGATAAGGTTCCAGGGTAACAATCCACGTGAGTTGACGCACGTGCTAAAACCCTTCTGATATAACTTATAATCTATCGGTGATATTATGGAGTCTATCACCGCTCCATCGTTCTGCAATCCGTCATAGAACGATAACCAAATCTATAAATGTAGAAACCGCAATTGGTAACCCTACAAGAGGTAATCAGGACTTGCCCACTGTTAGTTACCAGCTCGATACTGGGTGACACAGGACTTATCATGTTAAGCTCAGCAACTGAAATGCAACTAAAGATGAAAGACTCATAGGACAGCAGCATCGACGAAATTAAAGTTGCCCGTAAAAGAAAGGAGCGGGCAACTGACGCAACAATGACTTGATGGATGACAACCGATGCAGGAAATCAACAGTGACAACCTGCCACCTCAACGGAAGATGACCAGGGGAAATCCGGCAGAATAACCGCAGACAATGCAAACACGCTATGAACTCTTTCTTCTCTCGCAAAGAAAACCGCAAAGTAGTAAATAGCTCTCCGAGTGAGTAAGGCAGTGGACGAAAGCCTGATCCGAAGCAAGCATCAACAAGGTAAGAGACTTTATTTAATGGCGATGTGTGTACATACAATTATTTGATAAATTGAAAATTACCACAAATTCAGGCTAAAAAAAAAGTTTTATTTTTCGAAAAATAAGTATTTTTGTGTGTTCAATTGGCTAAAGCACAAACATCCTCCCTGTTGTTACTTAAAAAAAAAAATGGAGGAAGATGAGGTACAGAATAATGACGGTGATTACAACATCAGTATATCTGATAATGCAACAAGCAGTAACTCGAAAACAGCAAGAATATCTGCTAAAATGCCTATATTTCAAAAAACGAATTTAGATGTATTTTTTATCCAATTAGAAGCTGCTTTTCAAATCAACCAGCTGAATGGTGAAAAAACAAAATTCAATTACCTAATAACGACTTTAGACCATGAAATACTGGCTCAAATGACAGAGATTATCGCAAATCCAAACGTGAAAAATCAATATACAGTGTTGAAGCAAAAAGTAATGGAAATGTTTCAAATTCTACTGCCACAAAAATTAGGAATTTATTAAACGAGTTAAGGTTAGGTGACAAAAGACAATCAACTTTGCTCAGTGAGATGAAAAATTAAAAAACTTGCTGGAAACACAGTCACTAACGAGTTTCTAAAAGCAATCTGGTTTGAGAAATTAACGCCACAGATGAAGTCAGTACTAGTAGTAGTGGGAGATGATTTACAGCAATTAGCAACTGTCGCTGACAAAATTAGCGAAGTTACCGCTAATAAAAACACAGAGGTATTTCAAATAGTGAATAGTTCGCAACCGGAGAACCTGCAAAATCAGGTAACCAGTTTGGTGAAAGAAGTAAGAGGAAATATCCGCCAATAGCCGTAGTGCAAACAGACAACAAAACGCATACAGGTACGACAGGAATAAGTCAACTCAGGGATATAACAATCACAGGTCGTTGAACTAGCAAGACAATCGCGCATGCGATAATGTGTGTTTTTATCACAGGCGTTTCGGCCAACAAGCGCGTAAATGCAATAAACCATGCGCTTTCGAGAAAAGCGACGCACCCGAACAAAAGGCTTAAAAAACTAAGTATGCCTAACACTTCTGATAACGCAAGCACGATAGTAAATGTAAGCACTAACAAATGCTTGCATATATTTGACCGTATTACAGGATTCACGTTTTTAATTGATACTGGAAGCAACATATCATGCTTTCCAATCAATAAAGAAAATAAAAACAGCATCCCTACAATTTTCAACGTATATGCCTCAAACGGTACCCCAATAAAAGTCTATGGAGAACAGCTATTCGAATTAGAACTTAATCTCCATAGACCATTCAAATGGAAATTTATTGTAGCCGAGGTAAACTAGTCAATTTTGGGATCTAATTTTTTGGCGCAATTTGGCCTCATTTTAGATATAAAAAATCAGGTTTTGATTGACCCATTGACTACAAAGGGATACAAAATAGCTTGTGTACAGATGTCCATTAAGTGCACAACGGAGAGAAATGTGTACTATCACATCTTAAGAGTTTCCGGATTTGACAAAGCTAACGCCTTATCCGGCAAAAGTAAAGCACGATACTTATAAATATATTGAAACTACTGGTCCTCCCAGTCAAATGTAAGACAAGGAGATTACACCCGGCAACGTTAACAATCAGGTTTCGATTGACCCATTGACTACAAAGGGATACAAAAAAGGTTGTTTACAGATGTCCATAACAGAGAGCAATGTGTACTATCACATCTTAAAAGAGTTTCCGGATTTGAGAAAGCTAACGCCCTATACGGCAAAAACAAAGCATCATACTTATCACTATATTGAAACTGCTGGTCCTCCCAGTCAAATGTAAGACAAGGAGATTACACCCGGCAACGTTGGAAGCTACAAAACAAAAATTCCAATACCTTCTGGAACAAGGTATCTGCTAACATTCAAAACCTCCTTGGGCCAGCCCTTTGATATAGTTCCGAACCCCAAACTTAAGGACAGTGATAAACAACAGTATAGAATATGAAGAGACTATAGTGCAGTTAAAGCCCAAACTATACCCGATAGTTACAGTTTGCCCCTTATACACGATATCTCGCGTCATTTGCATGGCAAAACGATATTTTCTAAACTAGACTTGGTGAAAGCATTCTATGCAATTCCTGCATATTAAAGGGATAACCAATGAACATATAGGTACGAAAAGGATGAACGGCCAATAAGAGCATTGCAGTGTAGAGACGATGAGGCAAATACCAAGAAAATACTTTTTCGGTAGGACTCCTAGCGAGATGGTTACACTGCCCATGATGGACATTCATAATGTTAATTCTTAATCACAACAATTTAACTTATTTTGCTATGTGACTGTAAATAAATTGTTTAACCCACAGACACGTTGTCTACATGGTTCTTCAGTATCTTGGAATTCCTGACTCAATTGAGATAAGGTTCTAGGGTAGCCATACAGTTGAGCTGATACACGAGCTAAAATCCTTCTGACGCAACTTATAAGCTATCGGTAATAGTATGGTATCTATCACCGCTCTATCGTTCTGCAATCCGTCATAGAACGATAACCAAATCTACAAATGTAGAACCCGCAATTGACAACCATACACATTCGATAACAAGAGAACATGTCCAGAGATGATAGTATCATCTATAACAATCGAGAAACCAGAGTGTGAATTCCATTGGTAGCTCTAATATGTAAGGTAAGTATCAGCAATTTCAGAATTTGAAGGAATGCAATATATTACATGTACAAATTTCACGTAACATAGAATGGTGGGAAAAAGTCAATTATTTCACCAACCTAAAGTGGATGTCAGTACAAAAGGGTTAATTTTACGGCTCCCCATTTTGCCCTACACATTGAAGTTCACAAGGGAAGTTTCGAAACACCCTATAAACATATGCAGCATTCAATAAATATTTTGGAAAAAGCATGCCTTATCTATGCTACCAAGATTCACACGAGATAGCTACTGTATCTTGACATTTTCCATTTCACAAGGCTAAAATTTCAGATTTCTTCTTGGGTAGATGCTAAATTCTTAAATAATATAAAAATATACGTAAGTAGGGTCGTACTGGAAAATTTTTTTACCTGAGGAAAAGATGTAAAATGATGCTCCCCCACAAAAAGAGTTTTTAACATTTGCTATTTTAACTTATTAATTATGTGCGTGTTACATTTTGGTTCTAATACATTCTCTTAGAAATAAAATACTTTCCCACATCACTCAATTTAGCACCCTTTTAAGCTTTAAACCCGGGGCAACTGCCTCATTTGACAAACCTTCAGTGTGGTCTTGTATTTAAGGTGAAGGACAGGAAATAAAAATTACATTTTGAATCAATTTTTTTCAATTAACTTTATTTCACTTCGAAGAAAAACGTTACTCACTGATTTATACTGTTCTGACAAGTCGAGATCGATTTTAATGGCATCATATTTTCCAGGCAACTGTGTCTGACCTGAAATAAAGAGAACGGAAAAATAATTTACCCCTAACAAAATTAAAGGCCTTCAAAGTCAGAACTTAATAATTTCTTAAAGAATTTTATAAATTTTTTAAGTTACCAAAAGATACGTTAAAATTAAACAGTTTCAAAATCATGTCATTTTTTCTCTCTTAAAACAAGAAGCATGAGTTAGAAAAGTCAGCATGAGAGATACTTATTGAATTCTCATCACCTCATTGTTTTAAATTGTGTGTTGCAATACAATGCGATGTACAATGTATTGAATGCATTATGTCAAATAATATACAGGGTGTTCTGTCAAGACTATATAAACTCTACACAATGAGAATCCTTGCCTGGAGCATATAAAAAAATGATTCGATAATTGTATCTCTATAACCAAGCACGGACATAGGGAGTGATCAAAGAGCTTATGACCCCTTAAATATATTTTTTCACTGTAAAAAATTCCAACTTTCATGATAAATGAAGGGTGTTATTCCAAGACCATGGCAAATTCTGTCCTTGACTCCCCACCCCCCTAACCAAAAAGAAAAAACGGAAGTTTGTGTCTGCTCTTGTCTAAAACACATAGTTCTCGAGAAAAATGTGAAAGAAAAATATGACATCACATTCGGTGGACAGAAAATAAGCTGTACGGCAAACATGAACTTCGTTACTTTCATATGACATTAGGTTTACACAGGCAGATGCTCAACATGACCACCGCTCATATCACGATATGCAGTTGAATGGCTGTTGTGCATTTTCTATGGTTTTCAATACTGCTTATTTTCAGTGCACCGGATGTGATGCCATAATTTTCTTTCGCCTGTGCATTTTTGAAAATTATGGGTTGTAGAAGTATGGTTTAAGGGTAATTTTTTATATGCACCAAGAGAGGACTCTCAATGTGCACAGTATGCGTGGTCTTGATGAAACACCCTATATATAATACTGGATTCCCATGTTATGTATAATGTATTGCAATATCATGTCATGCATGGTGTATTTCATTATCAGGCCGTTTATAACATATTTCTTAGAATTTTTTTTTCTTTAAAACATTAAACTATTAAGTATATAAAGATTGACAGTCTCAATTTAAATTTCATGGAACTACTATATACAGGGTGTCCCTGAATTCATGGCCAAAACGTTAAGGGATTGTAGGGGATATCAAATAAACCGTAAAGGATCCGATTTGGCTGCAGAGTGAAAGTATTATTTACATCCACATCGTTGCTACAAAGGCAATTACATGAACAAAAAAATTTTTTTGACGCATAATTTAAGTGATTGACCTAATAATGCAGCAGATTAAAAAAAATTAAAAAATTCCCTTCTCTGGCACTGAGTAGTGTTGCCATTTAGTCATCAAAGGTATGGAAAACGATTGGTTTACCATATTGGAGGCAATTGGGAATTGTTAAGCATGTGTGATAGGTGAAGGAGATAAAAAAAACCCAACTTTGGTCCAGTGAACCAATGCCCGAAAATGAGCCTTTCTGGAACTACAGGGATGCTATTATTTGCATTCACATTAGTTAATCATGTAATAAAATTTGGAAAATTTGCTGTTCCAGCCTAGAATCATATTAAAAAACGTTTCACTACTCACTACAGTCCGAAACAACTTCCCATGGCCGTTTAATGCAATTCAAGAATTTATGACCCAAACATGAGAGGGTGCTAGCAGGGCTTAAAATGAAAATTTTCATGAACCGGAACACCATCCCAGTTTACTCCAGTACATTTCAAGCCCTGGATGGTAGTATATACAGCATCCAACAACACTACAATGTATCCATAAGGGAAATACGTGCTCAGAAACGTAGACATGTTGATAGACAACGTGGCAGGGGTTAAAAGCAGTTGTTCAACCACATAGCAGTATTTACAGTGTCTATCGTGCATGAGATGGAACAGTTTACAAATGCAGAAAAAGCAGATATGCACCTGATGTACGGCATAGCTGAATGCAATGGTAAACAGGCGCAAAGGTTGTACCGTGAGTGATATCCTATGCCTCGTGTGCTCGATCATAAAATGTTTGCGAGATTACACCGCCAGCTATGTGAGACAAGCACCTTCCACGTCAGCCGATGGGATGCCAGATGACCAAGGGTGGTCAGAATATGAGTGATAACATCTTGTGTATAGTGACAGAGAACTCAGGCACAAGCACACGATCGGTTGCTCAGAGCCTGGGTGTACAGTGGAATAATGTCTGGCGAGTACTGCATGAAGAAAAATTACACTCTTATCATTTGCAGTTAATGCAGGCATTAACAGTTGCTGATTATTCCTTGTGCTTAGATTTCATGCGGTGGTTCCTACAGCAAAGTGCCGTAAATGTCAATTTCCCCACTCTGGTGGTCTTTATGGATGAATCAACATTCTCACGTGAAGGTATAGTGAATGTGCATAATGTGCATTTGTGGGCACCCCAGAACACACATTCAAAGTCAAACCAGCAACGATTCAGTATCAGTGTGTGGGAGGGGATCATGCATGGCTACTTAATTGGGCCTTATCTACTGCCGGACCACCTCAATAGGCAACCCTATCATATTTTTCCGCAACAGGTTTACCCGAATTGCCGGAGGAGGATCCTCTCGCCTTCCGTGCCCATATGTGGTTCCAGCACAATGGGGCATCTGCCCATTTTAGTAGAGACACGCGTCACCATCTGAATGCCACATTTGGGAACAGGTGGATTGGGCGCGGGGGCCCTACCATGGGGCCTCCCAGATCACCTGATCTCTCTTGTCTCAATTTCTTTCTGGGAAGACATTTAAAAAGTATCATGTACGAGATGCCTGTGCTATCCGCAGAGGATCTGGTAACTCGACTGGCCTCCAGAGCCAGCGATGTGTGCGATCAGCCCAGTGTTTACAAGAAATTACGATAACCGTTACTCCACCGCTGTGCTACGCGTGTCTATGTTAGTGGATGCACGTTTGAGCATTTGTTGTAATTATATGCAATAAATGTCACTCTGGGAACCTCTGTGTCTTTCCTTCATTTACGACTCTTCGCTGCATTTCTAAGCATGTAATTTCTTTATGGATAGGTAGTATTTTTGGATGCTGTATATACTACCATCCAGGGCATTTCATGCCCTGGAGCAACCCGGAACGGTGTTCCAGTTCATGAAAATTTTCATTTTAAGCTCTGCTAGCACCCTCTCACATTTGGGTCATAAATTCTCGAATTGCATTAATTTGGCCATGGGAAATTGTTTAGGACCATAATAAGTAATGTAATCTTTTTCAATATGATTCAAGGCCGGAATGGCAAATTTTTCAAATTTTGTTACATGATCGACTAATGTGGATGCAAATAATAACATCTCTGTAATTCCAGAACGGCTCGTTTTCGGACATTGGTTCACTGGACCAAAGTTGTTTCTTTTGATCTCTTTCACCTATTACACATGCTTGACAATTCCCAACTGCCTCCAGTATGGTAGACCAATCGTTTCTCACACCTTTGATGACTAAATTGCAACACTACTCAGGACCAGGGAAGGGAATTTTCGATTTTTTTGTTTCTGCTGCATTATTTGGGCAATCGCTTAAATCATGTGGCAAAAAACATTTTTTTTTGTGCATGTAATTGCCTACGTAGTCACGATGTGGATATAAACAATAGTTTCACTCTGCAGCCAAATCGGGTTCTATGCGGACATGGAGATTTCTGCCAATATGTTTTATTTGATGTTCCATACAACCCCTTAACGTGTTGGCCATGAATTCAGGGACACCCTGCATATATATATATACACATACAGAGGTATATTCCCAAAATGCCTTGTTGAATTTTAAAAATATTTTTTTTCATTTAATAATTTTCGACACCCAAGTAGAAAGAAGCTCAAACTAGAGCTGTTTTTGTTTAGGAGAAAAAGAGACGCTTTCCCCATCCTGGATTCGAACCAGGGTCCCTCCGTTTAGCCCGGAGTGTCTTGACCACTAGACGAATGAGGACAAGAACAACGCTCTTTTTCTCCGTATATAAGGATGTAAGATATTATTACCCTTCTCAGGGATAACACAATTGCCAAATAATGGTCAACACACAAAGCCACCTGGGCGAATTTTTGTGAGTTTTCGCGGAGGAATTTATTTTTACTCAATAATTTTCCACACCCATGTAGAAATAAACTTAAACTAGAGCTGTTTTTTGTTTAGGAGAAAAGGTTGCTTTTCCCCTAAGCAAAATTTGGCTTTTTTAACAAAACAAAAGCTGTTTTTGTTTCGGAGAAAAGGCTATTTTTCTCTTAAACAAAAATAGCCCTTGTTTGAGATTATTTCAATGTGGGTGTCGAAAATTATTAAGTAAAAATAAATTCCCCCATGAAAACTCACAAAAACTTGCCCCAGTGGCTTTGCATGTTGACCATTATTTGGCAATTGTGTTATCCCTGTAAAGGGTAATAATATCTTACATTTAATTTATTTAAATAAATTGAACACTGTGCAGATTAAACAGTATAAATCAACGTTTATTGGCGTAGTGATACCAACGCCGATGTTATGGTATGATTAGATGGTGAAACGTTCGAAAGAAAATAAATATTTCTGCGTTCGGTGGGACCTGAACCTACAACCTTCCACTTGCCTGGTGGAGGCTTTACCATCTGAGCTATGAACAATATCCAATCCCTTATGAACGTATATAAAGACTTTACTGAAGCCGGTTATTTCGCAGAATGGTGTAGTACATAGACTACTATTTAAACCAAATCACAAAAAGATTGGTATTAAATTGATCGAAATGCCCGTTGCAGCATATGTATTTAAATAAATCGAACACTACGCAGATTAAATTAACATGTACTACACCATTCTGCGAAATAACTGGCATCACTAAGTAAGCATTATATACGTTCGTAAGAGATTAAATATTGTCGTTCGTAGCTCAGATGGTAGAGTCTCCTCCCGGCAAGTGGAAGGTCGTGGGTTCAGGTCCCACCAAACGCTGAAATATTTATTTTCTTTCGAACGTTTCACCATCTAACCATGCCATAACATGGGTGCTGGTATCACCACGCCAATACATTGATTAAAATTGTTGTTTACTTTAATCTGCGTAGTGTTCGATTTATATAAATACGTATGCTGCAACGGGCTTTTCGATCAATTTAACACCGGTATCTTTGCAATTTGGTTTAAAAAGTAGTCAATGTACTACCCCATGTTGCGAAATAACCGGCTTCAGTAAATAGTCTTTATATATACATGCGTAAGGCATTAGATATTGTCGTTCGTAACTCAGATGGTAGAGTCTCCGCCCGGTAAGTGGAAGGTCATGGGTTTAGGTTCCACTGAATGCAGAAATATTTATTTTCTTTCAAATGCTTCACCATCTAATCAAGCCATAACATCGGTGCTGGCATCATTACGCCAATAAACATTGATTTATATTGTCGTTTAATATCTTACATCTTTAAAAATAGTGGTAAAAACCTTGGAAAAGGACTTCATAGAAGAGAATTAAATTCAGATGCACTCATTTATGAAAACATAATGAAATTTTTTCATACATCAAACTTCTCTATATATCGAAGCTTTGTTAAACCTTAAGATTTGAAAAGTCTCCATTCATTAAAGGGGAGAACTGTTTTATATTTCATATACCAACACTTTTTTACGGATTATTTCAACTTCGATATATTGAGGTCCTATTGTACACATGAAAAATCATTCATCAACTTAAAAACCAAGGCCATCCTTAAATACAAATAAAAATTATACATTTACAGGCTGGACAAATCAAGGCTTTTTCCAATTCCCGCAGACCATCATCATAGCAAAATATATGAGAACACGAAGTAACCTATAAAAACATTTAAAGAAAAAATTATGAATTATATAATTATCACCAAGGTGGCAACTGGGTCTCAAGGACCCACAATGTTTAAATATATAGGTAATTTTTGGAAAATATAGGTTCCTAAAAAACAAAACTTTTTTTCCTTATCAAAACATTTGTTTTAGCAAGTTTTCCAGCACAACACTCTAAGATTATTTAATTATACATTTACAAATAAGTAAAAAGAAAATTAAAATATTAAATTGTAAACAGGAACATATCACGGCTTTGAATCACCAGATCAATTCTCCTTTAAGAAAATGCCATTTGCTGTGTCAATTATATTTCTTGACCCGGGCAGTGAAGGCCCCTACTAACGATAACATCATAAGGTGTTTAAGTTCTTCTTTTTCTATTATGCTAATAGCATATCCCTCTTCAAGGGCAAACATTAACGAAACAGCGAGTCCCCGGGACACAGTATTTTTCTAATACCAAGTCATCCGTTTCTATTCCATGTACTTTACACGTTATGGCACATTAATGGCACCTTTGATCATAAAGAAATATGCACATAAGCAAGCATGACTGCAAAATTGTTATTAATGGTTTAGAGTTTTGTTTGATAACCACGAGTTTATAGTATATTTCCTTTTAATTGACCATGATGGGAGAGATGTCTGGTTAGTGATTTGGCCATTTAATATTAAAATGCTTATAGAAAAAGCTGTGCTATTTATATAAATGAGCTCTTTATAGAAAAAGAGTGGTAAAATTGAGGTACCAATATTGGAAACAGTAATTTCTTTTTCTTTCAAAATGATATAATTATCATTTAAATGGGAGAAGATGCACAGCAGTAAAATATTGTCTTTAAACATTATGATGAAAATTGAGCAGTAAGTAGGTGTTCGATTAAAAATAAGCAGTTAAAACTGGTTTAAGGCAAGTGGACAGAGAGGCTGTCTGAAGCGAGACCAGTAAAGAAGGAATCTGCTGTATTTTGCAAGAGCTAAACCTTACTTCATGCAAAGCACCTATTGTGACCATCAAAAGATCATACGCAAAAAGCTGTAATATACTGTTCATAATGTGAACGCATTTTGAGGCTTCCAAATAGCGATAATCAGCATTGCTTATATTAAATACAGATACGTTGAACTTTCACATATATCAAAGTTTTTCCATGTCCTTTGAACTCCTCAATATTCATCAATTGGTATGGATATACGAAAGTTCACACATATCTAATATTTTCGAAGCTCCCTTCCACTTCATCAGAAGCAAGTTAAATTGTAATTTTAATTAGTTGAGATAAATCTTGACCAATAGATGAATTATAAAATGATTAGTTACACTAAATTTATCAATTCAACTTACTTTGAAAAAATACAGAGTCGTACATTTGAAGTTATTTATTTGGGAAAATGGGTGGAATAAAAATATAATTATACATAAATATTAATTATTGATCACATTGTGTTAATGTTATCCAATATTTATTATCTGACTAATGATCATATACCATTAATTTTACCTAATTCTTTTGATCAACTAATAGCATGATTATTATTATTAGCATATTATTAATAACATGATTTATTTTAGTCTTTTTTCAAAATGCAAGCAAGACAGTATGAAAATGAATAATGAAAACAACTTGAGAACATAGGCATAATCCAGTTAGCATTACATTAATAAAACACTGGAATAGAAACAATAATGCTCATGCAGGCTGCATCTCATAGAATCATCTCTTAAAATCATCGCTTTACAGTCCAATGGCTTTCGACCGAGAATTCCTCTTCCACCTACATAACATTTAATTTTATAACCTTCTATTAATTTCTCTCTATTATTTTTGGCAGTAGTTGCTCTCTATAAAAACTGCTTCTCCACATAATGATCTCTAACACACACTTGAAACCTGATGTCTTCTTTTAGAATCTTGTCAATCAATTACTTCTGGATGCACAAAAGAACAGGCTAGGACAAGTATTTCTCAAGTAAGTGCAATTACTAAGTTTGAGAATAAAGTGTGCCCCTTGATGTTTGCACCAACAAGACTGCCTTTACGGAAAGGGATTTTGTAATAGCACCTTAATTAGAGGTATAGATGGACATTTGGTTACTACGGTCTTTGATTTTACCATGTTTGGCGCAGTATAGCCCAGATGCTCTTGCGCCATAAAACATCCAAACAAACATGGACATTTTCTCAATTAGCTAACCAGTGTTGTTCACTAACAAGATACAACAGCTGCAGGACTGGTTTTTTTTTCTAAAAAGATTAAAACTCCTAAGAATTGCTAGGACCCTATAAAATGTTTCGATCTGTTTCAAACTATTAACAACTCATAGGTTGTAGTTTTTCATTGTGACAATAACACGATATCTCATGCAAAGATCTTAACATGCCTTTCTGCAAAAAGTTTAACAAAACCTCCTGTAGAGATCTTGACGTAAAGAGTTTAATGTGACATTACAGAAAGCTGGAAATGATCTGTAGAAATCATCACATCACACTCCATTTGACCAAAAGTTAAAAAATTTTTTGCCTGAACCATCAAAGGGATCAATAGCTTAATGTGACCCTTAAACTAGATAAACAATTTTTGTTTTTCCATAACAGAATGTAAGACAAAGATAATATTCCATTTTACCATAACCTACTGGTGTATGCAGGGGATGTTGATGGGGGTTATGACCCCGGCACTGTAATGAAATTTTGTACATTTCACATAGAAATATACAAGTTGTAGCTCTGTAATCCTAATTGAGCCCATAACCACTCTCTTACGAACTATATGCGTACACCCATGCTATAACCAGAGCTTGACAAATCAAATCGTAATGAGCCATACTAGCCAGACAAGGACGGTACTCGCCAGACTCAAAAAGAAAACATAGGAATTTAGTAAGAAAGTATTTTCAAGTTGCCAACTGCAAAAACCAAGTCGCTAGGGTGTCCTAAAGCATGGCATCTAGGCCGACAATCTGTGCATTATGATGTCAGTTTCATAATTTCAGTCCCACTACTATGTTACGCATTTCCTACCTGGAACCCGTCTCCAAATGTGACGGATGGTTGTGGCATCATATTGCATTTCTGTTGCAATACAGTGCAAGGACCAGTTAGTGGTACGAAGACTTAGATATGAAACCTCTCATAAACTCATCTATTTGTTGACATTGTGTAGGCCAGAGCCTTAAAGTAAGTAGTAAGTGCACAGCAGCAGCAAAACTACTCATTTCTTGCAGCTGTGATGGCATCACATGATGGTTATCTACTTATGTCACACACATGACTTGTGTGATTATCCAGAAATTTTAATCATTTGCATAACTTATACACACAAATTCACTCTGAAATTTGCATGACACTGCATTCACATCTTCATGGTGCGGCATTTTCTCTGTCAGTATATTTAGAAACCATCTTTATTGTAAATAAGCTCAAAGTGTCCATGGCTTGTAAGTTATTTATGTATCATAGTAAGTGCTGATTCAACATGTATTTCAATATAAATAAAGAATCATAAAAAGTGTTTATAGTAAAGAAAAATAATTATTGGGTTATATTTTTATTCTTCAACAATTTAAATTCTCAGAAAGGTTTTCTTTTATAAATTTCTCTCTACCTTGACATAAATCTCTTACTCCATGAAATGTGGATTTATAAAGACGCCAGCACAGGAAAAAATTATACTAAATAACATGAAATACAATCAATACAAATTAAAATTTGCTCATGCCCAATGGTGGTGTAAAGACACCATTCACATCTACTGTGCCGTTGGCCCAGGTTTGATACCAATGTCACTGTAGAATGTGTGTTGTTAATTCTGTTCACCGTAGTTCAAGGTTTGGTTACCAGTGGCAACAGATGACCACATCCCCTGGAAAACTGAAGGTCTGGTGCAGAATGTCCTTAGCTGCCCATGAAATAAAACTAACACATGATAAATTACTAATAAAATTAAGATTCAGTAAAGTACTTATTAAAATCAATTTACCCAAGCTTGACAATTAATGGGTTTGCGGCACTTATTGTAATTGCACAACAATTCAGATTCCATTGTAGAAGTCTAGGCAAACGCTAAAGTTCAAAAGTATCTATTAGATCATGCTCATCTGCACTAAAAAACAAAACAAAATCAACAACAACACTATTCAGAAATTTTTTACGTATGATTAAAAATTATTCGAACAATCACAATTCCAGAATTGTTTTAGAAATTGAAATATCTCATACCGCAACTTTCTTCAACCATTTTATCTTATATAGAGCAGCAGTCACCGATTACTTTTGATGAAAGGCCGTTTTTAAAACTTCAGACTTATCAAGCAAGCAAAGTTTAACAGTGACTTGAAGTCATACCTTACATGTCTACACAAATTAAAATTGTGATTTCATCTTCCTATTCAGTTATTTTACTTCCTCACTGCCAAAAAATAAGATGATGCATTTCTTGTAAATAAAATGGGAAATTATTAAGATCTTTAGTTTTATTCTGCTTTAGCAGTTTGAGCTTAGTGATGGATTGACTATTGAGGAGTGACTGACAACATTCCATTCTCTTTGTTCCTACCAAGTTTTCCTGACCTAATCCCTTTCCTTGCAGGGAGAAATTTTGTTCCATACCCTCCATAGCGAAAATTCTTTTGCCCTTCGTTCGTTCGTCTAATATTTAGTTTGCCAAAACACCCCTTCACCCTGTAAAAATAGTAATATTTACAATTTGAGTAATTAAAATTTTGAGTTTGGATTAGCCATGTTCTATTGTATATGATGAATAACAATAGAGAAACTAGCAGTAAATTAAAATATCAGTTATTTAATGAGAATGCAGGAAGCTGTACAATAAGTAATTGACATTTATGACTTAACTAATGTTAAAAAAAACAAACCTACATGGTAACAATTTGAAAAATAAAAAAGTTGGAAGCAGCTACCAATAACCAATTATAAGTCAGTTTTAGGTTAATATTTAATGCTCACAAATATTTCTTGATGCACATTGAATTACCAATTGGCCATCAACAATTTTGTCAGAAATTTTACTTGGAACAGAGCTTAAACGTAAAAATAGCGAAAGTAGTTTTATAAAATGTTGAATGATATTAAGAGGTCATACACACGTTTAAAATAACTTTTCAATGTTCAGTAGAATATCTAACTTTAAGTTAAGTCAGTTAAATCTAACAACTAATATAAATTCAAACAAGGGTACTTACGTATTAGCCTGCTGACCACTTTCACCAAATCAAAAACCATCGTCAAATGCCACAAAATATAGCCAATAATGGAAAAACGTTCCCATTCATGCTTGAACACAATAACATTGTTTATAAATTCTTTTATCATTACTTAAAATTTGGAATCTACCTTCTACGGAAGAGAAGGCAGTGGAGTATTTTCAAAGTTATGGGATTATTCTATCAAAAAACGAGTGTATCAATAGGAACGATATGTATATTTATTTAAAAACAGACTAGCAATGGAGATGTTACATTAAAGGTTGTGACAAACGAATATCAATTCGAAAAGGAATGTGGCTAGAAGAATCCAGAATTACATTAGTAACTGTCCAAGGTTTATTTACAGCTGGTCCAAAGAATTATCATCGATTGTTAAAAATGGTATTTAACTGTTTTTGTTTTGTTAAAATAGTGTGGAAATAATGCCAATGAACGGTTACATTTAGTTATTTATGTAAACGAACTTTGGAGCAAATTCTTCAAAATCTTCGTCCATTTCTTGGTCAACAGGCTAATATGTAAATATCCAAACAAGGTGGTGTAAAAATTTATGTCTTCTAATTAAAATTTCTTTCATTCAATAACTTATTTCATTTAGAAAAAACATAACACAACCATAAAGAAAGACACCAATCATCAGCATATCGAACCTTTGCGATGAAAGTGTTACAACTAAAAATTCGGTGAAAATGACAATGTTACAAGCAGACACAGAAAACAGTGTTGCATCCTGCCATGCAAAACATTAGGCCATAAGTTATTCGGGTTTCCATTAGTTGGTACATGTCACTAGATGAACGTATCCCTCAATTCAGACAGAAACTTTTCTTTTTTTTTTGCGTTTTCTAAAAATTGGGATTTTATGAGTTCTAACACTTTCGTTGCAAAAGTGCAATATGCAGAAGGTTAATAAGAGAGATTACAGGGCCACAACTCCATATACACAGAGAATGCAGTCGTTACAAAGTTAAACCTTGTTAACGTGAACACTCATTGTGACAAAAAAGTTGTTTCTGTTAACAGCAGTTCGCATTATCTGGAAAGGATGGACACATGCTACTAATTTTGATACGGGATTCAGGAAACAGTTCACGTTAAAAGTAATTTATGACAATGAGGTTTGACTGCATATAATATTTAGGTGTTACTTCAGAACGTGCAACCTTTCCAACTTCCTATCGTGATGAATGCCAATGACTGTTGTCAGGTCATCATGATGGAAAGTTGGATTTTCTGAGGATTGGAATTTTTTAAACTGCCGGAAATGTGAAATTCCCACCGCCCATTGCCTTACGAATATTTTCATATTTCTTGATCTTTCGCTAGAATGGCTCCAATTGATAACATTCAAGAAACCTGTTATAGCAGAAGCCTTGAATCAGTAGTTGCTGGAGAAGTAAGGTCTTACGTTTTAAAAAAACAAGTTACGAAGGAAAAACTGAACAATTTTTTTGGCCAAGGTAACCTCAATAGATAAAATTTGAGAAACCTGGCGGTGTAGAAAATTTGAATCAGTGAATGTTGGAAAAGTAGGGTCTTGAATGCCAACATAAATTTAAAAAAAAAAAAAAATCTTTATTTTGCAATTAAAAGAGTTTCATTTTTTTTAACAAAAAAGGATAAGTGTAAATAAAACTTACTTTAGGCTTCAGAATTTGCAGATGCATGCAAAAATACTCTTGCAATAGCTTACGAACCCTATTGATGGCAGATAAATAAAATTATGGAGGAACAAATTAAAGCCATCTGGAGAAGGTGGCCATAAACAATGGACCTCCAGGAAACCACATTCAGAAGGAAATCACTAATCTTGGAAAGGGATGTATGAAAATTCGTTTGAAATAGAGCCTAATATTTACACTTAATGAGAAGTTATGACCCCACCAACTCCATCTGCGTATGTCCATGGCTTTTTGTTTCCTAAAGCATATTTTTTCCTACAAAACTTACTGCTATGTAGGAGCATTGGCATAACTAGTCAAAGGTGTTGCGAGTTGGATGGGAAGGGCTACATCTTCACTCAAATTCTTTGTACATAGTATTCACTTGTATTTTTTTTTTTTTTGAGTGCTAACGCCCCTCTTCTCCTTAGTTAAACCAATGGATAGGAGAATTTCACCTTACACAAATCCCAATATTACTAAAACGTAATAAACACAAAATAAAGCATAATCAGCAATTAAAATAAAAACTTACGATAAAAAAGAACAAGAATCTCTAAATTATGCAGTCAAAACCCGAAGATTTCTTAAATTTCGAGAACGAAATTTCTGAAATGGAATTTCTAGTTACAATTCGGTTTCCCCGAGTACGAAATTCGTCAAATCGAATGTTCAGTTACATTCGGTTTAGGTGAACGAAATGACACAGAAAAAAACAAAACGACATATTAAACGAGAAAACACACCGTAAGGACGAAATGTTAAATACAAATTAATGGCTATGAAATTCATCGTCTGCCGCGAAACTCTACAATTCCTTTCTTCTCGGAAAAACGAGTAACGAAAAGGTAAAACCAGTAAAATTAACTACTCTAAAATCGACGAAACAGTATAAAACTGCATTTTATTTTCGGTTTTTGTAGTAGCTTGTGAATGCACAATGTTTTTTAATTACGACTGTGTGTGTTAAAATTTAGGAAAACATTGTGAAAAAATTGTAAATTCGGCATTTTTTATGTAATATGTGAGAACAGGTGATGCATTTGGCTCGGAGTCCTTGAGCAAATATCGCCAAATCAAAAGTCCTATTAATATACTGTGCAAGATAATTCGGCGTAGCAATAATAAGATTAGATTTATAAGTAGAAAACAACGCTACACGCGTACAGTATTCTTGTGATGTTGACTTCTACTAAAAAATCTTAGAAGTGTATTGTTCACAATAATGGCAATTTTGAGCCAAATTTTCCAACCCTGCTTTCTTTACAATACGCATGTGTAGAGACCCATGTAACATATTTTCACCAGTACCATTTCTAGAACCCTGAAAATCTCCCTATTTTAAAATTTTTTAAAAACAACAACAAACAACATAAATTTTTTAAAAAGAAACGATTTTATGACGCGGCTAGATGGTGGACTGTTCGAAAGAAATGTTTCTGCGTTCCGTGGGTCCCTGTAGAAACATTTTTTTCGAACGTTTCACTATCTAGTCGCGTCATAACATCGGCGCTGGTATCACTACGCCAATAAACGTTGATTTATATTGTTGTTTGATTTAATCTGCGTAGTGTTCGATTTATATAAATAAATATAAATTTTCCTTAGATTTCACTTAGATTTCTCGGTTATTTGCGTTTTCTAAAATGAAAATAAGCGTCGGCTCAATATTTTTTTTACACAATATTTTTATACATATATTCAAAATGAAGCTAGTATGTTGTGACAACATCCCAAAGGTGCAAAAATACTCTTGACATGTAACTATACAAATTCCGTCTGCTTCACGTAACCTTGAAAGCTTTTTGTTTTGGCTAAACTTTATAACTCAGCTTTATATCCTTTCATCTCGTCTTAAATATGTTTAAGTTTTATTTCGTAGCCTTTTTATTTTTTTAACAGTACACCAATCATTATAATATCTCTGACGATTAATTCCACTAAAAATTGCAAATTTTCCTTAACAACTTCCTTCTGTAACGCCTTCATGTTAATCCGAATGGATATCGACAATTTTATTTAATTGCATTGTGTTTTTAATCTTTTTTTTTATCTGAGAATTAAAATGCTACTTTATCTGCTTTTACGTGGGAAAACAAGTTTAAATCGCCCAACTGGTTTTACTTTGTCCCAAAGGTAAATTTTTATGTTGAGGAATATTTTTTGGAGAAAAAAATTGAACATAGAAAAGTTTACAATATCAAATCAAACTACAGTGGAACCTGGTAAAACCAACCACCTGAATTAAGTGACCATGTTCTATGAGAGAGAACTAGTAGGACTTAGTCATGCCTATATCGAAGTCTGCCCTGTATAGTGGGACTACCATCGCAGTCCAGTCCCAAAGGTGGTCACTTCAGGCAGGTTCTACTGTATATATAAAATTAAAGGTCACTAACTTGTTTTTACAACATAAAAACAGTTGTAAGCTTTTGATATTTTATCAAAAATTTATTTAAATTGAGGTTCAATAAAATATGCAATGGGAAATTTAATAAAATAAAATTTGCCTTCTCAAAAAGCTGTAAGAAATTATTATTTACTTCACTGCTTATTCAGAAATATGTGTTGTTTTTTCATTTAATCTAGCTCTTGGGCTACTATATCTTATTTATTTGGTATCATCGCATGATGCATTACCCAATTAAATTCTAATCAGTGTTGATGAAACAAAAAAAACTGGCAATCAGCAAAGTGACCAGCCGCCATGTTGTTTACGGCGTTCTTTGCAATTTTTTTGAATCGGTGAAAGAGATGTATGTATCAGTGGAGTGGCTGTGAGGGGAGATGCCCCACTTCAGACTGCGCCCTTGCTGTCTGTTCAGATAGGATTCGAGTACTCTTGGATCAGTATAATGTTGAATCACTAAAAACCTGCAAAGTCAGGAAAGCAAAAGCATACAGATGTATATAATGTCAAAGTGTGATGTCACAAGCCGATCTAGTGTAATTTAGTATGATTTCGAGAGGACACAGAGAGAGAAGTGGGTAATGTGTTGTGTAGTAGCGCCATTTTTACATTAGTAATAATTTTATTTTGAAAGTAGATGTTACGTGACTTATTTAACAGTTTCCATGGACCCTCCTAATTTAAAAACTTTAACCTGTCATCCCCCAGAGAGCCATATTGGCCTCGTTGAGGAATATTTCCTTAAATGGAAGATGTTTGTATCTCTTGAAAAACTGTAGGACATGATACAGTAGAATCGTGAATGTCTTTGCATCATATAACCATCGGCATAGCTATCCCTCCACTCCTATGCTCTGCAGTCATCTGTAATTTTTGTTTTTTAAAGGGTAGAGGGGTGATATCCCCTAGCTCCACACCATAGTTATACCACCACATGAGAAACGAAATCTTTGTTACATGTCGATAATTTTTTCACTATTGCTAGCAGTGGCGTAGGCAGAAAGTTCATAAGGGGAGGGTTATAGGCTTAATGGGAGGGGTTACAGAGCTACAACTCATATATTCCTATGTTAAATATACAACATTTCATTGCGATAGGGGGGGCTACAACCCGAAAACCTCTCCTCCCTTGCTACACCTCTGATTGCTAATGATTTAGGCAACTGGTTTAATGTTCTATTGCATATAAAACATTATTTTCTCATTTTTTATATATGATTTTCTTTTTAGATGTGGCTTTGCATCTATTTTAAAAGCTTCTCCTTATGTAAAGTTCTGGGTTGCCCTTCCAGAACAGAAAAGACTTGTGCAGATTGCAAAAACGTTTTTTTCAAGAATTAACAAAGAAAGAATAATAAAATTCCATCCAAAAACTTTGACATTTTCAGCATCCACTGGTGGACTTATTGCTTTGCTAGGCCTTTCAGCGTTGAAGTTAAAGTGGGCAAATTGTGATGTATCACCCTATCATACAAGACTGGTTGGAATAAACAATATAGAAGGCTTGCATCAAGAGGCTCATTTCAATTGGCACCAATTTTTTGATCTTGTGAAGTCTGAAGTGTGGTATATATTAGTTGCTATTGCAGTAAGTGAACATTTTAGCACTAGTTATAATAATATCTATTTGTTTTGAGATATCCACTGTTTAAGTTCAAGTCTTTCTTGTGACACTTCAGGGTTAGAAAAAAGGGTCCTCTTTTACAATACGGTACAGGCTTCTGTTTAGCGTTTTGCGGGTATTCCCTTACCTACATTTTTCTCCTACCCTAATCCTGATTCTTTCCTATCTTTTTTTTCCAAATAAAATCGATTTTGATTTTTTTCTATTCTAAATTCAATTTTCCTTAAAATTTTTGTCTTTTTTTTATTTAGCTTTTTAACTGAGAAACACTTCTAAGTTATACGAAAGAGCAAAATTGACGGTATCAGCAATATCAGCCATAATGAAATATAATTTAGCGGAGCTTAATTTTTAAAGAATTAACTCTTTCTCGAAGGTCGTAGAACATCACTGTTATAACATTGAATGCATTTCTCACAATGCATTAATAAAAAGAGTCCTTTCAGAGGACTTCAGCAGTCTGGTAGTTGTTGTTTTTAATAAAAAATAACAAAAACTCATTAATGTCTTGGTATCGGAATTATGTCTACTTGTGTAATCGAAAGGGTGCAGGGTGCCACTACACGGTCCATCAAATGGGTGAAAAGGACTTGTAGTTATTCCTTTTAATCAAAAACAATTAAAATAGTTGTTGTTGTTTTTTAAATAATGTACTTTTAACTTTGCTCATCTGCCATCTGTGTAAAAAAATTGATTAATTTAGAGAAAAAACAGAAATTGAATTTAAATTTGGAAAAAAAACCCTGATAGTATTAAAGTAGGAGAAAGGCAGAATCCAAGTAAGAAAAAATGTATGGAAGGAAACACTCACCAAAATGGAAGCCTGTACCATATTGTAAAAGAGCGCTGTGAAAAGTATTCTCACATCTCAGACTGAACTTGAACCAGCAACCTCTGGGTTACCATTTCAACAAATTGTGGATAGGCGACTTGCTTTTAATTGTGTTTAATGTAGCTTTAAGTATTAGTTTCATTATTTTCATGGGTGTACACATTATTATTTCCAGAGCGCACTTGCTGTTGCTGCCTTAAACATTGAGATCCCACATCTTCTTGGCAATCTTGTAAATGTGATATCGAAATATATTTCTCAGGGTGGGAGCCAGGAGGATACTGCTTCTTTTTTTGAAGAAATTAAGAGCCCAGCTATTCGTCTTATTCATTTGTATATAGCTCAGGTACAGTATGTGATAGTGTATGTTATTAAATTTTTTATAGTGACTTTACAATGTGGGCTTTATGAACTGTTGCCACTTAGATTTGATGAAATAATACCTCTTGTTATATTCCGGGCTTGATAAATCTAGTGGCTATTGGTAACTAGATTTTTGCAAGTAGACCTTTTCCTTCTAGATCCCATGGTTTTCTTTTCAAGGTGGATAAGTACATTCTTATATACTTGACGAGTACAGTTCAGTACTATCTGTCAAGCCTACTGGTGGACCCAGGGGGGGGGCAGTTGGGGTATCCCCCCCCCCCCCCCCACCTGCACGAGCTAGGATTATATCATGAAAAATGAAATGAAAGGTACCGGACACTTGCTAAAAGTAGGAATCGGAAACAAATTGCCTTTTCCACCTTCAAAGATTTCTGGATCTGCCCTTGGTCGAGCCCTGTTTATAATTATCATTTTAATTGTTGTAATTGGCCACTGGACAACAGTATATTTGTGTCAAATTATCAAAATAATGCTCTGAATAGTATGCTTAATCCCCGGATGCAGACTTGTTTCTTTAGTCTCTTCAGAAGCAGCTGTTGTTCTTTTGTAAACACAATCTTGACTCCTTATAAATTTCATCTTCACAGTTTTGTGAATTAATTCTGAAATATTAAATCTGTAAGCAATATGTATTTTTAAATTATTCATCTGTTATCCATTTCAGTTATATGTTATGCTTTAGTGGGCCAAGATGCAATTTAGTTTTGTTAACGTTATGCTAACTTTAAAAAAAGATTATTGTTTTGCAGAGCGTGTTTACATTTGTATATATTGCAACTTTGTCTGTCTCTGGGGAAAGAGTCGCTCGAAAACTGAGGGTGAAACTTTTTTCATCTGTTATTAAGCAAGACATTGCATTTTTCGATGCTCACAGAACTGGCGAAATATCCAGTAGGTATGTTTACATGAATATTTAATCTATTATAAGCTCTTACTTTACAATTAAGAATACAAATTGTTCTCAGGGATATCGTTGATTAGGGAGAGTTCAAGTACTATATAAGCACCTTTGTGTGTGTGTGGGGGGATTGAAATGGTCAAAATATTGCATACGTAATACTTGAACATTCCCTTAATGATAATTTATGGGCATTTCAGGCAATTCATCCTAAGCCTAGTGTCAAATGCTATTTCATATTTTAAGACCTATAGTGATGTTGTAATAACACATTAGGCTACTACGTAAATCCAGTTCTTGCCGTTTTTTCTTCCGCGAGACCTTACTTTAGAATTCGACTCCATCGGCGAAAGAGATTTAGATTCCTCAGTAAAACTATAGCTCCTGGTACAGAGTATGCAGTGGTAGATGAAAGGGAGAGGAGGGGCTCAAGCCCCTCCCCCCCCCATTGGGTATCAAAACACATTATTTTCTCTAAGGCCGCATCTCATGATTCTTGTTTTGTTTCTGATTGAGAGCATGACTTTTTGTTTTCCTTTAGTTTTTAAATATAGTTTGATTTGGCGACTAGTTTTTTAACTTGATTTGGCAACTCTCGATTTTTGGCTGAATTTTTGTCTGAAAATATCGCCTCATCTGCTAGTATCCACACCCCTCCACCCATAGAGGAGCCTGAATTGTCAACTCCTGCTAATCTATCCAACTCTGTCTCTACGCTCCTGAGTGATGCAAGTGGTGAACTGCTTGAAGTGGTCCATGTTGATATGGACCTTTCCAGTACCTTCATGCCAATTGCCGTTCATGACTTCAAAGTTGTCTTACCTGATGGTGGTGATCCTCCATCGTTTGCTGAAGTTGTCAGTAGGCAAGGTGTTGACCACTGCAATCTAAATTGCCAAGATATAGGGCTTTTCCTCGTTGCAACTAGAAGGAGGAAGCATATTATCTTATCCACCTACTTCAATGCCAAATGTCAGCCATCCATCATACTAGTCATCCTGAAGACTGTGAACGGGTCTAGACCTATCAGCAGGATCAACCCAAACGAAGTAGACTTGGCAATCAACCATACTTGTGGTTCATATATTGAATCTTTTCTTGTTGGTTCCAAAAAAATTATAGTTCAACTGCACAGTATGGTAGCGGCACAGTGCCTTAACAATCTTGCATTCATAGCCAAGATGCCGATTGAGGCGACCCTGCACCCAAGCATCGGCAAGCCCAGAGTTCTGGTATTCATTGAAGATGAAACCTTGCTGGAATCCCTTAAAGACCAGGAAGTGGAATTTTTCAGGACATTTACTCACGCCGACAATAATGGTACCATCACTCTATTGGGCAAGGTCATGCTCATATTCAACGATTCAGTTATGCCACTCCTCATCAGGATTGGACATACCCATTATGAAGTTCTCGCATATGCCACCTCGCCAATGCAATGCCCAAACTGCTATCATTTTAGACACAAAGAAGCAGTTTACAGAAGTAAGATTCATTGAAATGCAGAGTGTCAAATGTAGCTGTGTCAACTGTGGACACGATCAATGTGACACGAATCTAAACTGGCTGGTCCGGAAAGACAAACTGGAGGGGGGAGAAAGGGAAAACTTTTTGCTCAATTTGGCTTTCTACTACTATCACCCTCCCACCAAAGAAGATCTGACCTTGCGGCCCACACCCAAAAGCTAATAGGAACCTCACACAAGTCTAAAATTGCCTCAGTTTTATCTTCTTTAAGAACCAGAGTACCAACTTACACCATCGCGGCTCCAGAACCAAAAGCCCTTCTTGCTCTATCATCAAAAGCAACTCCCGTACACATGGTTGCCAGCCGTCCAGGTTCCATCAAAAAGGTTCTTTTTGACGTTGATAACAATGACTACTCTGCGGCCACCTTAACGATGAGCAAACAACATCCTCAGCCTGTCGAAGCGAATCCGTATGTCGCTATAAACTATGTTCTCTCCAATATCTCTCTCCTCCAGGAAAGGAGGAGAATAGGAGGAACAGCAGAAGGATGAAACCACTCTACAGCTGTCGTGTGCTGTGACAAAACTTTAGAGGGACAACACCATGCAATGTCAAGCACAAGAAATAGACATCCCCCAGTGTCACTGATCAAGCATCCTCAAGTGGAACCGATCTGACTGGTAAATCAAACACCATCAGTCAGCCTTCAACAACTTCTCCAAAACATCAGCACCCTTCTAAAGTTCATAATTGCTCTTGCCCAGGTCCTCTTGGGAAAGCCAGATGTTACTGATGTGCCCCCACCTCTTCTTGTGTCTTTGTGGTCGTTTAGTTAGGCCCATGACTTCTTCGGCTTTTTTTCTCCTAACGACATCCCTCCAAGCAAGAGTGCTAGGAACAGCAGGTTTCTGACCAACAGGCTCAGTTGTTCCATAACTACTTTACCAACCAGGTACAGATCCTCGCCATCACCGAATCCAGAGCTGATCCCAACTTTCACTCAACTTAAGCCTTTCATTCCCTACCACTTTCAGTCAGAGTGCGGTACATGCCTTGCCTCTCTCTTTGTTAACCATAACCTTCAGCAATCAGCCGCTCCACTGGGACCACTCCCAGATGACATTTCAAATTTTTAAATGGTTTGTGGAGGCTCAAGCCTCTGACCCCTATATGGGCATCCATGGTTGTGTGTGTAAATGAATCGTGGCTTTAAGGTCATATTAAAGCTAGGGATTCCCAAAGTAAATAATATGACAATGTTATATGAGTTGATTCAGAATCAGGGGTCAATGGAAAAAAAAAAGAATTAAAAATCACTAATGTAATAGCTGTATAGTTATATTTAGGTCTGTCCCCAAAATATACACGCTGTGTGTGCTGCATACTCAAAAGAAATTTTGAAAAATGCCGAGTATGCACAGAGTGTACTCTTAAGATCTTAAAGTTTTTGTACTGGTTTTTGGGCAACTTTCAATGAAGTACATAATCTTTTTTATTTTTATTTTTATTTTTTATTTTGCTAGTCATTTACAAAGCAAATTTGAAGGGAAACAAATGAGGAAAAACATCCTGAACTCCCCCAAGCCTCAAAATAATATCCTACATACGACTGATGAAAGTTCTAATTGTTTTTTTTTAACATTTGTATATTAATATTCTTAAATCCAACATCGTTAATTTTGCGAAGAGTTACTGACCATACCTATTAATTTCATGATATCAGTCAATTTTACTGACATAATAGAAGTTTACTTATAATGCAACTGATTAGACACAAGTAATTGAAAAGGAACAACAAATTAACACATTTTTAAAAATTTAATTGTGTACAGACTGTTTCAATAGCCCAGAGCTATTGAAACAATCTGTAAATGATTAAATTTTTAAAACTGTGTTAATTAGTTGTTCTCTTTTCAATTATTTAATAATGTGCGTTGTCATTCTCAAATTATTCCATGATTAGACATAATTACATTAGATATATTTAATATAAGTAATAAGTGCTGTAAAGTATTAATTAAAATTATCTGAAAAAAATCATATGAGCTGTTTTTTGTTTGTTGAATTATAGTTACATAATAGTAAAATAGCGGGGGTCGATAAGAAATCGAGAAATTCTTGATGAGGGTTGATGGCAAAAAAATTTGGGGACACCTGCATTAAGTCATGTATATTGCTGTTCATGACTTGTGTTGGAAGCCTTAGCATAAAGCTTAAGCTTAGCATAAGCTTAAGCTTAGCTTTTTATAGCTTAAGCTTAGCATAAAGCTTAAGCTTAACATAAGGATAAAGATAAACCAAGGGTTTAATGTGTTATCAACCTTGCTTTTCCTTAACAGTGACCCTTCATTAATGTAGCATAGGTCTATTATTAATGTAGCTTTTATTGACCTAGCATGCACATATTAGTGCAGGAATATTAATTTTATAGTATTTACCTTGCATCAATATGATGCCAACTCTGCATTCATGCAATACTAACCTTTTATTAATAGAATACCGATTTTGCGATATTAATCCGCTATTACTACAACATTGACTGTGCAGTATTGCCACTGTTCTAATTCAATGTTCTGCTGTATTTTTAGATTAACCAATGATGTTCAAGAATTCAAAAGTTGTTATAAACTTTGCATTTCGCAAGGTTTACGTAGCATTGCTCAAGTAAGTTCTTGTTTGTTTTTTTACTTATCACAGGATTAGGGGTTAGGGCGAGTTCAAGTATTACATAAGCAATATTTTGGCCATTTCAACCCCCCCTCCCCCCAATAAGCAAAAATTAACATTGGCTAACATAGGAAAATAAGACCAACAGCTTCACCCCAGGGTGCTTACGTAATATTTGGACACTCCCTTAATAAAGCTTATAATGCTTGCAAAATTTAAAACTTGTGTGCAGCATAACCCCCTCTGTCTTTGCACTATAAAATTCTAAATTAAAAAGTTTATTAAAAAAATTAAAAATCGGCGTTCGTTTTTCCTATTGGTCAGATACATTGACAATACTTCCCTAGCCTTCTTCCTGGGTAGATTTGTGTATTGAATATCTGGTCGATCCCAGTTGTTTGGTGTTTAAGATTACATATGTATATTCACAGTGTTGGAATTTTTTATTTTTTGGTCAGTTCTTTATTTTTAAAATAATTTCTCATGTCTCCATGTCAACAATTAATACAACTATGCTATATTCCTATTCATGACAACAATGTAATTAATATCCAATTAAACAATAATGGCAGTAAAATATTGTTATGTCCATAACGTTCCAACAGTCGAGGGTGGGGGAGCGAATGAGTAAGATAAAACCGAATGTATCGATTAATCATTTCTTTTAAACTTTGTCCCGTTAATCCAAGCTTCAAATTAGGAATGTCTAAATTGCAATGGAAAGCTGTGGGGCAATTTAATCAGTAGAACTAATTTTTGCAAGCCCACATTTTCTGACTGCAGTTTTTCAAAGCTTTTTTTTTTTTTATCTCATAAGAATTTAAAAAATAAAATAAAAGGACATGGTAGGTTTTAAAATAGCAGCCTTCAAGTTTCAGTCTTCAGTTTTGAAATGAAAACCTTAAAACAATACAAAGCCTTGAAGTATTGAAAATTTAGGGTGCCGTTTACTGTACCATGTTTTGGAGTTCGGGTGGGTCCATTGCAAAAATAACAATGTCATCATCAAACCGCAGATGATTTGAATATTCACCACTTACTTTCATTCCTTTCTTATTCCAATTTATCAGCTGAAACACATCATCTGTAAAGCTGAAGTAAAAAGGAGAAGTGTATATCCCTGTCTCACATCTTTACCAATTTTGATAGTTTTAGTATCTTTATGTAACCAAAATTCTGAACTTGCATTTTTATACACACGTTTCATTATGTTAATGTACACATCTTTGACGTCTGTTGATCTTAAAGAGTTTATATATATATATCTGTGTGTGTGTGTAATAGTAATACATTTATAATATATTAAATATAGTAATACATTTTTGTATTTTCTTGAGAACACGAACAAATTTTTTTATTATAGCGAGTGTTCATGTTAACAAGATTCAATGATATATGTTTAATTTAAAAATCATTGCTAGAAAGTTGTGTCTATTACTGCCTTGAAGTTGCATGCAACAACTAGATTTAAGTTCTGAATAAATCATTTTTCCTTTCAGGCTACAGGTTGTATCGTCTCCCTCTATTTCATTTCTCCAAAGATGACACTCTTGATGGGTGGGGTTTTGCCTCTTCTTGTGTTGACAGGCAGTTATATTGGTCGTATTTTACGAAGGTGGTCCAAATCTGCACAGTCACAAGTAGGTATCCGATCTTAGCAGCAAGCTTTCAATAGTTTAGCTCGAAATAACTGGAATTCAAAAAATCCATATCATTGAATAATTATAAGAGAATAGTGGTACAATTTCAATCACAGCAGCAATGCTAATCCAATAGAAAGTAGAAATTTATGACTCTGTGAAAATGTAACATTTTTCCCCTTCCTTCTTATGATGCACCGATTATGTTTGGTATTATATTAAAAGCTTTCGGTTTGCTTTTTAGTTAAGGCATGGCTATTTTTAAGTTAATTATGATTTTGTGGACATCTTAAATAATTTAGTCTGTCTAAAGTTCTATTGTAAACAGTCTTTGAACTTAATACTCGAAAGGAGCTGCACTTTTACCCTAAAAAAGACTAATACAAACTGCCCGAAATTCTCAATGATTAGAGGAAATTGATATTTATAATTCAGCCTTCACCCCTTTGTAGAATTGCTTTTTGTTTCGGGAATCCATTTCTTTATTTCTGTTCTTTAAAGAAAAAAAAACGTCCTTTGTTCTCATCCCCATTCTTTAAACACGACTGACATCCTGCAATGCCATAATTGTAATAATGTGGTTTTTTTACCATACCATAATGCTGATTTTGACTCCTGATGGCACATTAGAGCAATTGCCATTTTTCTACACTCTGTAGTATGGTGCATAATACCCTATCCCAGTGGTTCCCTACTGAGGTTATATGTACCCCCAGGGGTATGCTATGAGCCATTCAGGGGTATGTAAAAAAACAAAAACCAGCAATAGCGGAAAAAAGTTTGTGGTGGAAAATGGCAGAAAACGGTGTGTTTTGGCGTTAAGTTCGTTAAATACTTGATCAGTATTTAATGTGGAGCTATATTTATTTCTGTGTTAGGGGACGTCCATAAATGATGTCACTGTCCGAGGGGTGTTGTGCGTGTTATAGACCATGATCAGCGAATGGGAAATTGCGTGACAAGGGGGTGAGGGGTCCCGAAAATAACTTCAGAAAGTGTGACATCATTTATGGATGGCCCCTTATGAATATTATGAAATTAAATCTATGGTTTGTACTTTTAGTACAACAATTTTCCTTTCCCAACTTATTACGTTATTTCTATTATTTTAATGTAAGAAAGGCACTCAACAAAAGTATCAGTATTTAAAAATAGCTATTTTAAAAAGAAGGGATAAAATTTTCATAGGAATGAATTTAAAAGGGGTACTCAAATGGGGAAAAGGTTGAGAACCAATGGCAAGTGTTAAGATTCTTAAAAAATAAATAAAAAAAAAGCAAGTGTTAAGATTCCCCAGGAAACTTGAACTTGATGCAACATGGCCTTGGCTGATCTTGCATCCTAAACTAGAAATGACTAGCAAATATGATTCAGTCTTTGGAATTCATTCAGTTGGGAAGTGGATCATTTATTGAATGTGAATGACCATTCCCTTTAAAGAAATGAGTTATAATTCACATTCACTTTAAGGCATTCTTTACTCACATTATGCATTTTTTTGTGTGCATTTTGCTCCTTCTGCACATCTCTGCTGAGCTTTATTTTTAATGTTGAATATGGCCTCTGTTCTAGTAAAGGTTGGGTGTCGTTGATATATTATTTGGAAGTTTAAAATCGATGTAGCATGCTGTCTTTCACAAGAATCTACTGGAATGAGTTCCAATTGTACTTAATACTCCTATTTAGAAGTTCACTTCAGTCGATTCCTAATGGGCAGCTACGTATATCTAAAATGTGTTTATATGCTCTACCCAACATTCAATCAATACTACACTACACAATGTTGTCGATATTCAATTATTTTAAAGGTTGCTCGGGCATCTGCTGTTGCTGATGAAGCCATCGGGAACATAAAAACTGTAAGGTGCTTTGCTATGGAAGACAAAGAAAAAGAGTGAGTGGTTGCTTCGTCATATAGTTACCTTATATCACGAATAGCAAGTTTTTGACATGACAGTATTATTTACAGTTTAAACCAAGTGCGGATCCAGAAATTTTTCAATAGGGCAGGGGATTTGTTTCCAATTTTTATTTTTAGCCAATTGTGTAACACTTTCTATTTCATTTTCCTTAATATATCTCCGCTCAAGTGTGGGGGTGGATTTCCCTATCGGCCCACTTGGATTTGCCAGTGGTTTAAGCTGTCATGTAAAACACTCATGTCAAAATGCCAAAACCTAACATCTAAAGACTATAATAAAACTATTAAAGAAATTAAAAATGTTAAAAGCATATAAATTAAATAAAAATAACCCATAGGAAAGGGAGCGTTGAAGTATTATGTAAGCATCTTGGGGGAAGAGTGTTGCCATTGGTCTTATTTTCCTATGTTAGCCAATGTTAATTTTTGCTTATTGGGTTGGGGGGGGTTGAAATGGCCAAAATATTGCTTACGTAATACTTGAACGCTCTCAAATAATCTCAGAAAATTTTATTTCCCTCCCTTCGCTTTGACATTTGAATAAATTCATATAAAATAAAAAAAAAAATTATATAAAAGCTGCTCTAAATGCACTGTATTTAAATAAACTGGGGAAAATATTCAATAATTATAATAAAAGCACATTGGATTTTATTCAGTTTATAAGCTAAATGAAGATAGTCTTCATAAGTAATAGCTTTATAAATTTTAAATTAAAGCTTTATAATTCTTTGCTTTGCTATCTGAAGTCAAATCCTAATATTCAATGATTATGCTGAAAACACTTTGTAGTAGTTAAACCTTCCCCATCAACTTTTTAAAGTTGTCTGATATGTACAATAAAACACGAATGACCTTACTATCACATGGGCTACCCTAACATTTCAGAGAATCAGCATACCTATCACTCTCTCTCTCTATCACTTTATTCCTATTTTCTGTCTTTTACTTCAATGCCAGTGCAAAACATGCAAACCCTGTTGTACGGTGGCATTGGATTTCAAAGCATGAAGGTTTTCAGAAGAACAATCCAACATCTAAATTAGCAGAGCTAGCAAAAATGATTTCATCTCAACCTGCAGTTGAGCTTCTATTGAAAGAATGTTTTCCGATTGTGGAATTGTTGATTTTACAACTGGGGAATCAATTATGCATTGAAACTTGTAATGTGCTACTTGAATGTTGCATGAACACACTGGATCTACATGGTGCAGGCATCGTCAGACTCTGCCATTACTTGCACTACCTACGCAGACATGAATCAAATTTTTAATCTTATAGTTTATAAGTTAATGTATTTATATTTTGTAATTAATGTTAATGTACTTACGTTTTCGTTCTATTTAGTAACTTAATTAAACTAATATTAAATTGTAATGCTATGTATTTATATCTATATATTTATGTGTGTTCCTGTTTCTGTCCAAATAAAGTTGCTAAAAAAAATTAGAATACTAAAACAAATTGTCAAACCTTTTATGAATAAAAAATTCAGGAGATGGTATTTTCTTTTTTGCATTAGATTTGGAATAACTTTTGGTATCTTGGTTCAATTTAAACAGTAACAGCATTTATTTTTTTTACAAACTTGCTATATATATATACACACACAGTCTAATTTACAATGGGGGGGGGGTTACAGAGCTACAACTCCATTGTATTTACATGTATACTATAAACAATTTCATCGCATGGGGGGTTATAACCATAAGCGATCCCCCTGAGATATGCCAGTGCCACCCCCTTCTTAAATAAAAGCTTTCATTATTAACCAGAACGAAAAGTCACTCATATCAACTTCATCAATTCATGGATAAACCCACCGTATGGAAGAGTGTTTTTATACAAGGGAATCATTATCTTTACAAGAGAGGTACTTTATCGTTACAATTTAAGCTTACATAATAGACTTTTTGTATAGAATAAGCATGTATAGTTTGCATGAAATTTTGCATCATATTGATCGTAACTACTAAAACCACAATATAGTGCGAAAATTAAAATCAATAAAAATAAAATGCAGTGATAAAATAAATATTTTTATCAAAAGGAAAATATAGTCTTAAAGTTCGCAAGATACGACAAAGAAAAAAAAAAGCATATGCAGCTCTTACCACTGAATTTAACTATGCATATATTTTACATGTGACCTCCATAAGGCGGAAACCTGCATATTACAAAGTTTTTTCCAGTCCTGTGAACTTCCGTCTTAGACAGGTTTCACTGTATATATATTTGTATTGTAATTCTAACATTTGCATGGCATATGAATAATACGGGGATATTGATAATAAAACATGTAGAACTCATTAATTTCAAATCGAATCCTTTTATCTCAAATTTATGAGTATTTGACAGTTCTAACGGTTTAAAACTGGGTTTAAATCAGTATCACGTCAAAAACTATACATTAAACTGCCAACTCTTTATGTGATAAACATGTAATATCTTTAAATTTAAACGTCGGCTGTGGGACATAGGGGATGATTATGATTAAAATTTTCTTATTTAGAGTTCTCTGCAAATAAGGAGAAGGATTCTGAAAGAAAAAAAAAAAAGTTAGTGCCACAATTTGTCGATGGGGGGAATATGGCACTGAAAAACGTAGAAAACCACAAAAAATGAAAAACTTCGAAAAAATTTTTTTTTATAAGAATCTTTTTCCTATGTCTTGAATAGTATATATGTGTAAAAATTTTGATGTTATTCCACTTACCAGTTCAGGGCATGGAGAACTCAAAATAGGGACACTGAAATTTTAACCACCCTATATATATTTTTTTTAATGTATTCTGTTTTGTAATTTGCAGATTGTATGACAAGGAACTACAAGAAGTTCAACGCTTATCCAACAATCTTGGTTTGGGAATCGGAGTGTTCCAAGGCTTGACCAACCTTGCCTTAAATGGTTTGTGCCCAATATTATTATTCACCCTTTGCAGAAGTTAGCAGTAAATGATAGAATGAGATTGCTCGTTCACTTGACGAATGAACGTTCTCATTTTCATTCAGTGAAAAGAATGAGAATAAGTCGAAAGCGTGCATTCTCTTTTTAAAATAATGTAAATGAAAGATAATATATTCACCAGACTGAATGGTTTTGTTCACATCTAATTCTCAGATTAAAATTTTAATGAGGATTAAAATTCAATTTCCAGGTAAGTTTCCTGTGAGATTAACTAATGTTAGCTGAGATTTCTACACCCGTAAAGTTATGCTGCATGAATGTTTTTCTTAGGCATGTCTTCTCCTCCACTTCTTGTTAAACAAGTTTTAAATAATAAAAGAAGTGGCGAATTAGAAAATGTATGAAGCAATTGAAAGCAAGAAAATTAAATAAGCATATGTTACAGAAGGGACAGGAGAATTAAAAAGGGGTGTAGAAATATGTAAAAAGAAAAACAGATGAAAATATAGGAAGAAGTTTATGAAAAAGTGTCTACCTCCCTTTTTAATCTACCAAAAGGCATAGGACCCTTGCAAGAGATCCCAATTTTTACTTTTTTTTTTTCTTCTTGAGTTTGTTTTTTTAAGTTTATTTCCGTGTATTTCATTGTTTACCTTCTTATTTTCTTTGGGGTTTCCGTATGGTTCTGCTAACATTGTCCCATGTCTACCCATGTGCATGTCCAAATAAAACAGGCTGAAGGAAAGTGTAATGCAACAAACCCTTGATTTGACAGATTGATAAGGACTAAAGGATGTCCGTGAAATCACAAATCCTTTTGAAGGATGACATTTTAATATTGTGACATCATAGTTGTGATACTATAATGTGAAGCATTTAGATCATTTATTTCAACATGTTTTGCTATTTAAATATGCAATAATGTCTTGATAGCGAAGGTGTTTCCGCTGTGAAGGTTCTTCAGGAAAATATAAAATTATCTGTTTAATCAACAGTTTT
>QLNU02003225.1:105001376-105011838 GCA_006491805.2 Dysdera silvatica | reverse complement strand
TGATTATAAACCAATTAATGCGTTTTTATTATTTCATTACGTTCCATTAACTTTATTGCGACATCATTTAGAACGGCATAGTTTAAAATTTTTTTACGAGAAGTTTGTACTTCCGGAAAAAATAAATGCGGAAAGGTTGAATTAGTGTTGTTGTAGCTGGAGGAATTTGAAGTTTCATGCAATTGTTCTGAAAGTCACTATATGTAGATGAGTCAGTGGATCTAATCCAAGAATCCAATATGACACAAGGTGGTAGTGTGTGGGGGGTCTTAAAGTAGAAAGAAGCAATTTAAAAACCCTTCGTTCATGATTTCTGTACTCATTTTACAAGATTTTGTGTATGTTTTGTAAACATTAGTGGCACGAAACATGTGTGACGTCAAACTTGAGGCTTAATTCAGTCGATTCTAGCAAACGTAACAATTAACCTTTCAATTTTCCATCCATTGATAAGTAAGGGCATATAAAAGTGTATGAGTGGGTCACAGATTACGCGGACGAAACTAAATTTTTTTCATCTTTGTGAGATAATGTTCTGTTATTTGGTATGAAATATGCAAAACTACTCTGATCAGCATTAAATATTTGGCTCTTTGAGCAATGTGCAAATGCATGACGTGATGTTAACACGAATTTAGTTGCTGTGTTTTCTACAGCTTCTTTATTTTAATTTTTAGCTAAGGTTGTATGTTTCGTAACTTTACGAGAATATATACTCATATTTTTATTCTGTATATAAAACTCTTTGAAATCATACAGTTCCTAATGTTTAAACCCTTTTCTTTATGATAAGCGCATCTCTTTTAGTCTGCATCATGTACGAATATACACTTACACAGTGTGTTTGAATTTTTCTAACAGTGTGCATTGAATTAATTTATATTTCTTCCTATTTGTCCCAAATTCCGTAATATATTTTTTAAAATGACTTATTTCATAACCCACTGCTTTTCGACATCGTCTTTGATTCTGTTGAAGTTTCTTTCTTTTACAAGAATTGCAATAGCTCACAATGTTTCTCATTTCTTTCAAAGTACAATTTTCCCCGCAAAAATCATTATCAGATGTATAATATAAACGGTTGTTATTAAAAGTGTGAATTACAGAACTGTTATTATCGTCAGAAATATAATCTATGTTGCTGTTGCCATTTATGCTATCATCGTTCTTAAAATCTAACGTTACTTCTCATTCTCAAAAATTATTCTATTTACTATAATTTCTCCAAATGCAGGTAATGATCTCCCACTTTCATGTCATTAATTACATGAATGATGATGATCACAGATGGATCTGTTCCGTATTTTTTCAATAGCTAAGTTTAACATACCGGCTAGAATATTGATTAAAGTTCCCATAATTACAATATTTACATTAACTATTATAACACTGCGTTACCCAGTAGTGCATTAATCAACACCAAATTGTTTTAACGAAATGTTTTAAAGCCGTGAATAATAGACGCTGACAGGATTTGCATTTGGGGCAGAACACCATTTTACTACAATTTAAATTTTAATGCCACTTTTAGTTCAGTATTTTTATTTGCTTGATTTAGGGAGCAGCTTCCCCCCACCTCCCTCCGCATACATCCATGCTTGGAATTAAAATTATATAGGAGACTAAAACTCAATAGGCCTTTATAATTTATTCTCATAAAAAAAGGTCATGCTCCCCCCCCTCTCACAACACAAAAAATGCCATAGTTACTCTTCGTTCACGAAAAGAAGTCCGATGGAATAGTTAGAAATAACGGGAGGTGACGTTACAAACGGCCTATCCCATTACAGCAGAGGAGGACTCCAATTTCAGAACTTGATTTTGGCGCCGACAAACGTTCACCAAAAAACAGTTCTGAAATTGTAGTTCTCCTCTGCAGTAATGAACTAGCCTGTTTGTGACGTCACCTCCCGTTATTTCTAACTGTTCCATCCAACTTCTTTTCGTGAACGAACAGTATGCCTACGGTGCCTGTAATCGTTCTTTTCTTTCTGAATATTTAATGAATTGAGATAAATATTGATTTCTGCCATAAGCTAGTAGGTTAATGAATAAATCACAACTCTATTACGAAAATGGAAAAGTTATATGTTCCATCGTATAGTTCAATAAAAAATAATTACACATTGGTTCTTAGAAATTAGGAATGTTTAGAAGTAGTAGGTGTATCGATATTCCGATAGAGTGATATGGGGAAATATTCGTGCGTTTTTCTGGGAATAGGAATTATCAATACTTTTTTTTTTAAAATGTCGATAACAAAACAGGTAAGCTTTTCTGGGGGGGGTATGGCCCCCCCAGAAAAATTTCGTAGTTACGCCTATGTCAGTGAGTCAATCATCGAATGATTTGGTACACCGTTAATGTACACTGACTGTCAACAAGTTGAAAGCAGCAAATGAAAAATTGTATTAACCCACGAAATAATGAAATGTAAATTTTATCTATCTTGGTTGTGATGAGCGGTTGGGATGCGGAATTGTAAATTAAGCAGTGTCGTCGGAACATTCTGTCATTGGTGGTAGTGTTGGGAGGGGGCGCTGAGAGACAGAATGGAGCGTTTGTTTGTTTGTTTGTTTTTTGGTTTTACGGCTCAAAGACTACAGTGGTCATGCTGCGCCGGGACCTACTGTTTTCCGAGGAATCCGAACCTCTTAAGGCCTAGGGAACCAAACCCCGGACTACAGTGAGCAGTGCGATCTTTTAGAATGGAGCAGCGGAGACTTAAAAAAACACTGCGCTGGAACGATGTTCCGACTACACTACATCCCTAGTTATGATACATTAGAAACAACGTGTGTATATGAACATGCTCAAATGAGCTGTTTGCATACAAAAAGTTGGTAAAAATAATATGAATAATCTTATGGCTATAAACCTCCGTTCTATGTAAAAAGGTGTATCAAAATTTGTAATATTATTTATTACCTTATGTGATATATGCTTTATAATATATCGGATATGTAAAAAATTATAATATATAATAAAACTCTTCAACAGTATACATTTACCGGACAGAAAAATTTTTCCATAAAAGAGAGGTGACCCTATCTGAGAGGTGTCCATTAGAAGGGATATATTTAATCTTATTATTTAATATCTTATGACAGTATTAGTTTTTATTCTGGAGACTAATATGTGTGAGAGTTTATAATATTTCTCTATGAAGGTAAGCCAGTGCCTTGGCATTAAAAAAGCAATGAAACATTTGTGGAATTTTAATTATATTATGGCTAACATGGAGAATTTAAAAGCTAATTTATAATTAATTAATTTGTTTATTACTATTAAAATGAATGAGTGGGGTAGGGTGATGGATGGTCGGTTGTATTTTTATGGCACAAGGACAACAATGGTCATTCTGCACCAGACAAGGTGTAATTATTTTACTGCAATACATGTATGATATTGGAATATGTATGTAATATTAGAATATATGTATAATATTGCAATATATTGTTTGTTTGTGATTTTACGGCGCAAGGACTACAGTGGTCATACTGCGCCGGGACCTACCGTTTTCCAAGGAGTCCAAACCTCTTAAGATCTAGGGAACCAAACTCAACGACGACAGTGAGCAGTGCGATCTTTATGAGATCTCTGAGTAAGCTTTCTTTGCACACATTGGAAGTCAAGCCACGGTTAACGGCGCACTAGGCGAATGTGTTACCACACTGCACCACTGTAGAGCCTATTGCAATATATGTATAATATTGCGATATATGTACAATATTGCCATATATATATATATAATATTGAAATACACTGTTCAAAACCATTAGGGGATATTGTGGTTTTGGATATAAACTGCAGATGAACTGCTTTGTTGGCTGATGTTTGATCCATAGGTATTGTAAGCTATGAGGAAAGGAAATTACTCATGGAATAAGGACTAATTAAATTTTATTTACGCTTTTTGTCGGAAAACAAAAAATGCACATTTCGTACATGTCATAAAAACGAACAAGAAATGTAATTTCTTTGATAAAAATGAGTTTTAATGAGGAGTGTGGTTTCCCCCGACCGAAAGCAATGTTACACATCTGTGAGGAATGGAATCAACGAGGGACTGGGGTATTCTCTCCCACTCCTGCAGAAGAGTGGTTTTCAGATGCTGAACAGTTTCTGGGGGTTTAATCAACCAGCAACCCTTCTTCCTAGAATGTTCTAAACATATTCGATTGGGTTCATGTCTGGAAAACATACTTGCCAATTCATTCCAAGGATTCCTTCATCAAAACGAAAGTCATTCACTAGCCGAGCACAATGTGAAGTGGCGTTATCATCCATGAAGATGAATCAATCTCCGATTGCTGCAGTGTCAGCCTCCTTCAAATCGAACACTTTCGCTCACGAATGTGGAATTATTCTGGAATGTGCTCTCCAAATGATAAGCCACCCATTGTCACGATGTACACTAAAGCAGGATTCGTTTGAGAAGAGAATATTGCGTCACTCATTTCGTCTCTGAGATGCTCTTATGCCCACTTTCTGCGGGCAGCACTATGGCCCGCAATTAAAGAAACACAAACCATAGGCCTGCGAGCATATAAATCAAAACGATGGAGTTCGTTTTGATTTATATGCTCGTTTTTGGAATTGAAACTCTGGTGCCGGTAGCCCTTAGAAGGTGCTGTTGCAAAAGAGTGAGGTTCACACTGCGGTTTCTTTTGGCCGTTAGTGTCAAATATTTGTCCTCATTTTGTGTTGTTGCATGCCTGCGACCTTGTCCTGGTCTTTGGCTAACATTTCCTGTTTCCAAAAACCGATTCCATAGTCCAGAAATGACACTTCAGGACATTTTAAAGGCTTCCTCTACAATGGCATGCATTTGTCCCGCCTGTAAACGACCGATACCCCTCCAGGTTACCGATTCAGATTCGGGTACATCATGCTGTTGAGACATCGTATTTGCTGTTACGAAGCATTCAATGCATGTCAGTTGTTTCTAATCTCCTCCTACATAACGAATGCTGCAGCTTTTCACTTCTTATCAAGAACGAGTAATTTTTAACGTCACAGAAAAAACTTGCATATTCCCCAAGTTTGTAAACATCAACATTTTCCTTTTTAATAGATTTCCTTTACTTATTATTAAAAATTAAAAACTAGTCAATTATATGGCTGTTTCATACCAAACTCACAATATCCTGTAATTATTTTGAGAAGTGTATATGTATAATATTGTAATACAGAGGGTGTTTATACACGTTTATAATGACTTTGACAGCGTATATAAAATACCTACAATAAAAAAAGTATTCTCTAATATAATCTATCTGATAGCCCTGTTTTTGAATTATCATATTACATCTAGATTTCTACGATAATAGGACTTTTCGTAAAGTCACAAACGGGATTTTCTCCAATTCCTCCTCCACATCTTTCCACAGTCCATCCAAGGTAGTGGGTTGGCGTTTTGAAAGAGATTGTTTTAAAAGTCCAAATGCACAGTAATTACACAGGGTGTTGAGTCAGTGCTACATCTTGAGCCTTGGTAGGAATATGGCTAACTATTATTGACTTGATTCCTGTTTCTTGTCTCTTTTTTTTTTTTAGAAATGCGGTTATACTTTTGGAGGTGTGGCTACTCGCTTTGTCCTGATGGAGTTCCACATTTTAAAAATCAGTAGAATACAATTTTGGAATATCTCCTTTAAAAATAGGAGTCAGAACATTATTTTGATAATATGTAGAGTTGATTTTTGGATTTTTTCAACTTTTCTTATTTTTAATTTTCCGTTATAAGAGATGCCAGCGATAACCATAAATCCTTTACTGAAAATTTCTTTGTTCTCTTCAAACTAAACGTTTGAGTCTCTCGGTCCTCTTTTTCGATAATAAATCGATCTTTTTTTATTATAATTAATCATTTAAATAAATCCATACTTCGTCAGTTGTAACCATTTTTCCCATCTATTTCCTGCTAAGTAACTTTCATATAACAATCTGCATCTAGTCGTCAACTCAGTAACATACGGAGGTAGCAGATCATGAACTGTACTTTTGTTTTAATTAAATTCAAATCTTTATTAATTATTTTATTTATAGTTGATGCTGATGTATGCACAGCTTTTGCAATAGTTCTTTGAGGTTTTGGATTTTCTTGTAAAACCATAGACTGCACTTTAGAAATATTAGAAATAGTACGAACTTTTTTTGGGATATATATATATTTTTTTTTTATTCTCTCTGGTCATTAAAGACTGATGATGTTTTTCATTTTATATTAATAATATAGCTTATTTGTAATTCTTTTTTTAAACTTGAAAACCATGCTCCTCGTATCGTATTTTAATTATTGAATATGAATATTTCTCTTCGGAAAGGGTGAATAAATAGCCTTCAATCCACAACTTCCTTTTGTACGCTATTTCACAGCACAAACTAAATTTTTAGTCGCAAACGATTTTTCAGTCTTCAGGTAATAGCGTGAATGATTTTTTTCAGGGTCGCTATTACTTTTTTTTAATTTAAAATCAAAGTCATTAAAAATATGTGGATATGCATAATATTATAATATATGTATAATATTGTGATATATGTATAACATTGTAATATATATAATATATATATATATAATATAATATATTCGATATGAATAACATTGAAATATGTGGTAATATTATAATATATGTATAATATTGTGATATATGTATAACATTGTAATATATGAATAATATTGTAATATATAAATAACATTGTAATATATATATATATATATATACATACATAATATTGAAATATATGAATAACACTGTAATATATGAATTATAATTGCAAAGTATTATATAAATTACAAAATAATTAACCACAACAATACCTCACTAATTACTCCATGATTGACCACCGCTATGATATCTGCATTCTGTATAGTGCTTAGACGATGGGCAATGACAAGGACGGTCCGGCCTATAACACAGAAAAAGATTCATTACATGCAATAATGGCATAGACCTAACATTGCAAAATTCCAATCATCCACACTAACAGACTAATATATATCCGGATAATCGGAAACACGAGTGTGATTGCATTTAATAACATTACTAAGGGCCAGTAGGCAACTATCTTGGCTGGACACCACATTGCGAAACAAGCTTTCAGGCAAAGAATTGAAACCCAGATCACTGGAATCCAAACTAACAGAATTCCAATTATCCAGACTGGGCCGGAGACATAATTAATAAATCATAATAAATCTGATAATTGGAAATGCAGGTAATTGCATTTAATAGGATCACAAATGGTCAGTAGGCAACTATATTGGTTGGACACCAGATGGCCAAACAACCTTTCAGACAAAGAATTGAAACCCAGATCACTGGAATCTAGTTATCCAGACTGAGACATGTCCTGATAATTGGAAATGAAGGTATTTGCATTTAATATGGTCAAAAGTGGTCAGTGGATAGCCACCATAGACGTCAAATGACTTTTCAGACGAAGGATCGAACTCCGGATAATTAGAATCCAAAACACAATAGAATTCAATTATTCAGACTAACGAAGGCCGAAACAGGCCTGGATAATCGGAAATAAAAAAAAAGTACTTGGGGTGTAATACCGTTACAAAGAGCCAGCATTTGGTTAAAAGGTAGCTATCTGAGGTTGCCATCTAAAGGCATCACAAGGTCAAGTGACTTTATGATGACATCTCAGATGAAGATTCAAGTTCCCAATAATTGGAATTCTACTGTACATCATTCAAAATAAAATAATCAGACACGTTTTAAAAACCTTTTGTGGCATAATCCAGAGCCTCTTGCACCACCTTCTCAGACTCTACATCCAATGCACTAAAACATAAGAGTTCAAAAGATGATCAGAAACTGCAGAACACAGCAAACATACACACACATATATATAATCAATTTAATATTAAAAAATCAAGGTTGATCAAGTCTAGTAAAAACGTTTTTAATGTAAACAAAATAAATAAATAAATTACAGTCAGCCTTAATTGACAACATGTTGAACGGAAATGTAATCAATAACAAGAAATTGCATTTAATTACAACTTTAATGTTTCTTTGCACACATTACATTCCAAGACAGAACTACCATGGGTAATCTGGGATGAGGTTCACAGCTTAAAATAATTTCTGAACCACGATGCATAACCAATTTAATCGGGGGAGGGGGGGGTATTCAAACCCAATCCACATGAAAGAAACTAGGACTTTTGTCATTAAACAGTTATGGGCGGAGGAGGAGGACGATTTTCGAAAGAGGAAAATAATGAATATAGAGTATTTCAAAACTAATGGAACAGACTTTCAGAGGCGATAGAACACATCAAAACGAACTTTTTATCATAGATTGCATGGTCGCAAATGACAAGGTTTCTTCCAGGTACTAGAGAGCTCTTTGAAGTGCAGGTATAAAAGAGATGGTTGTCGTACGCAAGGTCATTAACAACTTGGAATGAATCGGTCGGCACAACAATGTGGAGAAGGCAGACATGTATTTTGTCTCTAGTCTAGCCAATGTTAAGGGCAAAGAATCGCAAAGGCTTTACAGAGAGTGCTTCCCAGCAGGCGGGCTCTCAATCACAGAATGCTTTCTTGCTTGTACCATCAACTGTCTGCAAAGGGATTCTTCAGTGCTGCCATGAGCGGTACAAGTTGTGACAGAAGTGTCAGTATACCGGCTACGTCGAAAGAGATTCTACGTGGGGCAACTAATGTTTGGACATGTGATTTAATTTGTACATTTATTCAATGTCTGCAATTTTCATTTGATGTCATCATACCAAGCAGTTGTTGACGTTTTGTTTTAAATAAAACTTTGTTTTGATGTTTCATGCCAGTTTTTCTTTCTTTTATATGTATATTTTTTTTCCCATTGCACAAGACTGATTGTAGAAAAAAATGGAGAACCCTCTGTAGTACGTAATCTCTTAACTTACAACCATGCATTCTTTGATGAAAAGCGCTTGTTTCAGCATGTTCTATCACCTGTGAAAGTTTGTTCCATTAATTTCGAGAATCACCTTGTGTATATATAATCATTGTCATGCATGTACAGGGTGTTCCAAAAACACACTATCAAAAGTATATAGCCGTGATGCTTGTGCAGAATGGACCATAATGGCCCTTTACATGGGGGGTCGGAAATGAATATCAACGGAATTTTGCATACTTTTATTTCGCAGAGGCGGGATCTATAATGACCAATGGCGCTTACAAACCAAGAAGTTGTCTGCCCCGAAAATTTCAACTCCAGCGCGGGGTTGCTACATTGCCTTGTCAAACAGCTTTCCGGGCGTGTTGGCATTTTTTGTGGTTGCTGAGATTGGCGACTTGATTTTATAATTAGCGCAATTTCATAAAGATTTTAAGGCTCCTACGTAGGGCTGGCAACTTTCCTCAGTGGTGCACTACGAACATAGGAGGCCTCAAGATCCGTGGGAGCCCTCTTGGTTCTAAACAAGAAGTTTAGTTTGAAAAATAAATATCTCGAGACTCGCAACACCGATTAAAGAAGTTTACCTAAGGAGTGTTTCAATTTTTGCTACGAAGGGCAGGGCAGGCCATAGGGGGAAGGGTGAATTGCACAGGGACCCGGTGCGGCCAAGGGAGCCCGGTACTAAAAGGAATAAACCCTCCGCCCAGCATGCGTTAACAAGATCTGTACATGGATCAGTTTAAAATTACTTTGTGCACGTTCATACAAATCGACACCCTCCCCACCTCTGTGATCCATACTGGATCCGTCAATGTCCTGCAGATAAATAATAAATAGCTTGATAATAAAAGTTAGTATCTAAAAATTACCCTTGATCCAGTAACGTACCCAGAAAATTCCTAAAAGGGGTTGGTTCGAATGAGAAGGTTTACCTCTATATCATAGCTTTCGGTAGATCTATTCAGGGGCGGACTGGGCCGCTGGCCAACCAGCCCCTGGTTCGGTGTGTCCTCATGGGCGATAGGACTTGCGTCCTCATGGGCTATAGGACTCGTGCCCTCCTATAATCCAAGCTATGCGCCCTTTGAGAGAACCCAGTCCGCCCCTGCACCTAGTGTTAATATTCTCCCAATTGCGGGAGATTATGGCCCACATGAATCCCTCTCCCGTACGCTTATGTCTTGATCGATTCTGAATTATGATTATGAGCGCCGTCAAGGTGGCCGGGTCGCAGGACTTGTATTTCCATTTACCATGGAAAAAATTTATTTAATAGGGAGAGTTCAAGTATTGTGTAAGCACCTTCGAGGGAGGGGGGTTGCTATTATGCTTATTTCCCCTACGTTAGTTTGTTAATATTTTGAAGTCATCAAAGTGGAGAAATAAAATGGCCAAAAAGTCAATGGTTTGATTCATAAATAGCTTGCCAAAAATTCGACATTCTCGCCAAAAACTGGCGACGGACAAATTTAGGAAACTAAATTCAAGGGGCGAGCCAAACTTTCAATCACAATTTTCATTGGCTCGAAATTGTTAACTTCCACATTCCGAA
>QLNU02003225.1:104971295-105001276 GCA_006491805.2 Dysdera silvatica | reverse complement strand
TAATTAAATAATTTTGCATGGAAATGAGGGAAAAAGAAAATTTTCGATCGCTGAAACGGCAGCAAATGTTGCTGATGGGCAAATTGGTTCATCAACGCAATCCGCATATCAACGTGAACTACTCTTTCGAACAGCTCATCTGTTCTTGGATTATAATTCTTCTACACATAAGGGCTGTAATCAGGGGGCAGGGCTTAGCCCCCTCCCCTCCCGAAAAATAATCTTGCCTTCATTTTTTTTTTCTGAAAATCAATTATTGCAGAACTGAAGAATCAAAAAGATTTCGATGTCAAAGATTGCATTAATTTTGTTTTAAATTTTTTGTTTTGTACAAGACAATCTAAATTGTTCTTTGATTCTGAAACTGTATTCAAAATAGATTTTTACTACAGATGTTTTTACATGTTCTTTTTACAAGTCTGTCTTAACTTGGGATATAGTAAGGAGAAATGGATAACAGTTCAGTGCCCTTTGTAGTCAGAGTTTATTTCAGGCATGCATCTAACTTACAAAATCGATCATTCAGCCCCGAGATATTTTATATAATATACAGGATGTCTTATAATGGTTATACAACCCTTAATAACTGAAGTTTTGTTCAACACAAAAAGTTTGTTTATATCTCACTTTATATATTTTTTAAATGCTCTATCTTCCTATATTATGAAGAATCACACTGAAATATCGACAGTTTGTTAAAAAATACATAATGCACTTTATTTTCTTTTATTTCAAATTTCACCCTACATATTTTTTTTACATAAGAGTCCACTAAAATTTTTCCATTTTCTCAATGAAAATTTTCCTATTATTTTTCGCAATTGACGTTTGAAAATTAAAATGGATGTAAATTTGTGTCCACTTACGTCGGTTTCCATCTTGAGATATCGACTTGGTGAGGTTTCCCCGTACCTAGTACATTAGACCAAACAAAATCTTAAGAAATGTTGACTTATCCGAGGGTCGAGTTAGCAGGATTCCACTGTATCGTGATTTGTAATTAATTACTAAGCTATACACTATTGACATTTTTTTATTAACCTTTAAAAAAAGTTTGAAATTTAATGCAAATACAAGGTATAACGTGTAAACAATAAATTTACGTTGAAACCCCCCTCTTAACGGACACCACTCTTTTCTGGTCAGATAAAAAACTGATTTACAATAATGGATTTCAAACCCCTGATTAGATTCAACCTCAGATATGGACGCGTATATTGTTTTTATGATTCATTCCATTAGATTGGAACCCCTGTATGGACAAAATGCTTTTGAACTTTGACCCTCACGTCATTTCTTACAGCAAGAAATTTAAGATAAACAGGATAAGAGCTAAGTTGAATTTTCCCTACCATTTATAAAGAGTGGAAATCGACTTGGATTTGACGATTTAAATGACTAATGCTTAAAAGAGTCGTTGATAATAAATAAATCATATATAATGATAACTGGTCAAAACAAGTAAACAATTATCAACACAAATATCACAGTTCAAATTTATTATCGTTTGACTACCATACAGGTCCTGTAAATGTAACGATGGAAAATCGGCACACTTTATCACGCAATTAAAAATACATTTTGAAAGAAGACTGGTGAGTAAAACCCACCAAACAGCTATTGATAAATTTTTTTCCAAGGCAAATAAATTTTAATATTTAACTTTTTTTTTTTTTTGTAAATTTACGTGTTACATCCAACAAATGCTTACATTGGCTATGGCTAAACTTGTCTTACTTGCTAAAAAATACCCAAGTTTCGAAAGGAAGTATTTAAATGATTGAAATGTAATATTTCACCTACTTCAGAATGATCCCCCCCACCCCCACATCTCTTTTACGATCACCCTTCTTTTATGACCAAATTTTTCTGTCCAGAGGGTGACCACTAGCGAGGAGGATTCACTGTATAATTTTAAAGAATTAAAAATGGACTTAAATTTACTCTCAATTTAGAATATCAGCAATATCAGCATGTTTATTCTCAGTAATCAAAAAAAAATTAAGGATATATTGTTTATTTTTTTTTAATTAAATAATTGCGTGAAGTCCAGTGAGCTGCGAACCTTTTTCTAAATAAGGCTTTGCAAAATATTAAGCAAATCACTAAAACTATCTGTTGGTGATATTGAATTACTGTAAATGTAGTTAGTAATTAATATTCCAGTGCAAGATCGGTGATATACCAGTGTTCATTCTAGGCTTATTTCAGGGAGTGCCAAAACAAAAACAAAAAATTATTAAACAAATCCGCTAATCAACAATTTACTTGAACTCTCTGCGCCTATAGTTTGTCCACGGTGAGCTGGCATGCAGTCCCGTTAGCAAACGGCTTGTTCTATTGCAGTAGAGGGTAGAGTGTCTTACAGAACTTGTTTTCTGTGTGGGAAAAACAAGTTCTGGAAGACATTCTACCCTCTACTGCAATAAAACAACCCATCTGCTAATGGGATCGGATGCCCAGTCTGCGCGAACGGACTATACCCATTCCACCATTTTCGCTAGAAAACACCCATTCCCTGCTCGAGGTCAAGAGGACCGATGCCAAGAGATTTGGCTTTGTTCATGCCATGATCACATGATTTTTTAGCGCTGAAGTCTGGTGTCATGGCTATGGAGTAGCATATAATGGGGGGTGGGAGAGGAGAGAACTCACTGTTCAATGAAATTGCGAAAATGCTATGCTATATAGCAGATTAAAATGAAAAAAATTTTCCCGACCTCAATTTTTGTCTGTCCCTCCTAACTTCTTCCTCTGGCTACAGGCCTGCTTTTTACTCATCGGTATTTTCTCCTTTGAAAAATTAGTTCTAACAGCCATTCCACTTGAAACATCAATCACAAAATTTCAGACACTTTTTTTTTTGTAATACAAAAAAAAAGTGTCTCATGGAGCATTTCCTCTTTATCACCTTTTTTATGCAAAAGAATTACTGTTGCAGAATCCCATTGGTTTGGTATGTTACCGCTGTTAAGACATTTGGTAAAGAATTTTGCAAGTATGTCTTCTACATATTCTCCAGCTTCTTTTAGGATATCTAATGTAATACCATCATCACCAGGGGCTCTTCCTTTCTTCATATTTTTTATTGCAAATGAAACTTCTTCTTTTAAGATTTTAGGAGCTGTTCCTTCGACTATTTCAATGTCTTCGTTTAATTCACTGTTACTTTCGTATAGATTTTTGTAGAATTCTTCAACTCTTCTAAGTATTTCTTCCCTATTTCTTGTTACGGTGCCATCCTCTCCTTTTAATGCAATGATGTGTTTCTTCCCAACAGATAAACTTCCTTTAACAACCCTAAGGCTCTTGTTATTTTCAATGGCTTTCCTTACTAGCTCACAGTTGAATTTTCTTATGTCTTCTTTCATGCTTTTGCGCAGAGTTTTACAAAGTTCTATGTACTCAATCCTGGAACTGGTATTTCGATTGTCCACCTTCATATCTCTTCGCCTTTTCATGAGCTGTTTCGTCTTCTCAGATAATTTGCTATTGTGCTTTTTACAGGTTACACCACCAATTTCCCCAGCAGTTTCAACTATTGTCTTAACAATGTTTTCATTTGCTTCTGAGATGTCAACTTCTTCAATAAGTCCTTCCAGTGCAGAAAAGCGATTTTTTAATTCCAACTTGAATGCCTCGGTATTTTCTTTTAATTTCTTTAAATCCACCCTCTTACTTACTTGTTTCCTAATGAGCTTCTGTCGTTCTAATTTAGTATTTAAGTGCACTTTACATCTCACCATTCGATGATCACTTCCAGTATTAAATCTGTTCAGTACACTGCAATCTTCAATAATTGATTTCTTGTTTGCCAGGATATAGTCAATTTCACTAGTTCCCCCATTTGGGTGTTTCCATGTCCATTTTCTTTGCGGTTTCTTCTTAAAAAATGAATTCATGATGCTAAGATTTTCAGCTTCTGCAAATTCGATGAGTTGATCGCCACGTTCATTCCTTTCCCCATATCCGTATTTACCAACCGATGTCTCTCCTTGTTCCTGTTGTCCAATTCTTGCATTGAAATCCCCCATGATGAGCTTGATATGTTGTTTCCCTTTGGTGTGTAACTCTTTGATTTCTTCATAAAATTCTTCAACCTCTTCGTCGGTATGGCTTGATGTTGGTGCATATACCTGTACTATTTGAAGTTGGTATCGCTGGGTTAGTTGAACAACGAGCCTCGCTGCTCGATCTGACGTGCTTTCGACTTCAAGAAGGTAGTCTTTAATTCTTTTGTTGATTAAGAAGCCAACACCACTTGTTCTTCCAGTTTCCGTTCCTCTATAATAAAACAAATGTCCACTTTTAAGTTCCACCAACTCTTCACCTTTTCTTCTAACTTCACTGAGTCCTACAATGTCCCATTTGATCTTGTCAAGTTCCTCTTCCAATTCCTGAAGTTTTGCTTCAGAAGCAAGGGATCGTCCATTATACGTTGCCAAGGTCAATAACAAACGGCAGCCTGGGCCATTCCAGTGATTCTTAGCACCCCCTGCTTTCATGCCACACTGACCGCTGCCTTGATCAGGAGCACTCCAGCACCTGGAGACTAGGGGCCATGGTTTCTGGTGTGTCAACATAATGGAGGAATTAGCCATAATTTCACCACGCTGGCTAGACGGGTTGGTGAATTAGCCCTCCCCTTCCGCCTTTCTATCCGTGCAGCAAATATTAATTTGCCTCATAAATAGAAAGCCCAGCCTGCACCACTTGAAGGCGGGGTAGGACACTAGGTTACTGGCCTGGCCGGTTCCACACATCGTCACATACGTTCAGCGTGTGGGTCTCCTTCCAGTTAGATACCAGCAACCCTTTTGCAGGCCATATACAGCTACATAAATCTCATTAATCATAATTATAACGTTTAATGTCATTACGTGAATGTGTGTCACTTATTTTAAGTTTTTAGGATAAATCCCATGTCATTAATTACATTTAAAATGTTCAATTTCATTATGTATGTCAATTCTTGCGTTTCTTAATTGGTCGTTATGTAAAAATATCTGATTATTATTTTGTATGATTTACTTACATTGTAAATTTTACAATGTAATCAAAATACGTGAAATAAATAAAATTATTTCGTGGGTGTTGAAAATCAAGTAAAAATAAATTCCCCCACGAAAACTCACAAAAGTCTCGCCCCGGTGGCTTTGTGTGTTGACCATTATTTGGCAATTGTGTTATCCCTGTGAAGGGTAATAATATCTTACATCCTTATATATGGAGGAAAGGGCAGTTGTCCTTGTTCGTCTTGTAGGTCAAGACACTCCGGGCTATACGGAAGGACCCTGGTTTGAATCCCGGATGAGGACAGCATCTCTTTTTCTCCTAAACAAAAACAGATCTAGTTTGAGCTTGTTTCTATGTAGGTGTCGAAAATTAAGTAAAAATAAATTCCTCCACGAAAACTCACAAAAACGCCCCGGTGGTTTTGTGTGTTGACCATTATTTGGAAATTGTGTTATCCCTGTGAAGGGTAATAATATCTTACAAATTAATATATGGAGAAAAATGCGTTTGTTCTTGTCCTCATTCGTCCAGTAGGTCAAGACACCAAGGGCTCAATGCGTTGACCCTGGTTCGAATCCAGGATGAGGACGGCACCTCTTTTTCTCCTAAACAAAAACTAGCTCTAGTTTGAGCTTATTTCTATGTGAGTGTCAAAAATTAAGTAAAAATAAATTCTCTCACGAAAACTCACAAAAATCTCGCCCCGGTGGCTTTGTGTGTTGACCATTATTTGGCAATTGCGTTATCCCTGCGAAGGGTAATAATATCTTGCAAAATAGACTATGGTGGGCCTTAGTTTGGAGACTCCTGGTGTAGATTGAAGAGAATTTTATGAGGGTTCCAAAAAAACCAGGGTCCCTCTGTTCGGGGGGACCCTGATTCAAATCTAGGATGGGGATGGCATCTCTTTTTCCCCTAAAATAAAAAAGCTTTAGCTTGAGCTATTTATATGTGTGCCGAAAATTATTGTATAATAAATTTTCCCACGAAAAAACCCGCCCCGGTGGCTTTGTGTGTTGACCATTATTTGGCAATTGTGTTATCCCTGAGCAGGGTAATAATATCTTACATAATGTATTCAATGGTGCAGTGATCCTTGAATGATGGAAAAAATGAACACTGGATGTATAAAAATCTGCCATATGGTCTGATGAGTCAACATTCACTGTGTTTCCCACTTCAGGTCCTGTGAATATCTGGAGATCATTGCTTGAGGCCTACAATGTTGACTTTTTTAAACCAGGGTGTCTGTCCATTTAGAAAACCTGGAGAAGTTGTGGAAGTTTTTTCCACTAGATAAGTTATGGAAACTTGCAGCGCAAATGCCTAAATCAAGGGAATTTAAGCTCTGTGGTGGTATAGTGTGGTAACACATTCGCCTAGTATGCTGTTAACCTGGGTTTGACTCCCAGCGGTACAAAGTAGATATATACTCAGAGATCTCATAAAGATCGCACTGCTCACTGTAGTCCGGGGTTTGGTTCCCTAGGCCTTAAGAGGTTCAAATTTCTCGGAAAACTGTAGGTCCAGAGGTTCAGGTTCCTCAAAAAATGGTAGGTCCCTGCGCAACATGTCCACTGTTGTCCTCGAGCCATGAAACAACAAACAAACAAGGAAATTTAAAATTCTCAGACATAATATATAGCCTATTATTGAGATTGTGTAATTGAACCCATTTATTAAGAATGCAAGGGAGCCATGTGAAAATATCGTGTTTAGTTAAGTTCGAAACTGAATTTGGCCTGGTTAACAGCACATGGATCGAATCACGGTTAACAGCACATGGATCCCGGGACTCTGGGCCTGTGCCTCTCTTGTCGCCAGCTTTGTTGCTTCTAATTAACTGATAGATGCCATTTTAGTTGTATTGGATTTGAAAGAAAAAGTCCCGTAATTGCTGTAGGCGTTTATTAAACTAAACAATTTCGATGCTGGTGAAAAATCGACTGAATTTAACGAGCTGCTTGGAAAGTAGGAGTGTCAAATAAGGCACCGAGCAGGAAATAGCAGTTACAGCAAAGGGCATTCTATATGCAGTGGTATAGCAATTTAAAAATTAGGGAGGGGGGAATTGAAATTCAAGTATCCTTAAAGTTAATGTGGTCGTGATGCAGTGTTAAAATGAAAGATGTATCCTTACAATTTAATGGAAGCGGGTCTTTGAGCACCAAAGCATCTCCTTTTCTACACCAGTATTTATATAATGGTAACTCCGAGCATCCCACTTTGTTACACACACTCATTGTTTGTTTATACTATGATGATCCCAGGTTTGATTTCCAACTTTAATGCGGAAAAAGAACACTTGCGATTGCTTCCACAGTCGAGTTTGGACTCTCTAGGCCTTAGAGGTTTAGATTCCCTCGGAAAATTGTAGGTCTCAATGCAGCGCAACCCTTACAAAAGCGTTACAAAATTTTCACCATTCAACCTGTACTAACAACAGTTGTTTAACGTTGGGTGTAAGCAATGGCAGTTCTAGGATATTAGGCGAAGAGTGTAAAACCACAAATATAACCGGATTTTATTATATTGCCTATGTGTATAGGTGCAGATCATATACAGGCAGGAAGTTATGTCCTAATTTTTTTTGTTGTTCAGATATGCTACTGAGCGTGGAGTTCAAAGAAAAACTATGACATTCGATAGCCAATTGCTCCTTTGTCAGAGTGAGAGAGCTACGGAATCTTACTAATGTAAAGTTCAAAACATGACATTTTGGGAATGGCATTCACTAGGTAAAGGTAGGCGAGTATTTTGCCCTTCATTTGACAAAGGGAAGATGAATTAGCTCTTGAAACAATGTGTTTTGAACTTCTATGCGAGTGTTGAAATAACAGTTGTTATAGCATAACATGTTGCTGTAAAACTCACACAGACAAATGATATATGACAATAATACTCTTTCCACCTCTTTAGCAAGTAATGTTTGTCACTGGTCAATGTATAAGAAGATTCTGTGGCGTTTGAGAACTACTATTCACTTTATCATGCAAACTTAGTTTGATAAAGTGTAGTAGTAATTTTCAAAATGTTGTGAAACAAGTTGTACCAGTGTTAGCTTACTAATCATGGTAGTCCTACCATCCTCACTGGGAGAAACAAAGCGCCAGTGGCTAAACATGTTAGTCTAATTAACACCGTTAGCTTCGAGGTTTTGACTCACCGTAAAACCACAAGCAAGCAAACAAAACAAACAAATTGTGACTGATATTAAATTGAGAAATTTCAATAAAATTGACTTTTACACATTCTTTTATTTGCATTTTAGGTCTGATGCTCAGAAATAAATTACTGCATCGAAGACAATGGCTGCTAGGTAAATTAGTTTTATTCACAGGCGGTTCGCCTTTACATAACAATTCACTCAATGCTCTAGTTCATAAAATGAGAATTCGCCCATAGATGTGATGCAATAAGCAGGGTTCCCACATGCAGTCTGAAACCTAGAATTGTCAGGGGAATTTGAAATTGTCCTCCAAAAGTCGGGAGGGACAAAATTTTTTTTGGTCAAATCTGGAGAGATCCAGAGAAATCCTTCTAGCCTGTTCTGAATAGTTAAATTTCATGTGAACATGAAGCTATTTGCTCTGAAATCAGTTCAATTCAAAGTTTCATTTGTGATCGATCCAACTTTGCCGTAAAAGTACTTGAAAGTTTGTTTTGCGATCCAGTCGGGGAATTTTCCCAAAAAAGTGAGTGGGAACCATGAAGAAGTATGTTTTCTGCTCCTGAGATAGTTCCCCCTCTCCCGCGAAAACCTACTAATGGCTGTGAAGAAAAGATAATATAACATATAAGCAATGATTTATTTTACATGCAATACAAAACTAAACATATAACAATTATGCAGTGTTCATCTTAGGCGTTTTTGAAGGGTGCTGTGCCCTGCTCCTTTGATTGGATTCCTGTAAAGGGCATCTCTTGCCGACATTAGAGATGAATTAGTTAAGTGAGATGAATGGGTCTTTTTGAACTATTCACAAATGACTCCATACAGATTTTGTAGTTCGATCATGGTTAAGTGATCATGGTTCACAGTTAGGTAGTCTTAGTTCAAAGTCATCCTAGAAACAATGAGGATGTGTCGGAAGGGTCTGGAGCTCCCTCACCCCCATCCTTTTTAGGCTGCTATTTGAGTTCTGACTCTGATATTCCATATTCAGAGGGTGTATCACGAAGGCATTTAAAATGTCACATGTCAGGGGTATATCGAGTTATTGTACAGACCCCTATCTTTTCCTAAGCTTCCATTGTAGCTCGACTCACGATATTTATATTCAGAGTGTGTACAGGGGCACTTAAAATGTTGCATGTCAAGTATCGGGAGATCCCAAGCCCCATCCTTTCTCTAGGCTATTGGAATTGGAATTACGATATTCCGTAGTCAGAAAGTGTGTACCTGGGGCACTTTAAATGTGCATGTCAAAGGCATTGAAGGGTCGCAGAGTCCTCCATCCTTTTCTGACTTCCATTGGAGTTCTGTGCTTGATATTCCGTATTCAGCAGAGAGAATGTCTTGAGGCCACCTGAAATGCGCAGTATTATTAATAAAAATGACATGCAAATGTCAATAAGTAGCATGTAATCTTAATTAATAAATAGCAGTAATGTCAATAAAAAACAAAAAAAAAAAAGGATAACTATTGGTAAACATGTGATATTCATCAATGTTGTTCCTTAGCAATATCAAATGTAGAAGTAGTGGGGATATTTTCTCAGCTAATGATAATTATAGACTCAAAGTTAACCAATTCAACAAAATAATGATGGTAAAAATAAATGGCTCAATAGAATTTCATAAAAGCAGCACCTAAATGGAAGGATGCAGAAAACGGGCACTTCTTTACAATCTGAAGGAAAAAAAAGTTCATGTTCTGTAATTTTGTAATGAAACAAAAATTGGATGTGTATGAAAATTTCAGTGTCTTTTTTCTATTATACATTTTTCACAAACGTTTTATTAGTGATTATTTGTTACAAAATGTTTATGAATTAATGGCAGTTGAAATTAATGCATGTAGCAAAAAAAGAAATGCTAAATCTTTTACCTCAGACAATGAGTATGTTAATTATATTAATGTTAAATTGCTTAATTATATTAATATTAAATAGTTAATTATATTAATAAATGATTAAGTATGTTAATGATAAAAAAATAATTATATTAATATTAAATAATTAATTATATTAATATTAAATAATTAATTATATTAATATTAAACAATTAATTATATTACCGATAAGCAATTTAATTAAAATATTGGTAATTATGACTTACATAATTAATGATACACCTTCATTAATATATACTTATTCCTTGTTTTGGTGACCTTAAATATAGAGGTACAGTGCCTTTTTTGTATTCACAGTGGTAGCCTTGAAGATTCAAAGTACCCTTTTCAGATAGCGCCCTTTTTAATTCTAGGATGATCTCTGCAATTTATGTGTTATATTTTTTATTCATGTAGAAATATTAGTGTTTCATCTAAAGTGAAATAGACAACTCCCTGCCGAACCCTAGTAAAAGCCCTGCCCTTCAACTTAATGGAAGCCTTTGTTATTGCTAAATGTTATACCAACCCTTGGAAAATAACGCATCATCCTTCCCGATGATAATTCAAATTCCATTAGAATCCAGCAAGTGTGAAAAGAAATTTGTTGATTTATAAAAGTTTGTACTCCAACATTTCGCATTTCTTTAATAACCAGTGGTTTTGGCAGCAGATGTTGCAGAATATTTTAAATATAAAAGCACTGTTGCCAGCTTGCAGACTTTAACTACAAGACTACTCAATGGCGGAATGAGCTTGTGGGGGAGGTGTCCACCAGTTAGAATTACCATGGTCTTGAATAACACCCTTCATTTAACATGAAAGTTGGAAATTTTACAGTGAAAAAAGCTATATTTTTGCAAGAGTCATGACCCATGACCCTCCCCATGTAATCTACCCTAGGAGCTACTCTGATAAAAGTTAGCGATTTCATCTATTTTTCCAGATCCGAAATGTTTGTTAAAATCCACTCTCTTTAAGCTCTAAACTAAGCATGTTTGTATCCCTATTTTATAGGCTTACTTTTCATATAGTACAGGATATTTATTGTAAAATACAATTACTACAGGATATTGTTTAACTAAATTATAGTTATATTAATTTAATTATTATTTTGTATGAAGTCTGGATTTTTAAACACCATCTGGCAACACTACCATTCAGTGATTGTAATCACTTGCACTTTCCTGTCTTTGTACTTCGAGATTAAAATTTTACCTGTATGCTTGAAAACTAAAAAATTTAAAACAAGCAACAATGGGAACTAAATCAATTAAGACATTGTTTAAAGGGATTAGTAGCAGTAAAGCTTTGACGTAACCGCGGATATTCATCATGAGTACCTGTGTATTTAGAGCAGAAAAACAATTGCTTTTATCAGGTCATATACCTTGTCCTAATTTTTTTCTAGATGAAACACTGCAAATATGCATTACGTTTTTATTTATATAGAAATATATGTTACAGGATACAAAATACATATTTAAAACTTGTTGAATCCGTACCTTCCTCAGTGTTTAAATATGGTGCAGCCGTTAAATGTTTTTACCCCCTCCCCCCAATACTCCAGCCAGTTCATTTTTCATTTGTTAGAGGTTGAAGTAGTTACAGTGTTGTAACTACTTCTGTAGACGATGGCGAATCAGAAAGTCTTTGCTCCTATTTTTTATTAGCCAAAATAAGGTAAATACAAGTAATTACAAATATACGTACTATTCTACGTACCTTACACTATTTTTCCACATAGTCCCCACACCGGTTCAGACATTTGTCCCATCGCAGCACTAAATTTGAGATGCCCCTGTGGTAGAATTCGTCCGGCTGACTGTGGAACCACCGTCGGACTGCTGTCTTGGCTTCATCGTTGCACGTGAATCGCTGTCCTGCCAGGAACTTCTTCAGCGGACCGAAAACGTGGAAATCACTAGGGGCGAGGTCCGGACTGTATGGTGGGTGGTCCAGACTGTAGGTCCAGACTCTCCCAGTGAAATGACTTGTCGGCGGTTCTGATTGCATACAGTCCGGACCTCGCCCCCTAGTGATTTCCACGTTTTCGGTCCGCTGAAGAAGTTTCTGGCAGGACAGTGATTCACATGTAACGATGAAGCCAAGACAGCAGTCTGACGGTGGTTCCACAGTCAGCCGGATGAATTCTACCACAGGGGCATCTCAAATTTAGTGCTGCGATGGGACAAATGTCTGAACCGGTGTGGGGACTATGTGGAAAAATAGTGTAAGGTACGTATATTTGTAATTACCTGTATGTACCTTATTTTGGCTAATAAAAAATAGGGGCAAAGACTTTCTGATTCGCCCTCGTAGTAGTCGCAGAACTGCAACTACTTCTGCAGGAAAGCTACAATTCTGTTTCAAATAGAAGTAGTAATATTTACTGCATCTAAAATATTAAGTGACATATTTGAAAATTCTTACTAACAGTAAGTTGAACTTTGTTCATTGTTAGTTGTTTTAATTAACATTTTAAGTATCCAGCGACGGTAAAGCCAGGATGTCAGGTTACATGGAAAGTCAAGGGAAGTTTTTTCTGACTAGAAAAGTTACGGAAATTTAAAGTGTAAACGACCAAGTCGGGGGAAATTTAAAATTCTCAGTGTTGTAATAAATGGCCTATTAAAATATTTTCCTGAACTATACTTTTCGTACTGCATTGAATACTGAATTTTTTTGAGGAACGTATTTTCGACTAAACTTCCTTCAAAAATTATCTTTTCGCATGAAAAAAACAAAACAATTTGTGTAAAATCATCAAGCCCATATTTCTCTGGAAAGAATGTTTGCCAAACATAACTAAAACTTGGATGGGGTGGGGGAGAACAGTGCGTTTAACTAAATTACCCCATTTGTGTGAGATTTGGATTAAAACAATCTCCTTTCCTGTACATATAGTTATATAGTAAAGTTTCATTAATCCAAACTAATTAATTGGGACCGAGACTTGTTCAGATTAAACAATTTGCGGATTAAACAAAATCTGTACTATAAAATTTACTGTAAGCTATACTTGTTTAATATTTGTGCACCCACATAAAACAGATGATGAAAAATTCCACTTTCCTTAATGGGAAGTTTCAATTAGTTGCCAACACACAGTGCGCTTCTGTTTGTTTACATCTTGTTCGTTAGTTGCCGTTGGAAAAAACATGCAGCCAACAGGAAAAAAAGTTCGAATGAACCCCATTTTCGTATTAACCAGACTACATATTTCGTAAATGGAACAAGCAATGAAGCTCTAGCTGTGCAGTTGTATAATCGAATTTGCTTATAACGAATTCGAAGGGGGCAAATGTAAATGTCAAAAATAATTATGAAAATTTTATAGTGCAAACAAATGCATTTTTTTTAAATACAATCTTTGTATTTGTAAATTCATTGGATTTTGTGGTCTTGTAATTTGTTTTAATTATGCAAATTTCAGTGGGTTGGAATCACACACATAGAGTTATATGGGTTCATGGGATCTTCTCCCCTAATAATTTAAAATAATTTGAAGTTTTACATATATTGAAATGTATAATAAAATAAATTGCTTATTCCACAATAATTTTGACAACTCTGCTGGTTTTGGTATAATTGATCGCTGAAAATCAATTAAGATTTGGTCCGGAGAACCTTGGAACGTTCAATTCTTAATTGATTTTCACTGATCAATTATAGCAAACAATACATTACAACTGAAGTTTGAAATTAAACTTGGCTAGACACCATGTAAAGCCCTTTAACCTGTTAATCGGGGAATAAAATTTTGTGAAACTTGTTTCACACTGAGGACTTTTTCGAGGATATTTAATTAATTTAAGTGATATAAATATATTTATTTTTACATTTAATTTATTATTAATAATTAAATATAAATATTATTTATAATTAAATATAAATATTATTTATAATTAAATATAAATATTATTTATAATATAATATTATTATAATATATATTATATTAATATAAATATTGGCATAATGTAAATATAATTTATTTAAATGTAAATATAATTTATATTTAAATGTAAATATAATTTATATTTAAATGTAATATAATTTATTAAATGTAAATATAATTTATATTTAAATGTAAATATAATTTATATTTAAATGTAAATATAATTATATTTAAATATATTATTTATAATTAATTTATATTTATTTATTATATTTATTATTTATTTATATTTATTATTTATTTATATTTATTATTTATTTATATTTATTTATTATATTTATTATTTATTTATATTTATTTATTATATTTAATTAATTTCAGTGATATTAAATATATTTAATTTCAATGATGAAAAATGTCGTCATTCGCATTTTGGTAGTCTTCTGGGCATGACGAAAAATGTCGTCATTCGTATTTTGGTAGTCTCCCGGGCATGACGAAAAATGTCGTCATACCCAGTTAACAGGTTAAATACTTCGATCCCAACCTAATTCATTGGTTGCAGAATGGAAGAAAACGGAAGTTGTATTTGGTAGGAGACGTCTTATTTTAACATTAGGATGGTGCTATGCTGAAGGTGCACATGTCCAGGTTTTGCAATAATTGTCATACAGAGGGCGTAGTAATTCAAAAATTATATGGGGCGATCAAGCCCCTCTTCTTTCTATGTCACCGTGTCATAAACCGGATGGATTTTTTTAATATATAATTTAAAAAAAAAAAAATGTAACGCGAGAACTATCTTTCTATTCATCTTTCTGTTTTTTAAAAACTTTTTGTACGAACGACTCGCGACTTTCCTTCGTTATTGCGGTGCCACAACGTCTACCAAGTTCCTCACTACTGTTCCATTGTCTAGCCTTCACTCCCTTGCACTGTAAATGTATAATTAACCCGTCCTGTGTCGCGCTGCGAAAGAAATCAGTTGACTGGTGGTAAGCCAAGCCTTGCGAGGACACCGACCTAAATAGAGAGATCTTCAGTGTCGTTCAGCGAATGCTTACCCATTGGTATTATTGCCTTCACACCATTTACCTCTACCGTCGTTGTCATTCTACTATGACGACTTTGTCATTTCGTCAACATTATTCTCGAGGTTTTTAGTCTCTATGTTGTCTTGGCTCGGGAGTCTTCTGATAACAAGCATGAGAGGTCTTATCAGGAGCGCTGGCCAGAGGCGTCTGTGGTAAGTAGATGCTGCTCGGAACTTTTACATTTCTGTACAGTGTGTTTCTATAACGGTGAGTAAGTGCTGCTTGTGGAATCTGCCAATAATTATAATCTATAACCTCTATTCCCCTTTTCGTTGACTTCTGAAGCTGTTATCAGAGGCGTGGCGAAGAAGATTGTTTCGGGGGGCAAAGGCTGCCTACTACTTGTTCATTGTGCTTTGAAAGCAAGTTCCCCCCACCTCAGAAAGACAACGTTGGGAAAGGCTGTACTCAAGGTCGAATATGATCTAGTTTGTATCTGTCGGAAGCGGTGGAAAACATCGCTAAGGACATTATGGTTATAGAGCAGGGTTGTTCAACCTTTTGGAGCAGCAGGCCACTTAAAAAATTTTCATGGATCCCGCAGGTCAGCAGTTTTCGGGACAAAGGAAAAAAAAACGTTCTAAGAGCCTCCCTTCACAGTTTCTTCCCCTTATGTGTTTGTTCACTTACGATATGGAAACCTACTGTTCCCTATACTGTTTCTTCCCCTTATTCGTTTGTTCACTTACGATATGGAAACCCTCGTTACTGTTCCCTATACTGTTCCTGCGGTTTTTCCTTATTTCTGGGGGGGATCCATTTTTTTTTATTCCAAACGATTATCGGCAGGCCGTATGTTGGACAACCCTATTATAGAGAGTACCGGTATATACAGCTTTTACTCTACGTCTAGGATGTAGGCCCGTTTTACGTACTATTTATGTCGCAGGGCGGCAGTACGTCTTTTAGGGTGGGATCGACTGTTTAACGTGATGTCCGAATCTTGATACATTTACGCATAACCACGATTCCTGGGAGTTGGATGGTTCAGATGGTCCGAAGACAGGGACGGATGAAGACCACAGTGGGCCCCAGGGCACACGGGAAAAAATGGGCCCCTGCCTTGTATTGTATGTACAAAGCTCACTCCACCAGACTGGACAAGGTGCTGAACATTTTAAAAACTTCTTAATTCTGATATCTCATACAGTAAGTAAATGAATAGTCTACTCCTAAACTCGTACTTCACGCGCTTTGGTTGCAGCAAATTTTTTAATAGTCTCTGCTGAATTGGCTTTTACTTTTGCACCGTCTCACCCATAGACATCTATTGGAAGAAAAACCAGCACCAATTTGCCAAGTGTGCAATGAACCCATCAGTATTTTACATATTTTAACTCAATGCCCTTATTATAGACTTGCCCGCACTTTAACTCTTCATCATTCTCTGACATTTTAAATGACCATGCTGACCATACGCACGTCTTTAAATTTTTACAGAGAACTGGCTTTTACAACAGTCTTTGATTTTACCATGTTTGGCGCAGTATAGCCCAGATGCTCTTGCGCCATAAAAAATCCAAACAAACAAACAAAATCCGATTCAATGGATAACAACGAAAGCACAAACTTTGCGCAAAAGGCGGGAGATAAAGTTTTGGCTTCGCTCATTATTGATCTCTCTGTCTCTTCCTTTGTATAATTGCGCCATAAAAAAACCAAACAATTGATCAATCTTCCTTTGTATAAACTTTTATAATACGATTATCCTATAATTGTTCTTTATTGCTTTCAGACTTCAGAACTGAAAATGTAATTCGGAAATAACATGTTTTAAAAACACAAGTAATTTTTTTTAGCGTGTTGGTTGCGTGTGGCCCCTATATGGATAATCCGGCCTTGTTTGAGGGCGGCATTTGTAATCTTTGTATACATAAAAGATCATCGATTCCTAATCTTTTCTTTACCAAAAGACCCCTATTAAATATCTTTGGATGTCACCGAACCCCCAAATCTCAAAGTTATCTGGAAGAAGGGAGACATAAATAAATGCTCACATTTCCTATTAAGAGTAAAACCCTCTCATTAGCAGACACTCACTCACTGGGCAGAAAATTTTGCCCGTAAAAGAGGGGTTTCTGCTGGGACGTTTTTGACTCTAAAAACGGTGTCCGTCAAGATGGAGTTTTACTGTATAAAATGCGCATTAACCTGATTACATTTAAAATATAATAACAATACTAAACACCGCATTCATTTATTAATGAGAACGCTGCATCCCACTTACAGGCTTTGTCATATTGGGCTTAATATTTGAAAGCTCAATTCTGGGATCCGATTCTACGTCATTTAGCCGGTTTATATGTTTATTTTTAAGGTGAACAGGAACAGATTACGATTTTTTGTAACTTACGCGGACTCCCCGGACCACAGATTGAGGATTGTTGTAATAGATGATTGAGGAAATCAATTTTTTTCTAAGCTTGCCGCCATTTACTGATAAGAGGATAAAAAGAGGTGCGTAATTGAAATTTTGAGCTAGTCGTAAAAATGCCAACAGCTAAGCAATTTCGTGAATGTGAAATTCCACAAATTTGGAAATTACATGGCAGCAGTATGTCTCGGAGGAAAATTGCTGGGATGACTGGACGCTGTCAATGTACCGTTTCGAATGTTTTCAGGAAGGGAATTGAAGGAACAGTGAAAAGACGTTTGGGTCGGAAACCATGTCCTTCATTAAAAAGCAAACGCAGAATTAACAGGCTTACAACGATAAGGGATTATTCGCCACAAAAATAAAGGGCAACCTAAATGTCTCGTGTTCGACAAGGACAATTTCCAGAATTTTGCAGAATTCCCTGGATATTATATGTACAAAAGCACGTCGAAAACCACCACTAACGTCAAAACATAAAAACGATCGTTTGAGTTTTGACAGAAAGATGACGAGTTGGACCGATGAATGGTATTCAGTCATATTTTCGGAAGGAAAAAAAAATCAATTTGAATGGGCCGGATGTCTGTAGTTTGTACTGACATTATTTAAGGTTCGAACGTTAAATGCAAATGGGAGGTGGTTCGGTCATGGTTTGGGCAGGATTTTCCACTCAAGGAAAAACTCCTATTATATTTCTGAACACACAAATTAAATCTCAACAATACGTCAGAGTACTTGAAAATCTATTGCACGTTTATGGTCAAATTTTAGGAGAGGAAAATTACAAATTTCAGCAGGACAGTGCATCCAAAAGATCGGCTTAAAGGACAGAATTTTGATGTAATTACATGGCCTTTACGTTCACCAGATATTAGCCGCATAGAAAATTTATGGGGCATACTTGCAAGGGAAATATATAAAGATGGGAGACAATTTTATACGATTGACGAACTCAAATTAGCAATCACAGAACAATGGGAGCGCATTCCATGTGAGATACTTTTAAACTTAGTGGAATCCATTCCAAATCGTATATTTGAAGTAATAAAGAATCATGGAGGTTCTACAAAATATTAAAATTATGTAAGTTTTTTTTTTTATTGTAATTCTGTTCATATCAATAATGTGATTTTCTTGTGCAAGTTTACAGCAAATCGCTGAAAGTACTTGTAATGTTGTGAGCGATGCTTCCGAATATATTAAAGTAATTACTGATTCTTTATGTTTGAAGGACACATTTTTTCCTTAAGTTTTTAACAGATTTTAATTAACTGTAGTTTTAATTAACTTTTAATTAACATTAATTTTAAAAACTTTATGTTGCTGGGTCAGGGTTTAAGCTGGCTCAAAACATGCTGTCGCAAAAATGCTAAAATGGGGCAAAAAAGTTGTAGCAAAATGCTAAAAAATATTAGTTGCTTTCGTTGCTAGAAAAATCGTATCAATGAAATTATTTATATCAACGATGCTTAACAGGTGCTGTTAAGAATTTTGAAGAGGAAACAAAAAGGAACAAGAAAAGATCGCTGAAGTGCAAAACGGATATTCTGGAATCGAGGAATCCTGTTTTCAGAGAATAAACTGTGGTTAAAAATGCCTGTCGCATTTTCGCGATGGGCAATAATTTTTTCTTCGCATTTTCGAGCAACTCGTCGCATTTTGCGAAAAATGCGACTGCAGCTTAAACCCTGTGCTGGGTACATTCCTTTGGAAAGTATAATTTAAATACTCAGAGTATGCTCGTAGTAACCGATAACCATTGGTGCAACATACCGTTGTTGTTCTTACGGCATAAAATCCCATAACTCATTTTATTATAACTATTCTTAGATAGTAGCTCAATTGTTAAAACTATGGATAACTAACTATTCCAGGATATTAGCTTAATTGTTAAAACTATGAATAACTATTTTGGGATATTGGCTCAATGGTTAAAACTATGAATAACTATTTTGGGATATGGGCTGAATGGTTAAAACTATTGCTTGTGAGTTCACTTGGCCGTCTGGTGAGCTTACTTGGAGTCCGGTCATGTGTTAGTGCATCGTGATTCGAAATTTACGTTAAGACGTCGATCCCACCTCAGATGGTACGTTGCGTAGTTTGGAATATTAAATAAACGTACATATATTGTGATGTAGGAGGAAAAACGGTTCACACAACGTAATGCCCTTTTGTCAGACGTAGTATAATATTTGGCGTGGTAGTGTGATATTTAACATGGCAGTGCGGTATTTTTATGACTCACTATGGTATTTTATGACCAAACATAGTTCAGTCGAACCTCGTTAAGACGAACACCAAGGGGAACAGAAAATATGTTCGTATTAAAAGTAATTCGTCTTATCAGGAAAGGTACTATGAAGACTATACAATCCGACAGGACTTCAGAAAACTGTTCTTAATTCGTATTCGACTCCAAACAGTGCAAAGAACGCTTACTCAGAGATCTCATAAAGATCGCACTGCTCACTGTAGTCCGGGGTTTGGTTCCCTAGGCCTTAATAGATCCGGATTCATAATTTAACATCGTCGGCTAATATGAAAAAATCGTTGATTTAATAATATTAATGCTAGTCGGTCATATCGGACATCCTTCCTTCGTTGACTTGTCGATTTGGTAACAGTGTAGTCACATCACTGCCACACCAATAGCGAACTTGTCCATTTAAAGCCTTATATATGCTGGTAAGAGGGGAAATAATTAACGCCTGTAACTTAGTAGGTACAGCACCTGACCGGCAATCAGGAGGTCGTGAGTTCGGGTCCCACCAGGTGCCAGAAAATCGTTCTTTTCTTTACGAGTAATTTAACATCTATTGTTGCCACATCATCAGCTAATATGAAAAAACTGTTGCTTTAATAATTTAATAATATCGAGTGATATTTTTTTCTTCCGGTATTATCAATGCTTTTAAACATAGGCGTAACTTGAGGGTTAAATATAGCGTAAACTGGAAAGAGGGAGACAAAAAACCCAAAATTGTATGGGGAAAAGTACGATTTTGCTTCCTTTCTAAAAAAAATGAGGGGGGGGAGCAAGTTCCCCCCCCGCCCCTGTCAGATTTCTCCTATGCTTCTAGAGGCATTTGGTAAATGGGGTGAGAGCTTAACGAAATTATTTTACTGAAGTCGAACACGTAAGCTCAAGTAAGCAAGTCATGTAAGCACAAAGACAGTCCTCTTAGCCAGTAGTGTAGCAATTCAAAACTCACGGGAGGGGAGGGGAGGTCAAGTGTCTTCATAAAATTTCTGTGACGCAGCCTTACAGAATATGTGTTTTGTTAGCCACTGGAAACCCCTTTACGCCACTTCTCTTAGCGTACGAAATTATTTTCTAGCTAATAGCCTTTATTAGGAAATGGTTGCCAATTGCACTGATTCATTTTCTTTACTGTTCTATTTATCTCGTTTACCACCCACATCCTTTCTCCTTTAAATGACGCCAATTTTCGCCAACTTGGCTCTCCTTTGGCGAATACGGAAGCTAACTCAATTTTACCCGCATGTCATTACTGTCTTGACATCGGTTTTTTTTTTCTCTCTTCCCGCATACGTTTTGAAAATGCGCTGTGGCATTTTTTGTTTCTTAAATGAATTTATTTAGACATAGTAATGCAATAGTACATAGCAGAGTACTTTTTGTTTTATTAATTTTTATTGGGAGCCATACGGTGGCGCAGTGTGGTAACGCGTTCGCCTAGTGCGCCGTTAATCCGGGTTCGACTCCCAACAGTGCAAAGAACGCTTACTCAGAGATCTCATAAAGATCGCACTGCTCACTGTAGTCCGGGGTTTGGTTCCCTAGGCCTTAAGAGGTTCGGATTCCTCGGAAAACAGTAGGTCCCGGCGCAGCATAACGGTTGTAGTCCTCGAGCTTTAAAACCACAAACAAATTTTTTATTGGGAAAGGGGGGTACGAGCTAAGTATATATACACACACACACACACACACTGTGCTCTAGGATAAAGCTTCCGTTATCGAAAATCTCACTATATCGAAATTTTTGCGAATTTCCGTGAGAATTAATTACATAGAAAGATCATTCCTGTATATCGAATTTTTTTTAGACAAATCTTGATTTTTTGTTCATGAAATACCTTTTAACATCGTGGTTTTTAATTGGCCACTTTGTTTTAGTGTTTCTATGTATTTTTTTTTTCATGGACTTAATAAGTACGTGCCCTTTTATGATGAGGCACAATTGAAATTTGCTGCGCAGCAAAACAATAGAAAGTTTATTGCACAACTGTATTCTAGTGAAAACTGTCTTAGGCGGAACCTACATAAAGCGGAAACTTGCTCAACACGGAATTTTTTTACGGTCCCTTCAAAAGTCAATGGTAGTTAACATTAGCTACGGAAACTGTCTAACGCGGAAGCGGAAAGCACTATTTAATCCCGTTAAAGAGAAAAGCCTTCATAAAGCGGAAAATCGCTGGCAGGAAGAAAATTTTCTCAGCAGAAAAAGGAAAGAGGGTTGTAATACAATGCAAATAGCAAAGTGGGGGATGACGAACAAAAGGCATTTTACAGATATAGAATGCCCTTGTCCGCATAGGCGTAGCCAGGGGGCGGTTTTGGAGGTTGTAACCCCCATCGTAATGAAATTTTGTATATTTAATATAGGAATATAGGAGTTATAGCTCTGTAACCCTTTCCATTAAGCCTATAACCCTTTATGAACTTTCTGCCTACGACTATGCTTGTCCGACCACATTTTACACACCGCCTACACGCCATAAGCATACCTAGAAACTTTATAAGCGTTACATGCTTACAATGGGGGTGGGGGGTTTGCATTTCTAAAACTCCATTGTATTTACATGTATACTATATACAATTTCATCGCAATGGGGGTTACAATCATAATCGACCCCTCTTACGTATGCCAGTGCCACCCACTTCTTAAATAAAAACGTTCATTATTAACCAGAACGAAAAGTCACTCATATCGACTTTATCAATTCATGGATAAACCCACCGCAAGGGAGAGTATCTTTATACAAGGGAATCATCATCTTTACAAGGGAGGTAATTTATCGTTACAATTTAAGCTTACGTAAGACTTTTTGTATGGTATAAGCAAGTATAGTTTTCATAAAACTTAATTAAAACCACAAAATGATTCAAAAATTAAAATTAATAAAAATAAAATGCAGTGATAAAATAAATATTTTTATCAAAAGAAAATAAATGTAGTCTTAAAGTTCGCAAGATGAGACAAATAAAAACAATTAGCATATGCAGTCATCTCTTACCACTGAATTTAACTATGTATGTATTTGTTTTGCATGTAACCTACATAAGGCGGAAACCTGCATACTACGGAATTTTTTTCCGGTCCCGTGAGTTTCCGCCTTAGCCAGGTTTCACTGTATATGAATACTAACTAAATAACTTACTGTCCTTGCGCCGTAAACTTCACCAGCAAAAATTGCATAATTGTGGAGATATTTATCGATTTTTAGCAATGAACGCTACAGTAAATCACTTTCAATTTTTTAATCAATTTTAAGTAAATTTTACCCCACAGAAAATAATTTTCTTTAATTTTTAATTATATATATATATATACATACACTGAAGTGCCAGAAAAACTGGTACAGGCGTGCGTATGCAAATAACGGAGCTTTGCAACCAATCAGCGTAACGCGATGCTGTCGGCAGCGCCTATATAAGACAAGAGATGTCTGGCAAAGCTGTTAGATCGGTTCTTGCCGCTACAATGGCAGGTTATCAAGATTTAAGTGATTTTGAACGTGGCGTTATAGTCGGCACAAGAGAGATGGGACATAGCATCTCCGAGATAGCGACAAAATTTGGATTTTCGCGTACGACCATTTCACGGGTATACCGTGAATATCAGGAATCCGGTAAAACATCAAATCTCCGACAGCGGTGCGGCCGGAAAAAGACCTTGAAAGAACGGGACATTCGACGACTGACGAGAATCGTTAAACGAGATAGACGTGCAACACTTCCTCAAATTGCCGCGGATTTCAATGCTGGGGCATCAACAAGTGTCAGCGTGCGAACTGTTCAACGAACCATCATTGATATGGGCTTTCGGAGCCGAAGGCCCACTCGTGTACCATTGTTGACTGCACGGCACAAAGCTTTACGCCTCGTCTGGGTCCGCCAACACCGCCATTGGACTGTTGATGACTGGAAACACGTTGCCTGGTCTGACGAGTCTCGTTTCCAATTGCATCAGGCGGATGGACGTGTACGGGTATGGAGACAACCTCATGAATCCATGGACCCTACATGTCAACAGGGGACTGTTCAAGCTGGTGGAGCTTCTGTGATGGTATGGGGCGTGTGCAGTTGGCGTGATATGGGACCCCTGATACGTCTAGAGACAACTCTGACAGGTACGTAAGCATCATGTCCGATCACCTACACCCATTCATGTCCATTGTGCATTCCGACGGACTTGGACAATTTCAGCATGATAATGCGACACCCCACACATCGAGAGTTGCTACCGAGTGGCTCCAGGAACACTCTTCTGACTTTAGACACTTCCATTGGCCACCTAAATCGCCAGACATGAACATTATCGAGCATATCTGGGATGCCTTGCAACGTGCTGTTCAGAAGAGATCTCCAACACCTCGCACTCCTATGGATTTGTGGACTGCCCTGCAGGATTCCTGGTGTGAATTGTCTCCAGGATACCTTCAGACATTAGTCGAGTCCATGCCACGTCGTGTTGCGGCACTTCTGCGTGCGCACGGAGGGGGGCTGCACGATATTAGGTAGGTGTGCCAATTTTTCTGGCACTTCAGTGTGTGTGTGTGTGTATGTCTGCATATATATATATATATATAGTATTTTTAAAGATGTAAGAAAGTTATGTAAAATTGAAATGACAGGAAATTGACAGAAATATAGATAGCAGAAACACAGTAAATTAACAAAAATTTTCACTACCAATAAGTTTAGCAACTTCATAGGAAATACAAAAATAGAGTCAGTAAGTAAAAACAAGCAATTTGAGATAAGAAACGGAGAGAATTCGACAAACATAGCATAATAAATGGAAAATGAAAAACGGGATTCCACGTGTAGGAACTTTTTCAAGGGAGGCTCCAAGCACGTGGTCCTTCAGCAATGGAATGTTTCTGTATGGAAAGTAGCTTAAGCTAAAAAAATTCCACGCCTCACGACATTTCAGGAGCAAAAAACGAGCCGAATTAAAACGAATAAAATTTATGAAAATGATAAAAAATTGGGGGATATACATTGGGATGCAGACGGAATAACGATACAGCGAACAAGGTGTGAACAAAGTTAGGTTTAAACGGAAAAGAGGGGAGGGCAACAGGGAAGCAGAGTTGTCAGCCTAAAGCTAAGGAAGCCAAAAGCGTTAGGAAAGCCTCCAAAATGGACAGATTTCAGAGCAATCTTTTTGTTTGTTTGAACCTATTAAAAAAATAAGCAATAAAACGTTCCGGTATTAGATTGCCTTTCAGTCTGCATTCGAGCAATTTAATAGCTTCTAAAAGGCTTAAGTCTTCAAGGCAAATTCTGTGGATTCTTTTTAATTGAGAAATAATAATATTGCGTTGAACTTTGATGCTTATATTAGATTCGAAACTTAACAACGTAATCAATTTGAACAGGAAATCCATTCTTTCGTCATAGATACAAGTCCTTGCACCGGAATCTTTAACCATTTCTATATGGAGATCTAAAAAATTAACGTAATTTCCATTGTTTGTCTTCTTCAGTTTGAGATCTTTAGGATAGATGACATTGGTCAATTCATGGAAATCTGGACGGTCGAAAAAAATAATGTCATCCATATACCTAAAGGCTGTAACATCCAAATGCTTCTGTTTTTGCTGATGAAAGTGCAAAAAAATATTAGAGAGGGAGGTAGAGAAGGAGCAATCCACAGGGATTTCTTTAATCTTTTTCAAGAACCATTAAAAAGCACGTTGTCGTGCTGACAGTAGTTAAATAAATTAGTCCAGCGATGTTTGTCAAGATTAATTACATCACTATAATTCAAAAATGGAAAGTCCCGCAGTTCATCCATGTGATCTAGCGGCAAACTTGTAAACAGATGCTCAAAATCAAACGTATCTATATCCCCTATGTTACAGGAGTTGATTTTAAGATAATTTAAAACTTCTCAGCGATTGTAGATATTGAAGGAATCCTTTTCCGATTTTCTCTTAGGTAGAATGCGCTTGAGGATACATTGAAATGCACCGACAGTAGATTTATTATAAGCCGAAGATCTGCAAGTAATAAATCTAAAACCAACGGGCTTTTTATGGCATTTTACATTGATGAAAATGTACGGAAAATTGAAACGCCCAATAGGTAAATTCAACCTTTTGTGCTGGGCAATAACATGTTTTTTAAATATATTAATATCGCCGGACAGTAAAGTTGTTGCTGGCTTTGTCAATGATAGAGATGATAAACTTACTCCTGGCCTCTTTCATTTGTTTCTTCAATGAAGAGGAGAGGTCGTTCTCAACCTTGGAATTTGTATTAAAACCCTTGATTTTTCCATCCACCATAGAGGCGACCCCGTGCAACCATGGGTATCGTTAGTGTGGGGGACAGGGGGGACCCGTCCACCAATGTTGGTGTTAGGGTTCCATATCTCCATTCAATTTCAAACAAAATGCCTTCTACTGGTATATTGTCCCCTCCAATATTTTAATGACCTCGGCGCCAGTGCGCGCAACCACTCACTGGAGCTTTTAGTTAGAAAACATCAATTCTCTCCATTTCTTAAATTGTTGGTTTTTAATCACTTAACGGTAATTTTGTGTTTCTCATGAAGTTGTTAAACTTATTGGCAGTGAAAATATTTTTGCTAATTTATTGTTATTCTGTTTTTATTTTTTATTTTTAATGTTTTTACTGTGTTTCTGCTATCTCTATTTCTGTCAATTTCCTGTCATTTCAATTTTTCATAACTTTCTTACATTTCTAAAAATACTATTTTCATCATAAAAAATGCAATTGCAGCTTTTGCGCAGTCACCTTTTATGAATTGCTTATGCTTTTTGTCATTTAATTTATTTAATTTTATTAATTGCTTATATTTCTTTTCATTTAATTTATTTAATTTTTTAATTCCTTTAATATATAAGTATGCATATATATTTATTTTTGTTATTTCATGTTTTCCTTATTAATTTACCATATATATATATTTTTATTCATTTTTTTAAAGGATGGGGGTGGGGGGATGAGGACGACATGTGTGTGGAGGACAACCATATGTTACGTTTTCATCTATGACATTTACTCCACGTTTGGAGGGTGAATCATACCCAAGATTGCGCTCCCCAAACTCTTTATAAAATCATAGGGTTGCAGGGGATATGGAGTTGGGGGCAAGTTCCCCCCCTCCACACAGGCTACGTCATGTTAGGGCTGGTTTTTAAAAAGTGATAGAGAGAGGCGTGCTTTCGTAGGTGCGTGCGGGGGATTTGGAGTGCATTTATTTCGTAGGTGTTGGTGTAATTTTCATCCTTTGATTGAATGCACAATAGGACTGTGCACCCGGCCAGTGAATATATAAAATTGCGTATACTCTAAAGGAGTCTTTAATTACCTCAATGCTTTTTGAACACATATTTAACACTTCGTTCAAAACTGTGCGGTTCATCCGCACAGAAGTTTGTTAGAAAAAACATTATTTCCAACACTATGTGCTAACTTCGCGACTTTCTACCCACGAAGTGAGCGCACAGTTCACTGCCCACGAAGTGAGCACAAAGTTCACTACCCACGAAGTGAGCGTACAGTTCACTACCCGTAATGTCGCATCGCATTTTGGTACTTTAGCGTCTCATTTTGCACCTAATAGACTAGAGTGTAATTATAACCTATATATATCATCATCATCATCATATTCAACCATTATCTATCCACTGCTGGATGAAGGTCTCTCCAAATGCTTTCCACACAAGTCTATCCTGAGCAATTCGCTTCCACGTCACCCCAACCTGTTTTCTTATTTCATCCACCCATCTAGTTTGAGGACGTTTTCTAGGTCTTCGGTGGTCTCTTGGAATCCAGTTCAGAATTTCTGTTGTCCATCGTTGATCAGTTCTTCTTGCAATATGCCCAGCCCATCGCCATTTCAGCCCTTTTACTTTAACAATGATGTCCTCTACTCTAGTTTGCTCTCTCACCCAAGTGTTTCTTTTTCGATCTCTCCTAGTTATTCCAAGCATGCACCTCTCCATGCTCCTTTGCGTTGTCTGTAACTTTCGTATTGCTCCAACTGTTAGACTCCATGTCTCTGATCCATAAGAGAGGACTGGCAATACACACTGGTTGAAGACCTTTCTTTTTAGACACAAAGGCAATTTCCCCTTCAGGATAAAACTGTTTCTTCCAAATGCACTCCAGCCAAGGTAAATATATGAATCAGCAATTTCTAGCTCAATGTTGTCAACTTGTATTTTTGTTTCCTCTACGAAATTATTGAACATGATCTTAGTTTTTTGTAGGTTCATCTTGAGTCCAACTTCTTTACTTCTAGTTGAGAGCTCCTGTACCATGTCTTGGAGTTCTAATGGGTTCGTTGAAAAAATAACAATGTCATCAGCAAACCGCAAATGATTTAAATATTCACCATTTATTTTTATTCCCTTGTTATTCCAATTTATCTGCTGAAAAATCATCTGTAAAGCTGAAGTAAAAAGTTTTGGAGAAATGGTATCTCCCTGCCTCACACCTTTACCAATTTTGATAGTTTTGGTATCTTTATGTAACCGAAATTTTGCACTTGCATTTTTATACACACGTTTCACCATGTCAATGTACACATCCTCAATGTCTGTTGATCTTAAAGAGTTGATGACTGCTGATGTTTTAATAGAGTCAAAGGCCTTCTCATAGTCAATAAATGCCACACACAATGGAAGTTCATATTCATGTGTTCTTTCAATTAATTCTCTTAATACTTGAATATGGTCCACTGTACTGAATCCACTTCGAAATCCAGCTTGTTCTCTTGGTTGAGCTGCATCTAATTTTTTCTGCAGGCGATGTGTTAGCACTTTTGTGAAGATTTTATAAATAGCAGGTAACAAGCTAATTGGTCGGTAATTTTTCAAATCCTCTTTATCACCTTTTTTATGCAAAAGAATTACTGTTGCAGAATCCCATTGGTTTGGTATGTTACCACTGTTGAGGCATTTGGTAAAGAATTTTGCAAGTATGTCTTCTACATGTTCTCCAGCTTCTTTTAAGATATCTAATGTAATGCCATCATCGCCAGGGGATCTTCCTTTCTTCATACTTTTTATTGCAAATGCTACTTCTTCTTTTAAGATTTTAGGAGCTGTTCCTTCGACTATCTCAGAGTCTTCGTTTAATCCACTGTTACTTTCATATAGTTTTTTGTAGAATTCTTCAACTCTTCTAAGTATTTCTTCCCTATTTCTTGTTACGGTGCCATCCTCTCCTTTTAATGCAATGATGTGTTTCTTCCCAATAGACAAACTCCCTTTAACAACCCTAAGGCTCTTGTTGCTTTCAATGGCCTTCCTTACTAACTCACAATTGAATTTTCTTATGTCTTCTTTCATGCTTTTGCGCAAAGTTTTACAAAGTTCTATGTACTCAATCCTGGAACTGGTATTTTGATTGTCCACCTTCATAAGTCTTCGCCTTTTCATGAGCTGTTTCGTCTTCTCAGATAATTTGCTATTGTGCTTTTTACAGGTTACACCACCAATTTCCCCAGCAGTTTCAACTATTGTCTTAACAATGTTTTCATTTGCTTCTGAGATATCACTTTCATCAATAAGTCCTTCCAGTGCAGAAAAGCGATTTTTTAATTCCAACTTGAATGCCTCGGTATTTACTTTCAGTTTCATTAGATCCACCCTCTTACTTACTTGTTTCCTAATGCCTTCCTTCAAAGGAGCAGTGTTTAATTCTTTTGTTGATTAAGAAGCCAACACCACTTGTTCTTCCAGTTTCCGTTCCTCTATAATAAAACAAATGTCCACTTTTAAGTTCCACCAACTCTTCACCTTTTCTTCTAACTTCACTGAGTCCTACAATGTCCCATTTGATCTTGTCAAGTTCTTCTTCCAATTCCTGAAGTTTTGCTTCAGAAGCAAGGGATCGTCCATTAAACGTAGCCAAGGTCAATAACAAACGGCAGCCTGGGCCATTCCAGTGATTCTTAGCACCCCCTGCTTTCATGCCACGCTGACCGCTGCCTTGATCAGGAGCACTCCAGCACCTGGAGACTAGGGGCCATGGTTTTTGGTGTATTAGCATATTGGAGGAATTAGCCATAATTTCACCACGCTGGCTAGACGGGTTGGTGAATTAGCCCTCCCCTTCCGCCTTTCTATCCGTGTAGCAAATATTAATTTGCCACATAAATAGAAAGCTCAGCCTGCACCACTTGAAGGCGGGGTAGGACACTAGGTTACTGGCCTGGCCGGTTCCACACATCGTCACATACGTTCAGCGTGTGGGTCTCCTTCCAGTTAGATACCAGCAACCCTTTTGCAGGCCATATATATATATATAT
>QLNU02003225.1:104925509-104971195 GCA_006491805.2 Dysdera silvatica | reverse complement strand
TATTTGTTTCCAACGAAGTCGATCTTGTGCATTTTGCTGCCACTTGTGCCCAATATATTTAATTATTTCATCCACCCATCTCGTCTTTGGCCTTTTTCTTGGGGGTGTAGCGTCCAGTGGGATCCATTCTAGGATGTTTTTGGTCCATCTGTTGTCAGTTCTTCTAGCAATATGGGCTGCCCACTTCCATTTCAAACTTTTTACCTTCGCAATGATATCACAAACTTTTGTTTGATCTCTTATCCAACTGAAGGTCTTTCGATCTCGTCGCGTGATACCAAGCATCTGCCGTTCCATGTTCCTTTGTACCACTCGTAACTTTTGGATACCTTTGGCAGTCAATGTCCATGTCTCACTACCATAAGTCAAGACAGGTAGGATGCATTGATCGAAAACTTTCCTCTTTAAAGAAATAGGGAGCTTTTTTTTAAAAATTATTTGTAGCCGGTTCGATCTCTTGATTTATGTCGCCTTCCATCGTAATTCGTTGACCAAGGTAAATGTAATTTTCAGCTTGCTGTATTTCTTCTCTCGAAATAAAGATTTTCTTAGTTTGTATAAACTTATTAAACATAACCATGCTTTTCTTCAAGTTGATTTTTAAGCCAGATGTTTCTCCTTTCATTCTGAGATCTTCAATGAGTCTTTGGAGCTCTTCTGGATCTTTTACGAAAAATACGATGTCGTCGGAGAATCTTAGATGGTTTAAATACGCTCCGTTGATTTTTAAGCCCTTTTGATCCCAGTGTAATTTACGAAAAACTTCCTCAAAGCAAGCTGAAAAGAGTATGGGCGAGATTGTATCTCCTTGTCGTATACCTTTCTCAAGGTTAATTTCAACTTTGTGTCTGTTTATAGATATAGTCGCTTTGCTTTATAAAATATGGACTGGAGTAAGCTAACATAAGCTGGGTTCACACCTTGGTTACCTAGTGCATTTAAAATATATGGTTTGAAAATTGAGTCAAAAGCTTTTTCGTAGTGGATGAAGGCAATGCATAATGGTAAAGTGTATTCATTGTGTCTTTCTATTATTCTCTGAAGAACCTGAATGTGGTCAATCGTACTATAGCCACTTTTAAACTCTACTTGTTCTAGAGGTTTGGCATAGTTTAATGTTCTATAAATTCTATTTGCAGTGATTTTGCTAAAAAACTGTGTACATAATAGGGAGAAGGCTAATTGGTCGATAGTTTTAAGATCATCTTGAGCTCCTTTCTTATGCAAAAGAATAACATCGCCATTTTTCCATGCATTAGGAATTTTTTGTTCCTTAAGACATTTTGAGAAGAGATTTGCCAATATTTTGTGAAGCGTTTTACACCCAGCTTTTAACATTTCAGCAGAAATGCCATCTTTTCCTGTGGATTTCCCATTTTTCATTGATCGTATGGCATCTGTTACCTCTGATACTAAAACATCCGGCATTTCTTCTGTAACTACAATTGTTGGCAGATTTTGCTGATCGTTACTTTTATAGAGGTCTGTGTAGAATTCTTTTACCCTCTTAAGCATTTCCTGGCGTGTTCTGCATACTGAGCCGTCATTACATTTTAAGGCAAGTATTTGCTTTTTTCCATTTATTAACCTGCGTTTTGAATTTTTGATGCCTTTATTTTCTTCAATTGTTTTTTGTACCAACTTTGTATTGAATTTACGAGTTTCTTCCCGGATACGTTTCCTTATCGTCTTGCAAATTTCCACATATTCCACTTTGTTAGCAATTATTCCTGTGTTCTTCCAAGACCTTCGTTTTTCCATTAGATTTAAAGTTTCTTTAGAGATTTTACTTTCTTTAGGTTTCGTTGTTAGTGGTACTAGAGCCTCGGCTGTTACAATTAAGTTGCTGATGATTTTTTCATTTTGTTCTGTTATATCGGTGTCTTCCAAATTTTGTAATAATGCAAAGCGATTTGACATAGCGAGTTCAAATTCTTTGCTTTTTTTAAGCAATTCCTCATTGTTGGCTTTCACTTTTTGGAGAGGTTTATCATTTTACTGCGTTCTTTGCGGTAGTCTAACTTAACTTTAACTCTCACCAGTCTATGGTCGCTTCCCACGTCAAAACGATTGAGGACCGTACAGTCACTGAATATATTCTTGTGGTTGGATAGAACATAATCAATCTCACTTTTGTTTCCTGACGGACTTTCCCATGTCCATTTCCTGTTGGCTTTCTTTTTATAAAACGAATTCAAAATATAGAGGCCTTGTCTCTCTGCAAAATTAACCAGCGAGTCTCCTCTTGCATCTCTATGACCGCTGCCATGTGGGCCTGTTGCACATTCACCAAAGTGGGTTTTTCCAATTCTGGCATTAAAATCACCCACTAAAATTTTGTAGTGGCAATTTTCTTTATTTTGTAGGTCTGATATATCCTCGTAGAATTCTTCGATTTCATCATCAGTGTGGCTACTAGTTGGTGCATAAGCCTGGATAACTTGGAGCTTATGTCGTTTGTTCAGTTGTATGGTGCATTGTGCGATTCTATCTGAAGTACCCTCAAGTTTTATGATGGAACCTTTTAATCTCTGATTAATGAGGAAATCTACAAAACTACATTTCCCGTTTGCAGTTCCTTTTGTATATAGAAGATGGCCGGTGTCGAGTTTTACAAGATTTTCACCTTTACGTCTCGTTTTACACAGCACGATGATGTCCCACTTAATATGCTTGAGTTCTAATATTAGTTCTTGTAGGCGAGCATCCGTTTTCATTTTTCTGGTGTTGAAAGTTCCAATTTCCAAAGTGTTTTGGCAGCGTGTTCGAACCCGGTGATTCTTAGCATCCTCTGCCGTCGAGCTAGTCTTCCTGCTGCCTAAGGTAGTTGCTCCAAGGCCTCCGAGGAATGAGGGCCGTGAATTAATTTGTGTAAATATGTTGGAGGGTTAGACCGTAATCTGCCACGCTGGTCAATTGCGGGTTGGCAGATTTGGTTTGTTTTCGAAGTGCCTTCTCCTAGGTGATCACTTTTCAGAGTTTACGAGTTCACCTACCCGGGAAATACATATTTGATGGTGGTGTTATCTCACCATGTCACAGAGCCGTCGTTGGGTACATGTGATTTTTTACTTGTGCACCAGGTTCCGCCCTAGTGTCCTCCATACCCTCTCTCTGCCTCTCAATTGTCAGCGACTGCTTATTTGACAAGCATCTTTCCAGAAGCCTGCTTATTCGCAGCTACCCTACAGATATGTAGAGCTCTCCACCATCCGCAACCTGTAGACGCTACCGATAGCGATGAGCATACGGAAAAACGGCAGCAGCAAAAAACACACATATATATATATATATATATATATATATATATATATATATATATGTACACTCTGAAAAGCGAAAAAATTCGCACGATTATCGCTGTAGTATATGATAATTTACCTCATTGAGGTAATCTAGAAGCTGCAATATCTCGCAACAAGGTATGATTGATTGTATTGAATTATGTAATAAATATAAAATGAACTGTACGCCAGAAATTGACTTGTTCGCCGAGTGAAGGCTGTAACCTTCCCTGTGATTTTCAAAAGGAGGGAAATTGAGTTGGCAATTTTCCCTCCCCCGCCCTGTCAACTTTTTGGTTACGGTCGGGCGGTAACACAATGCTCACTTTCATGAGTGAGTTTTAACGCACATCTGCCGAATGTTTCGTTACCACATGCCTCGTTCGTGGCTTTTTTTGAAGCCACAAAACGACACCAAGGTTTTTTGTTGCCGAAACTTTCAGACATAGTTTGCGATTTATCGTAACATATGGATTTTTGCTTTACATTGTGGGGCATCTATTTTTATATTCTATCGATTTCTGGATCACAGTATATCGATGTTTATATCGTGGCATGTTTATATCTTACGTAGGTAATTGGATGTTAACATTTAAAAAACAGGGAGCCTTTTCTGTCACGTCGTACACACCATACTTCGAGTTCCGTCGAGGCTGCCTTCCCTCTCTTGTGGCGTAACACACGAACATGTATAACAATTGCTAATACACGAATCGCCGCATTCGTGTATTAGCAATTGTTATACATGTTCGTGTGTCTTTTTTATACATGTTCGTGTGGTTGTTTTTTTTTTGCGAATATCGACATTTAAATTGGTTGATAGGCACTTGTAAAATGCGAAATTGCACTTCACCTTTACGCAGTGGCGAGGGTAAAAGGTGCGTTGAAGGTACAGGTAGGTAAGATATTAAACGTTCCTCAAAAGAAGCACTTCAAACTTACATTTTTTTCCGTACTTTTTAGAAATTTCAAGTTCTTCCCACATTACACAACGAGATCAAATGCTTTAAAATTGGAAATGTGGTGTTTACTTTTTTTTTTTCTTTTCATGTCTGTAGATCTGTAGTAATTTGTTCATTATATATTTATTTCTTTTCTTTTTTTTTGGCGTTAAAATTACATTTCCGTACTCTATTTCTCTTTATAGAAAAAAAAGTTACGTTTAAATATGTTTTCAAGTATGTGCCAAATGCAATTTAAACTTTAATAGTTTTGTCTTCCTTTCTTGTAATGGTTATTGCGAAATAATTTCTCACGGTGTAAAAAAATTCATAGAAGTTTCAGTGGTACTGGACCCTCTCACATACATATATGTATAACTTCATTCCCCACTTCTTTTTATATGATTGTAAAATTATGTCTCTAAAACAGCTGCATAATAGGTTGGCCTGGATGCAACCTTCGAAGTGTTTTTCATTAAGTCATGGAAGTCATGGAAGTCACGGAAGTCAAGAAAAGGTCACGCAAGTCAAGAAACGGACACTAAATTGATGTTGTAGGTCATGATTATGCCCATTTTTTAAATTTTATGCAATCATTGAATTGTAATTTTTGTACGATATTTTAATGAGTTTTTACTGGTTTAGTTATTTCTGTCATATTTTGGAAACACTTATTCATTTTCAGCTATTTTGCATCATAATTTGACGATGTTTATGGATTTTTAGCTATTTTTTATATGGCTATTTTATCAGTTGTAAAAAACAGGGAGAGAAACTTTTTTCAAGGTCAAGGAATGTACAAAAATAGTCAAGAAAAAGTCGAGGAACTGGGTTTCTTATTTTTAGTAGACACCCTGATTAAGCCGAAAAAAAGTGTTAGGGCGCTAAAGGCTGTACAGACGGGGAACACAATTTTTTTTAACCTATTGGCTTCAAATTGATTTTCTATGTTAAATTATACCTCGATTTTTATATACAGGGTTAACATAAATGAATGGCCGGATTTTAAAAAAATTATATTTTTAAAACTATTACACGTAATTATAATCAGTGATACATGAAAATTAAGAAGAGCAGTCCAAGTTCCCTTTTCTAACATCGCTCAATTGATGGCAGCTCTCCCTTAGAACGCTGCGATTGAAATTAAAAACGGTGACAGCAACAGAGGAAAGTTTTTGTATATTAGAGTAAGCAAAGGTTTTTCCGTTATTTCTGCGCATCATGCGTTTCACACTACATGACCAATGTGCAGTGCACATTTCAGCCAGCGGCGCAGTATAGCCCAGATGCTCTTGCGCCATAAAAAAGCCAAACAATCAATCAATCAATCATTTCAGCCAGCATGCATTATAAACTACCATTGCCGAAAACGCTCAATGAACTTGAAGGACGTATCAGTGCGACATTAGCAACCGTTGACCGGTGAATGCAAAATGTCTGGAACGAACTTGATTGCAAATCAAATGTTTGTCGCGTTACGAAAGGTACACTCATCGAATATTTGTAACTGTAAAAAAAAATAAAAAAAGTTCTCTTTATTTTCATTTATCACTGATTATATTATGTGTCGTCGTTTTGAAATACAAATTTTTGAAATCCGGTCATTGGTTTATGCCAGTCCTGTATTATATATGTTGATTTCCACGTATTAAATTTTAAGTAAATATATATTTATGGTATTTTGTTTTTAAATATTTTTTGAAATTTAATTGGACATGATTTATGTATAACATTTTATTATGCGATTTTGCGTTTTCATTTCTAGAGAATTTTACGTCCTTACCGTACGTCGTAGGTACAGTTTTAGAATTATTTATGAGGTGCAGGGGTACAGTAGTAGAACCTGCCTAAAGCGACTACCTTTGGGACTGGACCTCAATGGTTACTATACGCAATGAACTTCTTTATGGGCAAGACTAAGTCCTTGTCAGTTCTCGCATAAAAAAAATGGGCGTTTTATTCAGGGGGTCGATTTAGCAGGTTCAACTATATATTTTTTTATAGCCCTTTTCTTTTCCAACTTCTAAATGGGCTTGGCTTCATTTACTTCTCATCTTCTAAAATCAATGTACATATTTAATGTAGTGATGGGGAATAAAGCGATCAAGGGATGCGTAGGAGAAGGATGGAGGTTAACGATGACGTCATTTTTTCCCAGAGATGAACACTCGTCGGGTTGGCAAATGTTGGCGACTTTCTTTTGAATTTGGCACACTTCTCATCTCCCAATCCCGTTATAGATTTCGCCCATTGGTTTTGCGAACGATTTTTAACATTTGAAACGCGGAAATTGAAGCTCGATTAAGTTAGTGTTTCGCGAAGACGCGCCTTTCTCCTTCTGTGGAATTGTTTTATTGCATTCTTCCGCCATGACCGTTCTACTTTGAAGTTCAGTAAGGTTCCCATAAATAGTGCGCCGCGGCGCACAGTTATGTGATACAGTAAAAGCGCCGTTGACACAACAAGGACGCCATGAACCACTGCTTTAATTAATTGAGGGGTTAAAAATTATCCCCTATTTTTCATCACACATAAATGTTTTAGCCAAAATTAGAACTTTTTTTTTTAAACATCAATAGATAATCAAAGGTTAAATTAATTATTTTCTTCTGTCGTCCTCAGACGCCGTTTAATTAACAGGCCTTCCTCAGCGACCGGCGTTTTTTTTAAATGCTCACCGTAGTCCTAGGTCTTGAGAGGTTCGGATCCCTCGAAAAAGTGTAGGTTTCGGCTAGGCATGACCTTTGTTGTCCTTGCGCCCTAAAAAAAAATCGAAAACAGTGTTTTAAAGCTTCCTCAGAAAGCTTGATGCGCTCTACGGTGGAATCGCGGTAACGCGCTCGCCTGATTCGATGATGGCTTCGATTCCAGTGGCGCCGTAGAGCGCGTGCCGTTTGTTTTCTACCCACCGTAGTTCGGAGGTTGGTTCCGTAGCTACTTGATTTGATTCCTCAGAGAGTTGTAGGTCCCAACGGAGCAATCAGCCGCTCTCGCGCAGCAAAATACGAACGCAACGTACGGTTTTCAAGGTTCCACGCAAAGGATATTTTGTTTTGAGGCGCAAGGACAGCACAGGTGGTGCTCCGCCGGGACTTTTCCGAGGAATTTGAACTTTTCAAGCCCTAGGGAACCAACCCCGAAACTATAGTGAGCAGTTTGTCGAAAAGTGTTTTAATTCGACACCGCTGGGAGGTGAACGATTAAGAAGAGGAAGTACCATATGTACGATCTCACCTTGATTGGCGCAGAATGACCCTTGCTGTCCTTGCGCCATAAAACTACAACCAACCAATCAATCATAAGAAGAGGACTATATCCTTACCTGCCAAAAATAAGAGTGGAAAAAGAGCGAAACTGTTTAGATAACCGGTCTAAAATCGTGGAATTCACTGAGTGGAATAATAAAACAAATCAGAAGTTCTATAAGGAATTTGAAAATACTATGAAGAAATAATTAGTAGTAGGAAAATGGCAAGTGACAAGGATGGAAAGAGAGAGAGAGAGAGATTGGGGTGAATGAGATAAAGAGTTATGAATGAATTAAAGATTTATGAATGAAATGAAGTATTATGAATGAGCTAAAGGTTTATGGTTGCTTTTTGTTTCATTCATTTGCTTTTTACCTGCTGTCGTACCAAGACATTTACTTGGGACTCTTACTCTGTGGAAGTTACTGGTTTCCGTGTAAATGACTTTTGGAGAAGCAAGAATAGACATAAATGATAGCCTGCTACAGGGGTAGAAAAGTATCCCATAGAACTAACGTTAATTCCCATTTACGAACTTTCATTTTATGAATCTTTTTCGGGTTCCCCACGAGTTCGTAAAATCGGGAGTCCACCGTATTATTATTATTCTGAGGAAAGAATCATGGATCAAGTTTTTGAGGCAAACGTTAAAAAAGTAAAAGAACAATATGGTCGGGAATGTAAAATATAATTGTCCCATATATGAAAAATAACGATCTGATTATCAATTTGTTTATTAATAGCTTATTTTTCCTTATTATGTTTATGCCTTTATTCTGATTGCTATACACGTTTTATTTATTTAACCTCAAAATGAATATATTTGCATCTGGTCTTTCTCACCACTCGTTACACCCTTGATTGGTGTCGGCTTCTCCCCTGCTATTCTTTGCGTTATGAGCCAAAACCCCTCAACTAGATCATGTTTTAATATAATTTTTAATTTTTATGGGGGCTAGTAAGGGCTTAATTGAATATTTTGTTAGTTTCGTTCTATTCTATAGGGTTTTCCTCTCTACGTATTTATTTATTTATTTTTTTTTAAAACTTTTGTTGACTCTGCCCTTATTACTACTGTCAGTTGCTGTACGTAATGTTCAGAATCAATTTATTTATATATGTTCGAATGACATACATCCAAAACATACACAAGTGAGATTGCAATGTTAATATAAATATAAACGCACGGAGGGGATCTATTGATGACGGTTCTTTTCGATCTTAGTTTCGTGATTTATGTGTTTATGTTTCCAAGCTTTGGCGAGCTTTTTTTTTCATTTTAAACACCGTAGAAGTAGTGTGTTCGCCTGTGTGGGTATCCAAGAAACTGAAAACAAAATTGGCAGGGTTTGGCGCGCTTCGCACTCGGTCTGTTTTGAGATGCGAGGGTCGGGTGTAACCAGGGTGATGGGTGCGCAGATCGGCGTGCGATCTTCTTCCACTGAGCATTTCGGGTGGTTTGTTGTCAATTTCGAGGGAGCAGAGAGGATGCCCTTGAACGGAGCACAGTCGAGTTCTGGTCACTTCAACGACAGTCGTCCGTAGTATCTCTGGATCGCGTCGTTTCCTGCGTGTCGGTCCATGTGCACCCAACAACTCATTTCTCCATTCATTCGAACGCTTTTCGATTTTACGAACACTCTCTCTCTCTCAACGAAAACCGACCTCGTGGTAATCCTCATCGTATCTAAATTTCGCCCGCTAGTTCAATCCCCCTTTCGGACGCCAATCTCTCACCTTTTAAATCCCGTCCTGCTCTGAAGTCAAAGAAGCACTTCCGATGTGATCTGTGACGGCAAAATCTGACTCATTTTCATGGCTTATCGCGGTCTCGTACTACAGCCCACCATTTATTGCCCATGGCAGTGGCAAAAAATCGAGTAGTGGCTACGCTAGTGTGCTTGATATCGCTATTTCTGGTGTTTAACGGGCCATGTAGTGACCGAAGGACGGACTCCTCCAATTTCTCCGCAAAAGATTCGGCGCCCCCATGGCCGGCTACAGTGGTGACGGGTCATCATCGAGCAGAAATCTCAGGACTCAATTTCGGAATTATATTTTACCATTTAAAAGGTGGGAGCTCTTTTTAGTTATTTATTTTCATTATAGCATGTGTGTATTGCTCTTAATGAGAGACCCATTCCACTTCTTAATTTCTTAGCTTTATAGGTATGGCGGTTTTTTGCCAAGTGTGCAATGAACCCATGAGTGTTTTACACATTTTAACTCAATGCCCCTATTATAGACTTGCCCGCGCTCTTACTTTTAACTCTTCATCACTCTCTGACATTTTAAATGACCATGCTGACCATACGCACGTTTTTAAATTTTTAAAAAGTACTGGCTTTTACTACAGTCTTTGATTTTACCATGTTTGGCGCAGTATAGCCCAGATGCTCTTGCGCCATAAAAAAAACCAAACAAACTTTATAGACATGACGCCTATTTGCGCACCTAGTTCTCGGTGCTTACTGTTATTTCATCAACCACTTCCCCTAACGTATAAAATGTGATATTGTTTTCTTGCGATGCTCTCAGAGGCGTAGCCAGGGGTTGTAATCCCCCCATCACCATGAAATCTTGTATATTTAACATAGGAATATATGAGTCGTAGCCAAGGATTGAAACTTGTGAATTTTTGTGGTTAAATAATTTGGTTGGCTCGAAGTTAAGTTCGTTGCCCTAAGTTATTTATTGTACAAAATGAGAAATTTTGTTGACGGTCATTACGATGATATAATAAATATTTATTCGTAAAATTATTGCCATATTCGCTTGCATATTAAGGGGTGAAAATAGGAATAGAGGATTTGCCCATGATGCAATTCTTTTAATCATCATCTGTTGTACAGCTATGGTCTGTACAATTATCACTCTCTGAGACAAGCGAATCTTCTGACAAAAGAAGTAATTGTTTTCGACTTTTATATAGTTTCTGGTATGGTTTTCTCTGTTTCGCACTTAACCACACGTTAATGACTTCATTTGATTCAAAATCTTCGCTACGTGCAGATGATAGTGTTATTTGTATTAAGTCTGTTGTAACGAAAACATGCAGTTTGCTTTGCCAATTACCTTTTACCCTTTTCATGACAGAAAAACCTTGTTCACAATCCACACTCTGAGTTGGAAGACTGAGAAGCAAGTCTATTAATATTGAAAAATTCCTTATAGCATTTAATTCGTTTACAGAACTCCAATCACACTTGGATACATTCTTGCGTTTTATGTACAAAAAATGTTTAAAATCAATCCATTTGCATATGATGCTTTCCACACAACAGATGTTTTCTGACATAACATCATCAAATATTGTAATGCATTTAGTAATTTCTCTGTCCCCACATGTTTTTTCAAACTTTCCGAGCCAAATTTTGAAATTGAAAAAGTTCATAGAAGATATGGTTGAAACAGCTTCAAATATGTTTTTCAGTGATTGAAGAAGAGACTTTATTGTTACCGATGAAGCAGCAAAATCTTTGTAAGGTTGGAGTTTTAATTTTAGATTATGAAATAGTTTTGAAGACAGAATACTATTAAAGTTGATTGCTGGGCTTGATTCTAGTTTTTCCGTGTACATAAGGAATTGTGTAATGTAGAAAATACTTCAAGGAGGGGCAAATTTTGTAGTTGAAAATCTAATGGTAACTGACTGAGAATAGGCAAAATGTCCATCAGAAAATGCAAGTATAAAATAAAGTTTTCTGATGTAATTACTTTGAAAAGTTGTTTTCACTTAACCCTTCGCTTCAGCACTGTGTCCACATATAGAAACCTGTTCAAGGTGCTTAATCAGAGCTGGATATAAATGATGAACTGCAGTTGCAGCTTGAAGAGAGTAAGTAATCCGCCTTACTCCATCAGCACGCCTTGTCTGTTTCACAAACCTTGTCTTTAATGCACTGTATGCTGTTGTGAGGCTGTTCATATTTAGAGCATTTCTTGAATAGAAACAATACCTTCTCTGAAGCGTTTGTTGAAACGTTTTATGATATGGATAAGTATTAAAAGCTTCTTTGTTAAACTGGTTGCGGCCGCACAAAACATGTGTTGAAAATCTGATTATATATTGCATTTTAGCGATATTTTAGATTTATTATATTGTAAATATCGAGGTTTAAAAAAAAATAAAAAATATTTAGTTGCCCGAGGGGCAACTGATTTTTTTTGTTGTTTGATTTGCCTTTCTAAAAATTTAATTGCCAGGGCAAGCGGGCAACCGCAAGCTTCGACCCTTGGTTGTAGCTCTGTAGCTCTTCCCATTAAGACTATAAACCCCTTGTTAAGGTATTATTACCCTCCGCAGGGATAACACAATTGCCAAATATGGTCAACACAAGAAAGCCTCCGGGGCGAGATTTTTGTGAGTTTTCGTGGGGGAAATTTATTATACAATAATTTTTGCCACCCACGTATTAATTACAGCTCAAATCTGGATTCGAACCAGGGTCCCTCCAGGAGGGACCCTGGTTCGAATCCAGGATGGGGAAAGCGTCTCTTTTTCTCCAAAATTAATAAGCTCTAGTTTGAGCTATAATTAATACGTGGGTGGCAAAAATTATTGTATATAACCCCTTATGAAATTTCTGTCTACGCCACTGGATGCTCTTCTGCTATATCAATGTCAATGAATATTTAATTTCATTTGTTTTTTGATTTACATTCAGATGATTTTGATTATTAAGATGGTGGGACATTGGTGCGGAGCAACATTACGTTAGCAGTTATCATGGGCTCCCGTACGAGTACTTCTGGGGAGTGAGGTGACAAAAATTATCGTGTACGTCTAGGGGGCGGAGCTGAGAAGAAATATTACCTCCTCAAAGCTATCGAGAATTTTAGTGAATGTACAAGATACCAAAACGCTACAAAAATAATTGATACTGCTTGACAATTAGTAATGAGCTAAAAAGTACCTTATTTTAAAATGTGACTGTAAAACTTTTGAAAGTACAGTGTTCCGAAAGTGACGAAAGTTTCCGTGTTACCTAAAGGTTCAATATTAACCTAGTTGAGTTCGGTTCGTTCGAAGTTGAACGGATCATAAATTTACCGGGTACCTACTGATCTGGAAAAGTCAGGGAAATTTGAAATACAAAGGCCAAAGTCAGGGAAATTTGAAATTCATTGTTATAATAAATAACTTATTAAAATAATTTTCCTGAACTGAACTTTTCGCACTGCATTGTGTGCTGAAAATTTTGGAAATTTGTACTTTTGACTAAACTTCTTCCAAAAATTACTTTTTTTTCACAAAAAATAATATAATTTACAAAAAATTAAGTCCACACATATTTCAGGAGGGTCTGTGTTTACCAAACATAAAATTAAAACTTGGGGGGGAAAAAATATTTTTAGCCAAACTATTTAATCTATAAAGGATTTTGAACATACGAGTCTCCTTTCTCTTATATATAGTCATATACGCTTTTTAAATGGAATAAAAGATGAAGCATCAGCTTTTCCATTATATAGCTAAACTGGCTTATAATGTTCTCATAAATGGCAGAATGAAAATGTTGTAAATATTTAATTAATGTAAATTTTTAGTTTATAAATAAATGCATTTTTTTAAATACAATTTTTGTATTTGTACACCGTGGTTGACTTAAAAATGGCTTTGAGGGTTATGTTAGTAGATATTATTGTCTTAAAACTTGTTTCAATTATGCCAATTTTAATACATTGTAATGTATTGTTTTCTGAAATTAGTGAATGGAAATTGACTAAGGTTTCGTTTGGAAAAGTTATGGAAGTTTGAAATTGAATTTAGTCAGAACCATGTCTTGTTATTAATTTAGCCTTACTCACAAGGGCGGATCCAGGATGTTATTATGGAGGGCGGTTTCGGGGGCCCCCACCTGGAAAATTTTTAGTTTCGGACTGTGTTAAATAGTTTAGGTAAATGTTGTTATATTACTAGCCTTCCTTTATACTCACCAAAATATTTAATTTAAGACAATGAATTAAAGATGGGCTTTTCTTTAATTAAACTATATGGTTTAAGGCATATTATAGTCAAGTATGACAGAAGGATAACCTAGTAAAGGAGACATATACAATAACCAAAACGATAATTTGCAATGTAATTAATAGAGCAAGTTTAAATTTAAACTACAAAAACGTTGTAATTATTTTACTTTTTTTTTTGTAACAAACAACTTTTTAAAAAATTTGAAGTTTATAGTGCGAAGTCAAGCCATCTTGGTTTCTTTGGAAAATTTGTCGATCACTTTATTTACATCAATATGAATGTCTCTGTGGGTGTGTATTAAAAGTCTCTTCTGTCATCCGCGTTCGAAGCCAAGTTTGAAGGCGCTTCAACGATAAAAAACTACGTTATGCTGAAGTAACCCTTACTGAAGGACGAAAAGCTTGTAGATTCGTGGAAAAACGTCTGGATCGCATTTCTCCAAGACTTGAAGACTTTGGACGCCAATGTAAGACTTTTGTTTATTACAGTCATAACAAATAACATAAAATATTCTTCATCAACTTTATTTTTTTCTATTTAACCCTGACCGGGGAGATCGCCCCCCTCCGCCCTTGCCTATTCAACTAATTATAGCAGTATTTTATGATTTTTAAAAGTTTATACTTTTTTTTAAAAAATATTTGGTTTGTAATGATGGTTAACTCATTAAAGTGAGGCATGAATTGTTAAAATATGTAAGGTAGATGAGAACATTATAAGTATGACTCAACTTTAAAAAGTCTAAAAAATATTGGTAGTATAGTTTAAATTTATTTGATGCTTATTTATCGTAGTTCAGCAACTTTATTTGATTTAAAAAAAATATTCACTGTATCTGCGTTTGTGAAAACACTACTCCTGGAAATTTTTTGTTACTGGTCTGGAAAACCTGGAAAAGTCAGGGAAGTTTGAAACAAAATTTGAGTAGACTCCCTGAATTTAGTTCTAATTCTTATCCAAGAATATGAATTATAAAAGTTTTATATGATCAATTTTAGATCTACGGGATTGTGTGTAAAGTTTGAATTATCTACGAATTCAAATTAACCACGTTTGTCTTAACCAAATTATACTGTATAATACATATAACGACAACAATCTCCTGAAAAAGTTAATGAGAATAGAAATGCCAAAATTTTATGGACTGTTCAAATCCAGTTCCTTAAGCATCTTCCATACACTCACCTTGTTTGGCGCATAATGACCCTTGCTGTCCTTGCGCCCTAAAAAACAACCAACCAATCATATTCCATGCACTATATCGAATATTACGAAATAGACATACTTCAAATATTGGGGACCCTAAGGCCTATACTAAAGGTATTTCGTTTACATTTTATTTATATTATTTAATATTAATTATAGGTTTTGAGAAAAGGTTGTTGTAGTTTGATGTTGAAAGTTGATGTAGTTTAGAGAATCGTGGGGTTATTTTAATGGCGAAAATAGCAATGCATTTAATGTTTTAGAATTTTGTTTGATATATATATTTGAATTATGTGCATGTGGAGTTTCTTTTTTCATTAAATTTAAATATTATTCTCTCAAAAACGAGATTAAACAACTTTTGTTACTTCCATTCCTTTGATTCTGACTCTGTGTCCACCCCCCTATAAAATTTGATTGTAGTTTAAAGTTTATAGAAAAAAAATTGTGTATTTCTTATGCTCGTGAGGCCTGTTTTTAATAAAATTGCTCATCTGAGTGGGGGGCAGGGGGGGGGGGGTAGATGGCATGTCTTTTGTTAATTAAAAAAATATTTTCTAGTATATGCAGTGTAACCTTCTGTAACAGACACCTGTTTAGGGGACTATTTCTCTGGTTTTCAGACCCTTTGAATAGTGACGTGTGTACCTCCGAAGAAGGGACACCTCTATTTAAGGGACCAGATGTTCGGTCCCATAGCAAGGGTCGTAACTTGTGAATTTTTGTGGTTGCCCATGGGGCAACCACTGAAATTATTTTGGTTGCCCCCCCCCCAAGTTTAGTTTGTTGCCCTAAAATTTTTATCGTACAAAATGAGAAATTTCTTTCACGGTTATTACAATGATGTAATAAATATTTATGTGTAAAATTATTGCCATATTCACTTGCATATTAAGGGGCCAAAATAGGAATAAAAGATTTACCCATGGTACAAATTTTTAATTATCATCAGTTGTACACCTATGTTCTGTACAATTATCACTGGCTGAAATATCTGAATCTTCTAGCGAAAGGGGTGCTTGTTTTCAACTTTCATATTATAGCTTTCAGCTGGTGGTATGGTTTTCTTTGTTTTTCACTTAACCATATTGTAATGGTTTCTTTTGATTCAAAATCTTCGATACTTGCAGATGATAATGTTATTCTTAAGTCTGTTGCAACGAAAATACATAGTTTGCTTCGCTAATCACCTTTTACCCTTTTCATGGCAGAAAAACCGCATTCAGAATCTGCACTCTGAGTTGGAAAACTTTGAAGCAAGTCTATTAACAATAAAAACTTCCTTATAGTATTCAATTCATTTGCGGAACTCCAGTCACACATGGAGACCTTCTTGTACTTTGTCTTCAAAAAATTTTTCAAATCAATACATTCGCATATTGTGCCTTCAACAGAACAGTTGTTTTCTCGCATAACGTCTTTGAATATTGTAATGCATTCGGTAATTTCTCTGTCCCTATATGTTCTTCCAAATTTTCTGGCCCAAATTTTGAAATTCAAAATGTTCATAGAATTTATGATTGAAACATCTTCAAATCTATTTTTCAGTGATTGAAGATGAGAAATCTTTGTAATCTTGAAGTTTTATTTTTACACTATGAAATAGTTTTGAAGGCACAATACTATTAAAGTTGATACCCGGATTTGATTCTAGTTTTTCCAGTGTGCATAAGGTATTGTATAATATACTTCAGGGAGGGGTAAATTTGGTAGTTGAAAATTTAATGATAACTGACTGAGAGTAGGCAGAATGTCCATCAGAAAACATAAGTATAAAATAAAGTTCTCTGATATAATGATCACTTTCAAAATCTGTTTTGACTTAACCTTCGCTTCAGCAGTGTTCACTTACAGAAACCTTTTCAAAGTGTTTAATAAGAGCTGGATATAACTGATGAATTGCAGTTGCAGCTTCAAGGGAGTAAGTAATCCACCTCGTTTCATCAGCATGCCTGGGTTTCACAAATCTTGTTTTTAACGCACTGCATGCTGTTTTGAGGTTGTTCATATTTAGATCACTTCTTGAATGGAAACAATACACTCTCTGAAGTGTTTTTTTGATAAGGATAAGTTTTGCAAGCTTCTTTGTCAAACTGATAGTGTCCCCACAAAACACGTGTTTAAAATCCGATTATATATTGCATTTAACGATATTTTTGATTTATTATATCATAAATATGGAGGTTAAAAAAAAATTTTTTTTGGTTGGGGCAACTGATTTTTTTTGTTTAACTTGTCCTTCTAAAAATTTGATTGCCAGTGAAAGCGGGTAACCGCAAATTTCGACCTTTGCCCATGGGTGTCCATTATTGGGATGTAACATTAATTTTATTCCAGTTTAATAGGGGTAGTGAGAAGTGGGAGGCGCTCGTACCACTTCTCATGCCACCTCATTTACTATTGTTCATCTTTTAGCGCTTTACTAATCCACTCATACTACTTCTTGCCTTTTGTGAGCATTGTTGTTCGAAAATGTCGATTGACAACCTTTTTGGGGGGGGCTGCTGAAACCGTATCTGGCATTGGAAGATGGCAAAAGCAGAGCACAGCACCTTATTCTGTGCTACAATTTTTATCGCTTGAATTTATGCCACCATGTCACTTATTTATAGTTCTTGTGAACATTTGCTGCTTCAGATGCATCCTGTCTCTTACGTTCAGCAGTTTAAATGGGTACCTTAAAGACTGACTCAGTAGATAGCGTCAAGACCGATAATGGGTTTGATTCCCAATGGTCACGCTTGTTGTCCTGGGGTCGCTTACAGACCGTCGGTACCATGACAGATAGCCAGTCGTGCAAGCTTGGGACGTAAAAAAAAACAAATCCTCTGAAATTAATCGCGACCGGTCCATCTTAATCAGTTATTTGCAGTGCATAAGCAATTCGTGAATATTATTCTGATGCAACCATGGTAAACAATAGACACGTTATTTATTTGTTTATTTATGTTTTCAAATTGCAACTTTGTGTTTAAATAGTAAGGGTTGGAAAAGTTGTTAATGACTGTGCTGAGGTAGGTTGAACTGGAGATGATTAATGGAGGCGGAGGATGACGCTGTAGTAGTTGGGCAACTGAAGTACTTATGTTGTCAAAAGGGATATATGTTGGCGAAAACGATGTAGTTGTGTTGTCAACAGGGAGAGTGCTCATGCTGTCAAAAATAGAAAAATGGGATATACTTTAGGTTGCCAAAAGTTCCTCTTGAAAGAGGAAGCTATGGGTGGATCAAATGAATTATTCTGTCAGTTTATAAATGGTTCAAACTGTGACCTTTGTGTTAAAATCCATGTCAGACAAGGTGATAAGAGAATATACTTATTCTGGACTCAAACCAGCAACCATTGGGATTTACGGACTTTCAGGAGTATTATCACGTCTTGGAGATATTGCAGGTGCTGTTACAGACCATTGCAATAACGCGTGGCGAATTTTTTGGATTTCCCAGTGCCTATAAAAATTGTAGTCAGACCTGAGGTGTAGCCAGGGGATGGTTTTGGGGGTTGTAACCCCCCATCGCAATGAAATTTTGTATATTTAACATAGGAATATATGAGTTGTAGCTCTGTGTAGAACCCCTCCCTTACGAACTTCCTGCCTACGCCACTGATTCAGACTATACGGTAATCTATTGTTATTTAGTGTGCGTAAACTATGTCTGAAAAACTGTATATTCCTTAATTGAAAAATATTTCTTTCTTAAAAAGCGTTAGCCGTCATTCCAGCCTTAAGCGACCTGTTGGAAAAACGGCATTCATAGACTTGACGAGGTTGCCGAAAATTGAAAAAAAAAGAGCAATATCTGAGATGCGCAATAAAACGAGGTGTGTCTGTGGCGGAAAATGCAGGGTCCAAATCTCCCGAAGATTTTATTTCTGCTAGTTACGGACAAAACCATTCATTTTGGTGAATGCATTCTTTGTTGTCATTCTTTTTCTAATGAATCATTCACTGTATGATCAATATCGTTCAGTTTCAAGAATGATCTTTCTCTGGACATTTCTAACTTCTGCATTTTCTTTACTTCCTATTTTAACAACAGGTTTCCCACACGCACCTGGAGTTGTTAGGGAATTTGAAATCACCCCCAAAAGTTAGGGAAGAACGAGATTTTTTGGTCAAACCTGGCATTTGGGGGGGAACCTTCCTAATGACTAAATTTTATGTGGGCGTGAAACTTTTTTTTTTTTTAATCTCGGAACTGAAGTTCAGTTCAAAGTTCTGTTTGCGATTAGTTAGGGATTTTTGTGGGAAAAGTCAGGGAAAAATATGAAAAAGTCGGGAATTTTTTTCTGCAAGGTGAGTAGGGACCATTTGGTAAGAAATGAAACGGGATTCCCCCCCCCTCCCCCTCGCTATAGTGGCAATATTGATTGGCCCACCGTTCTTTGTTTTCGGTCATTAGTATTTTCTCTCTCTCTCTCTCTCTCTCTCTCTCTCTTTGTTACCCGGAAGTATTTCCGGTAGTAGTGACTTCGTGAGCGATTACAATATCTTGTATAGTTTCCGCTTCCATCATATGCCTTGTTTTGGTCGGTGGCAAAGCTTTTGTCATACCATGAGCTTAGTTTCGGTCAATGGAGTACATCAAGACTTCAGTATCTGCGCCGCGTGTAGCAGATAGCCCATATTGCGTTTGTTTTCGTGATTGATGTGAATTCATATCGATTTTACAAATTCTGGTGTTTGTTTTATTGACGGTAAGTTTTTTTTAAGCTCTATGGATTATTCTGCAGCTTTATCGATGGTCATGGTATTTGTAAAGTAAGTATCGATGGTTATGGTATTTGTAAAATAAGGGTTCAAGATTTATATTGCTTTTTCACGACTTTTGGAGTGTTCCTCCATGCAGCGGGTCTTAGGGGGACCTTATCTGATTTCCACTTCGGGGATGTACAAGCGGGACGTTCTATTGTGCAGAAAATCTGGGGTTAATTCCCGACAGACTGCGACGTGCTGAGTGTCTTTTCTACCGTCTCGTTTACCGGTCGCCGTGGTGAAGGTCCGGATTCCTCGTTAAGTTGTAGGTCCTCTAGGCATGAGGCTAACAACTACCGAAAAAAAAAAAGGCACCCACACGCACAGCTATGAAAGCCCAGATAGGTAGGTCTGTGATCTGTGTACATCGTAATGCCTAGTTTCCACCTGGCTACCACGCAAATAAGCCGCTCTTTTTGATTTCTGCAAATGCTCACCGTTGGCGTCTTTTTTTCTTTCTCCCTCTATAGATTAGTAGATCGGGATTTGTCATCTTAAATGAAGATTATGCGGATCTCCTGAAAAACTGTAGGTGCTGAAGCAATATGGCCTCAGCTGTTTTTGTGTCACAAAATACAGTGTTACCTTCCGTAAGGGACACCTATTTAAAGGACGATTTCTCTGGCAAACCAGCTCAAATGCAACCATGCTCCACATAAACGAATGTAGCATATACAGTGAAACCTGCTGAAGTGGTCACCTGAATAAGTGACCATTGCAGTCCAGTCCCAAAGGTGGTCACTTTAGGCAGGTTCTACTATATGTTACTTATTAATTGAGAAACACTCAAACAGAGGAACGGGACCGGGTGTTTAATGGTTGGCAATTCGATGGCCATTAATAAGGAATAATTAATAATGAAGGTGACTTTTCGTCGCGGTGGTGCAGTGGTAACGCGCTCGCCTAGCGTGCGGTTATCCAGAGCCAACTGTGCCAAACGAAGGAACGTTTATACACCAACTAACTACGGGGTTGGTTCCCTAAGCCTTGAGTGGTTTGGATCCCTTCTCCGGAAAACTGTAGATCATGACGTCACACGACTCTTGTTGCCCGTGCGAAGGTTGAAATCAAATAAACAAGACTTCTTGTCACTATATAGGGTCTTGAGCTTGAATCTGGGATTGGCAAGTCGTTAAAAAAAAAAAAAAAATTTTGATACCGCCAAATTAAACCATTCCCCAAAAAATATAAGAAAACGTGATATTATACAATTATTACTTTTTTTGTTTTTGCCACCCACGTATTAATTACAGCTCAAACTAGAGCTTGTGTAATTTTGGAGAAAAAGAGACGCTTTCCCCATCCTGGATTCGAACCAGGGTCCCTCCGTTTAGCCCGGAGTGTCTTGGACCGCTAGACGAATGAGGACAGGAAACAACGCTCTCTTTCTCCGTATGTAAAGATGTTAAGGTATTATTACCCTCCGCAGGGATAACACAATTGCCAAATATGGTCAACACAAGAAAGCCTCCGGGGCGAGATTTTTGTGAGTTTTTGTGATATGTACTGAGAAAAACCAAAACAAGGGAATGAGGCGTTTAATATTTAATACAGGGGTGGTTATGTTCCGGAATTTCCGGGAATTTCAACTTGCCTCTTCAGGGATTTCTTTTTAAAAATTACAAAAATTTCTTTTTGTTTCCTATAATTTTTTATATTCCTTCGGAAATCAGTGTCTTTACCAAAAATATTACGCAACTTTTCAGGGAATTTTCTGGTATGTTCAGGGAATCTGGTTTGGACTGACAATTACCCCTGACTAATAGTTTAATACGGAGTTCCTACGCACGTGGAATTGTCAAGGAATTTGAAATCATCCTTAAAAATTAAGGAGAAGTTAGGGAAAAACGAGATTGTTTGGTCAAACCGGATGAAGTTTCAGGGAAACCTTTCGAATTTCTGAATAGCAGAATTTCATGCGAACGTGGAGCTCTTTTTCCCGAAACCGATGTTTAATTTAAAGTCCCGTTTGCGCTTAGCCAGGGAATTTTGTCGGGCGAAAAAATATCCCTGGGTAAATTAGGGAATTTTGTCGGAAAAAAAAACCAAACCTGGGTAAGTCAGGGAATTGTGTGAGAAAAAACCGGGATAAGCCAGGGAATTTTGTCGAAAAAACTGGGTAAGTTAGGGAATTTTGTCGCAAATAAAAACTCGGGGTAAGTCGGAATCTTGTTGAAAAAAAACCTGGGTAAGTCAGGGAATTTTGTCGGAAAAAACCTGGGTAAATCAAGTAATTTTGTTGAAAAAAAAGCCCTGGTAAGTCAGGGAATTTTATCGAAAAAACCTGAAAAGGTCAGGGATTTTTTTTTCTCTGAGGTGAACGGGAACTCTGTTAACGGCTAGCAATTGAATAATCATTAAAACATAAAGAGGTGTCCGTTATTCGTGAGTGTCTGTTAAGCTATTTATTTCTATTGTATCCTAGCGATAACGTTATTTTATTGAGCCATAGCTCCATCAGCTTTGGAACAACTGGCGCAATAAAAATACGTTTCCTCTCCCTTCACATTAGGGATATTGACGTGTTAATGATTACCTGTACGTGTAATCCAATTATACATAATTTTCCGGCTAAAGTAGAAGCCTATGCCTAAAGGAAAGGGCTGACCATTGGATGCGGAAGCCGTTTAGTTAATCAAACGAATGGGTTTCCAGTTAAATGTTCACTTTCATCCATTTCCATTGGTCTGTCAAGCGATGCTGCCATATTTAAAAAAAATTTTTTACGTGACATCCTTGATCTTTTTTTTTCTGTAATTTTGGCCGTCCATATGTTGATTTATATGTCGTTCCGTTGCCAGGAAAGTGACATGCTCAAATGCAATTAATTTTTAGCCGGGTTATGGAAAGACGGTGGATTCCTGATTTTACTAATCCGGGCCGATTGTAAAATTGTAAGTTCGTAAATTGGAATCAACATTAGTTCTGTACGAGATGGTTTTCGGGGCTAACGGAATGGTTAGTAAAAATTTATAGTTCATAAATTGAAGGTACGTAAATGGGAATTAACATTAGCTCTGTATGAGGTAGTTTTAGGGCCCAATGGAATGAATGATTCGTAAAAAATTGTAATTCGTAAATTGAAAGCTCGTAAATGGGAATTAACATTCACTCTGTATGAGATGGTTTTTGGGGCCAACGGAATGGTTCGTAAAAATTTATAGTTTGTAAATTGAAGGTACGTAAAAAGGTGAGTGATTGTATTAAGAATAGCGGTTTCCAAATTCTATTTTTTCTCCAGGCGATGTGTTAGCACTTTTGTGAAGATTTTATAAATAGCAGGTAACAAGCTAATTGGTCGGTAATTTTTTAAATCCTCTTTATCACCTTTTTTATGCAAAAGAATTACTGTTGCAGAATCCCATTGGTTTGGTATGTTACCGCTGTTAAGACATTTGGTAAAGAATTTTGCTAGTATGTCTTGTACGTGTTCTCCAGCTTCTTTTAGGATATCTTATGTAATGCCATCATCGCCAGGGACTCTTTCTTCCTTCATCTTTTCTATTGCAAATGCTACTTCATCTTTTAAGATTTTAGGAGCAGTTTTGTATATAAGCATATGAATATATGAAGTTATAATTCTGTACTCCCTCCTTTATGAACTTTTTGCGTACGCTAATTTTTGTAATAGAATATACTAATATTTAATTTGAAAACGGTGATATATTTTTGCAGATATACCTGGGCGCTATTAATCCAATAAAAAAGTATACCTAGCAAATACTCTGAAATTATAATGTTTTTTGGCGATATATATATTATTCATAACTGAAATTCTTCGTAAATACAAGATGCTGTTCCTTTACTTATCCTCCGATACTTATTAAACGGAGTTTATGCTGCGCCAGCGGATTAATAGGGTCCTCAACCGGTTAAATTTTATAATTTAAACTGGGGACCCATCACGGGGAAATGCAAATTGTATTGTCTGTTCTAAACTGTGTGAAATTTATTATACTTAAATTGAAATTCAAGACTGTATGCAACTCTTGTGACAAATAAACATTATTATTACTTTTTTACGCTTATAGTGCGATAGGTAATTCGAGATGAGATAGATAGTTTAACAAGATATTCGAATTAAGCGCGTTTACGTTTGGATCGTAATCACGGGATCAGCTCATTTTTATACCTTTTGCTCAACTGTTTTTCTGCATCCACTGCAGATGCTTTAAAATATATAAATAGCAAAAAAGAACAGCGCATTGTGCGTGTAACTTACTGGAATTAATCTTCATATATCTGTATTCATTCTTTTTTTTTTCTCTTTTGGTTATAAAACTTTCCTGGATTTTTTTTAGTACTGAACTAGCAGTAAAGTTTAAGAAATAAAGTTCAGCGGTAACATCCTTTTCCACGTATATAATTACCAAAGAAGACAATTTCTCTTAGCACATTCGGGGGTCGCAGAGAAGTTTTTATTAATTTCAGTCGAAAAAAAGCTCTATTCGGCAGATGATGAATTCACTATAAGAAGAAAGCGGAACATGTGTTACGTGAGCAACATCGAACAAGGTCGAAAGCTAGACGCTTTCGAAGAGGAGGAGGGGGACGCTGAAAGCTATAGTGAGACTTAGAATTCATTAATGTTTTTATGTATTTTATTAATACATTAATATATATAATACTATCTAAGCATACTAGTATATTTAGTATGAATGAATAAATTTCTTAACATAATTTTTGCATTGAAAACTTATAGAGGTATATTAAAATTTATAATTTTCCTTATCCTTATTATAGAGTAGATCAAGATACAAGCCTCTGTAAAAAACCATGATATACACAAGATCTATCGTACAGATCTATTTTGAACACAATCTTAATGTCAGAGAACAATTTCAGTTGTCGTGCACAATTTTATACAAAACAAAATTCTACAATATTTTATTTTGAGAAAAAATATTTTCCAGCGGAGGTGGGAGGGCTGATTATACTTTTACAGGGGGTCTCGGATCCTTCTAGTCCCAGTCTGGCTATGGCCCTGCACCTGAGATACTATAAAATCGGGAATATGACGTTTAACACCTGGTAGTTTGAAGGTGGTTAACAGTGAGAATAGTTATCACTGTGTGATGTGCAAACATTGTCTGTTGGCGTTCTAACAAACTCGGCTGAGCATAAAGGTCTTTCATCGTAACGATTCGGTTCTTACGATCGCGGTCTTTTGAGTTCACTGGTAGTGAGTTCGGTTCCCAGTAGGGCATGGTCGTGTGCAAACGTATCGTGGGTTGGAGGTCACGTTTAACGTGCCTGCCGGTCCCGTATCGTATGATCCGCCGTGCAATTTGGGGACATGACTTTGCCAGCACATTTCACTGATCTTTTTTTCGAAATGACCATTTCCCAATCTCTAATGATGTCGAAAGTTATGTGCCTAATTTCACAGATAGAACCCGTGGGAGTGGGGAGCCCGTACCAAGATCTCAAACTCTGTGCGCCCCTACGGATATCCTTCCCCACCCCGTCTTCTTTTACTTACATTCAAGAATATCACCCCTCGAAAACGAATTCATTTATTGTTTACGTTGTTTCGCAATACTGGCAGGCGATTGTAGAAATCGACGTGATGCTACGTAGAAAGCTTAGTGCAGCGCGGTTTCCGATGTGAGGTAGAGCATGTTGACGCGTTTCGGACGGACGTTGCTGTTTTCGTCGAGAAATCGACTGATATGAACGTCTATTCGATATTTATCCGCGTCTACACGCTTTGTCTAACGTCGAAAGCTCCCCAGCGTTGTTATTGATTTTTAATGGCGACAGGTTTTGTTTGTTTTGATTTGTATGATTCAAGAGTACCTATACCATACTGCTACAAATATCGTAACGGCGCCATGCTTTACCAATAGAATTGGTATCCATATCTCTAGTTGGTATTTTGTGCTGATTTGCTAAATGTGCTCTTCCTGCTGGTGTGCCGCATCTGTTACGTATTGGCTACACACACACGATTTGTTCGTTCCTGTTTTAGCCGCGGCTTTTAGGCTCGTGGCCAACCCCTTTGATTCATGCGATACGATCGTTATAAACCACTTTGTTTTCTTCGTACTCCGTGGAATGGAGCGCTGTCCAAGTTGGTTAGTCGTTGCAATGTCCTTTCGATGGAAAATTCCTATTCACAATGTCCCGATTCCTAATGTAGTCCACCCTCGGGATTCAGGAATCTGGAATTTTCGGAACACTTACGTTTATACGGTTTTTTTTTTTCGGAATTCAGAATTCAACGAATAGGTTTAGGTTGTGTCTTGGCGAGAATAACCTTGAGTCTCTGCCACCTTGTCGTGGAAGCTATCCAGATGAATCAACTTACCGTAACATTGTAATATTTTTTTTTCCCTAATCACAATTGTCAGTTCCAGTGGATTTCGAATAGCAGGGAAGGGTGTATTCGAATTGTGATCCACTCCCGGCCGAAGAATGGATCAATGCTAAGAATTGTGATCCACTCCCGGGCGAAGAATGGATCAATGCTAACAATTCTGACGCTATTTCCCATGTTGAAAAGAAGGGTTTTATGAATTTGCACTTCGATCGACCTTTCCTCACGACTTTGAGATGGCATGCAGCACTGTCTTTCCACGCTCAGAATAACACTCGACAACGTAACAAATAACGAAATACTGGAGTCGTAAAAAAAAACAAAAAAAACCCTGCATCCCAAGTTAGAGTCGAACTCGTGATCTCTTCGCTGGGAGTGCAGCGTCGTTGTTACTAGGCGGCCACAGAAACCCAGTGAAAAAATTATAAAAAACACTGTCTTATAGTTCCTTGTGGGCTACTACTATTTCTGCTTATCCTATCCCTTCACGAATATATAAGAATATATCATGAAAAATAATGTCAATGATGTAATGAAAAAGTATCAAAGAATCCGACTTTGTCGCCTAGTAAAACTCGTAGCGTCCTCCGAGCCCAGTATGTTATTTGTATGCTCTCTCTCTTGCAGTATGTTGGTGACAAGCGGACGTCTGTCATCGGAGCGCGGCACTTTAGTAGCTGTGACAGACGGCGTTTGGCATCCTGCAGATGGGGTTAGGGATACGAATCTTGGTTTGTTTTATATTGCAAATAAAAATCAAACATTGAAGGAAAGATTGGTGGTCTTTTCTCTAATTTTTAACTTTCTACATTTTATGGCGACGTATATTATACGTATTTTGATTGGCGCACATTTTGCTATAGACGATTCGGGGGGATTGTTTCGATTTTACGGCGCAAGGACAGCCAAGGTCACGCGTTTGTCTATGGTGCCGTTAACCCGGGTTCGATCCCGATGGTGTGGTAGAACGTGATCCGATTTTTCTGCTCATCGCAGTCCAGAGTTTGGTTCCCTAGCCGACAGAGGCTCGGAAAACTGCAGGTCCCAGTGGGGCGTCATTAGTTCAATATTTACTTGGAAGAGAGGGTGAAAACACACGTGTGGATCCCCTCGTGTCGGTGGTAAAAAAAACAAAAAACAAAACCCGGTTATATTAAATGTTTATGACAAAGATTAAAATTGCTTCGCTTGGCACAGCATGGCCTTTGTCGTCCTTGCACAATAAAATACAGTAGAACCTGCCTAAAGTGGCCACCTTTGGGACTGGACTGGAATTGAAATGGTCGCCATAGACAGATGAGTATTATAAATGACAGATTTCGGTATGGGCTTGACTAAGTCCCTACCAGTTCTCTCCAGAGCCGACGAGACGGGGGGCCGCATCCCGGGGGGGGATGAAACTTAGGGGCCTTCGCTGGTAAGGACCTATGCTTTGGAGGGTCCAGCCTTGCCCCCAAAATATTTTTGCTTTCTTATTTAAAAATAAAAATAGTAATGTGCCCCACCTTGAGAATTTGTCCGGTTACGGTCTTACGTTCCAGTACATATATGCAGTGATTTTGTAAAATAAGTACCAAAAAATGCGTTCTTATTTCATACTTTTTGTTCATTCCGGGGTTCAACCCCCAAAAAATATCCATTCCGCTGTCCAGGGAAGGTGTCATGGGGGCCCGTGTTGGCACTCGGCGCCCCTGGTTCTCTCCTTATAAACAGTGGTCGCCTTATTCAGATGGTCAATTTACCAAGGTGGTCACTTTACCAGGTTTCACTGTACAATCAACCAGGGGGCGTCTATCGTTAGCACAAAACACATCACTTGCACAATCAACAACACCGATTGGCACATCAACCCTTGTTCGTGGTGTAAGTGGCTGAGCGAAGTGCGCAGTCTTTGGAAAGACGCAAGCGTTGATGTCAGTTTCTTTGTGGTGTTGATGAGTTGCAATTGCTTCAGATTCGCTGTTAATAGTCTCGAAGCATGTCACAAGACTTTTTGTTTTGTTTTGGAAGATCCGTGTCTTGAATTATCGGGAAGAGGAGTGAAATGGGCAAGGGACGTGGTGGGGGGAAGGGGAATCTAGGATCTCGTGTCTTTTTCTTTTGGTAACGCATTTGTTGACACAACTGGTATCACAATAGCTTTCCTCATCTCTGACGTGTGGGCTCACCCACGATCCTTCGAACTTCCATTTTGTTGCGAACCATCTGTGAAGAAATGTTCCATTGAGTTGGCTCGCCCAGTCAGCACCTTGGCGATAACAGGGCAGTGATAATTTGTAAGGCTAAAGTATCGTTTTGAGAAGATAATTCTTCTTAGGCTTTGAGAGGTGGTGTAGGGGAACGACGGGCAAGGTTATCTATTGCTGGAAGTAGGACCCTAAAATTTCATTTTTTTTTCCCTTCTCTCTCCTGTGACACGCCAGAGTATACTTTGGCTCTTGATTTGTGTATTCTGTGTATTCGACAACTTTATGAATGTTGGGAGGAATGCGCATGCGCCCCAACCGCTGGCACAGACCTGTTCTATTTTGCGCGCCGAACATTTTCTCGTATCTTGGCATTTACTTTGATAAACATAAAGGTGACCTCGACGAGAACAATAGACATTTGGCTATGCAAATGAGGGCAGCGTAACACCAAACTTGTTAATTTTGGTGTCAACAGATGGCGGTGCTCGTCCAGAGGTCGCTTGTCTCCACTTTGACCTTTCTATCGCATTTGAAGAAGGCAGACGTGTTCCTGCCAAAATAATCGCCAACAACTTATATACGACTATCTGTGTGTTTGTTTTGTTTAAGTGATCTTGTTATGCACATGTTTACGCATCAGCATATGGTGGGAGGGGTCTAAAGGTTTGACGGGAGTATGGTATAGGCCAGGGGTCCTCAACCCTTTTTAGTCCAAGGGTCAATTTCCTGTCTGGGATTACAGCGCCGCCTCCGGCGGCCACCCTTCCCAATGAAACCCTTGCACAATTCCTCTTCCAAGGGTCAATTTTGCTTATTTTTGTGGGGTCACGGGCCGCACTATTGTACCGGCAATATTAGGACTGAACGAAGGCGGATCCGGAGTGGGGGGCGTAGTGGGTGATCGCCCGGGATTCGCTTTTGTTGCCGTTTCTTTTTTTTTTAGATCTCTATATTCGTTTGCCCCATCCCAACCCCCACTCAAATATTTTCTAGATCCACCGCTGTAACTGAATATGCATATATTACAACGTAAAATACACATGGAAGCAAAAAACATTTACAATACTTTTAGTTGTTAATATATAAAGCGAAATCAAACCTTTTAGTGAGATTTTTAGCACTGTTTATTTTTAACAACCTTGTCAGGTCTTATTTTTGACGTTGCAACCCTAAGAGTGTTTTTAAGGTTCAGGGGCGGACACAGACTTTCATTTGGGGGGTCAAGGACAGAATTTGCCATGGTCTTGGAATAACACCCTTCATTTATCATGAAAGTTGGAATTTTTTACAGTGAAAAAATATATTTTGGGGGTCATGACCCCTCTGACCCTCGCTGTATCTGCGGTTGCGTCGGTTATTCTGGTCCTAATTTTTGATTTTACTAACTTCATTTTTGAAAAGAGTTGTTCGCAGACGTAAGTTCTCACGAATAGTGATATCGTTTTCAGAGCATGCAGTCGGATGGTTGGGAAGATGTTCTTATCAGCATATTTAGAATAGAATTCAGTGAGTCGTAAGCTGAATTTTATTTTAAAATCACTGTTGCACTGCAAATCAATAAAACTACCTTTAATGACCCTATGCGCAAGAAAATTAAAGTAAAACACGATTGAGGGAAGACCGTGTGTTTAGTTTTCTATGGTTTTAAGATATTTATTACTGAATGTGAACAGAATAAGATGCATAGACACAGGATTCACATGGCGCAAGGAGTGTATTTTTGTGTGAAGCAATTTGTATTCTTTCGTGAGTCAGCGGGCCGCGGATTGAAGACCCCTGGTATAGGCCCTGCAGTTGTTCATTGGTAACGTATCTCTCTACTAGGTGAATGACTTCTTTCTGTAGATTCGCAGCAAGGCAGTTGCTAGACGCTTTCTACGTGGGGCTAGAATTCTAATGTTCTGACGTATTTTATTAATATTTAATAATACTAAATATCTAAACAGATTAATATATTTAGTATTAATGAATAACGTAAATTTTGCATTGAAAACTTGCGGAGGTGATTAAAATTTATTTAGTGAGTGATTAAAATTTCCTTATCTTTTCTATAGAGCAGATGGAGACCTGAACCTCTGTGAAAAACATGATTTATACAAGATTTGACGTAGAAATCTATTTTGAACCCATTCTTAAGATCAAAGGACTACCATTGTTACGATGCAAAACAAAACACTTAAAATTTTGCAATAATTTATTCTAAGAAAAAATATTTTCTGGGGGGGGCAACCTCCTCCTCTAGCTTCAGCCTGCCTACGGACCTGATTCGCAGTTTAGGATTTTTGCATTACTTTGTCATTCCCTGACGCTTACTCAAACGCTTACTCAGTGAAGATCGCACTGCACACTTTGGTCCGGGGTTTGGTTCCCTAGGTCTTAAGAGGTTCAGATTCCTCGGAAAACTGTAGGTCCAAGAGGTTCGGATTCCTCGGAAAACAGTAGGTCCCGGCGCAGCATGACCACTGTAGTCCTTGAGTCGTAAAACTGCAAACGAACAAACAATTTCTTTCGAAAAATTGCAGGACCCGCACATCATGACTCTGGTTTTCCATGTGCCATAAAGCATCTCCAAACAAATGCGGACTACATATATATATGTATTATATTCAATGGCGTGGGGGGTTAGTACCGGGACGAAAGCCCTGGGCACTGGCAACCCACGCTATGCCGTTAACCATGTTCAATGCTAACTTATTAAGTAGCATTACAGTAAGGTCATAGCTGTCCTTCCGCCATAACAAATCATTTTATGGTAGGCGCACTGGCAATATTACAGACGAACGTTAGCCCTTCCTTCCAATGTACTTCATCAAGACCATAGCTAGGGTTTAATTGGGGAAGGGTCAAAAATTGTACAGCATGTATCTATACAATCACAGCATGCATGACCATAGCCTAGTCCTACTAAACAATTAGTTTCGGGGGGCGGCGGTCCCTAAGATCCCCCCTCTGGATACGAGCATGTACTTCATATAATACATTAATCTATATATGAAACGTATTATACTGAAAAAGTATGTGGGGAGGGCTCTATTAGCATGCCTCCCCCCCCCATGTACACAGTATTTTTACTAGTAGCCCTTTTCTTTGGTTCTACTGGACGCTTACGGCGTTAATCTCAGAACTTGCACGTATTAAAAGCGTCAATTTCCCATGTCGCAACTGCTTACTCTCGTATGAACTGTTGCTTTGCAATTGATGCCACTTCAACGTACTTGAAGCACTTGGACTTCCGCCAGACTTGCCCATTTCAGACATGAAGTAAAGGTTAAGAAAATATATGGAGCGCCACATCATTATTCTTCGTTAAGGTTTCTTGGAAAATTATTCAAATGTTCCGTAATTAGTGTTTCGTAATTTATTTGTATATTCGAACTGCGTCTTTTGCTTTCATTTTTTTTTCCTAATCATCTCCCACGGGTGGGTAAGTTGACATTTTATGGTGCACGAACAGCAAAGGTCATTGTGAGCTAATATTATCCTGAAGGAAAATTACAAATTATTTAGAATTGGCTCATGCTTGCACATTAATATGATTGTCACATGTAGGGGGGGGGAGTGGAGTCCTGTGAACCATGGCGTTATTTGGAGATTACGTTAATACCTGTCCCATTCCAGATGATTCATTGGATTTGTATTTCATAATAAATAAATAAATAACTTTATTAAAACCTAAAAGGTAAAATTACACTAACATTGGGAGTAAGACAATATAATCGTAAAAATATAGATAATACAAAAATAAGTTAAAATACAATCAATAAGGGAAACATTTTAAAAACCGCGATATATCATAATTCTCGAAGACGGCAATAAAGCCCGATAAAGATCCACATGATGATACCAAAGCTTCTGGCAAATGTTTCCAAACGGCCCCTGATCTAAGGGCAAAGGAATGGAAACGTACATTTCTGGCAGGCGAAATCCTGACACATAGTGAATGACTTCTGGTAGAGGTGTGGCCCACAATACGAACTATCCTATGAAAGTCATTGTAGTGAATGAGTCCATGGATAAGTTTATAAAAAAGACGAACATCGGCCAAAAGACGACGCCACACCAAGGAATGCAGCCCCAGGGAGGAAAGACGATCACTATAAGACAAGCCACGCAGACTACGAATATTCGTAGAGAATCGCCGTAAGGGAGATTCCAACAGCCTAATATCGCACACCTTATAAGGCTTCCAAACACGAGAGGCATATTTCAAAATTGGCATGACAAAAGTCTTAAAAGCAAACGACAAAGTAAACATATCACATCTAGAGAAGACCCTAACAAGTAAAAAACCACGCTGGTTAGTCTTTGTAGCAACACGACGACAGTGGGCTGAAAAGTCGAAGTTCTCAGTTATTAAAACGTCCAAATCTTCCTGTCTGGAAACATACGTTAATGCAATATCACACACAGAACACCTACAATGAGCATTGGCAAAACCAATATGCAATGTATTTGACTTTAATATCGAAATCTTAAGGCGATTCATCCGACACCAGTGGTCGAGACGGTCACAAGATTGCTTCAAATCGAAGGCTGACTCGAAGGAGAGGATAAGTGAAAAAAAACTCGGGTCGTCGGCAAACACGAATGACTCAACTGGTCTCAATATATTTGGGATATCGTGAACAAAAATCAAGAAAAGAATGGGACCCAGTATAGACCCCTGAACCACTCCGCTAGCAACTGGAGCAGAAGGAGAAACAGCATCACCCACCCTACCCCTCTTCACTACCACGTTGGGTCCGATTAGATAGCAAGGCAATAATAATGCTGACAAGTCTACTAAGACGACCAATCCGCACCAGTTTATCTAACAGAACTGATCTAACAACCTTATCAAAGGCTCTGACGAAATCGATGTAAATAATGTCAATAGGATGTCCATTTTCCCCAACTGTCAGACCAAATTTTAACACACTGAATTAACTGAACCACAGAAGACCGACCAGAGGTGAAACCAAACTGCTCCCTAGGGATGACTTCATGAGAAATAAGAAATGGCATCAACTAAAACAGCAAACACCTCTCAAACAACTTTACTACAGCATTAATTAGTGAAATTGGGCTGTAAATTGCAGGATCAGAGCGATCCCCCCTTTTGATGAACAGGGACCACAACGGCCTCAGTCCAAGAACCGTGAACAACACCAGATAAATAACATCCATCAAATAAAGTAGACAAAATACATGGAAAGGGGGGGGTGTCAATTTCCTAAAAAAGATAGGAGGAACACCATCAGGCCCAGCAGATCTAGATTTCAACCCAGCAATTGACCTACCGATAACTCCATGGAGAAAGGACAACCGAATATTTTCATTCACAATTGAAGGACCACCAGACAACTTAAAAGGGTGTGTATCACTCAAATAAACCTCTCCAAAAGTTTAAAAAAAAATACAAGCCTTATCCAAATCTGATGTCACCAAAACGTCAATGGAAGAACGAAGGGAAGGCAAGGGTCGATGACCATACAACCTCAAACTGGCATACCTAAAAAAAAAAAGCCAGTGCGATTCTCCAATCTACACATAATATATAATGATATATTATTATTGTTATTTACTGGGCTATGGGAGAATCTCATGCGTAGGGAGAATGGCCTTGAAGTTGGTACAGTTGAAGCTCTTCAATCCGATATTCATTGGTTCGGCACATTCTATAATCCGGCATCGATCGAGCTGCTCGCGTTCGGTTTTTTCGGTTGGATTCAGCCGTTTGTTGTCCTTGACCGCCAGCTCGGATGAAGAAGAAGGAGACATGGCAGATGAAACTAAAGTTTCATGGAAACGAGACATTAAATATGCATTAAATAGATTTATAAAATTTGCCGAATCCAACAAAAGCTATAACTCTGCGAACTCATAAATTTGTATATAATCTGTAACTTTTTTTGAAGAAAAGATCCGAATCGCGGAGAAAACGTAATCTCTGAGACTTTTTTTTTTAAACAGTAACGCTGATGTGTATTTTTTCTTGCCATAGAGCAGCTTATTGCAACTTGTTTTAAATATCACTGCACTGTATTAATTTTTCTTTGGTGTTCCCGTTAAAACTGTATTGACGTTCGATAATCCGGCAAAATCGCTAATCTGGCACGGCCGTTGTCCCGAACGTGTCGGATTAAAGAGCGCCTATTGAATTTTTCTTTTTTTCTGGAATGTACATTCTAGTTTCTTCTAAATATTTAATTAATGCAAGTTTTTAGTGTAAAGAAATGCATTTTTTTAATACAATTTTTGTATTTGTAAATCATTGGCGTACGCAGGGGGTTGTAACCCCCCCTACTGCAATGAAATTTTGTATATTTAACATAGGAACATGTGAGTTGTAGCTCTGTAACCCCTTCCAATGACCCCCCCTTACGAACTTCCTGCGCACACCTGTGCTGTAAATTCGCCGCAATTGAGTTATAAATGACTTTGGAGTTTGTGTTAGTGGATTTTATGGTCTTAGAAACTTATTTTTATTACGCAAATTTTAATGCATTCTCGGTTGTTGTTTTTTTAATTACGTAAATTTTAATGCATCCTCTGTACTTTTTATCGTGTTTGGAGCAGTATAGCCCAGATGCTCTTGCGCCATAAACAATTCAAACAAGCAAGCATTCTCTGTAGTTTACTATAATCAGCGGCTGGAAATCGAATAATATTTGGTCTGGAAAAGTCAGGGAAGTTTGAAACAGAATTTGGGTAGACAGCCCTACTTAAAGTTACTTGAATGAGATCCCCCATAATTTTTTAATTGCTGTGCCACCGTTGGCTATCATGTACATGTACCGGGTTTGATTGCAATAGGTACTCAGCGCTTGCTCTTTTTTTGGGACTACCGAGTCCTGGTTCGATTCTGTAGACGAAAGAGGTTTCGGTTCCCCGGATTGTGAACTTTACCCAGCATGCTACCGTCTGCCCTTGCGCCACAAGGCAAACAGAACTTAAAAAGTTTCTAGCCTTTCGTTTTAGCCGCTTAAAGAATTAAAATATTAATGTTTTCGATCAAACACGCTCCCCTACCGTATTGCTCAAGGACCTTGCCCCCTTAAAAAAGTGGGAGTGGCGGGAATGGAGTTCTGCGTGTACATAAAGATTTTGCGATTCACAACATACTGAAAATACAAGTGTTATTCCGTAACATAAGGCTGCGTCCACACATGCAACGGAACACCGTCGCGTATCAATTCTGGACCCGCACTCCGTAACAGACCATCTTTTTCGCGTCGCACCAGCTGTTTGTTTTCCCCGTCGCATCAAAGGAGTGCTACGGGACTGCGTTTCACCCCATGTTCGTGTATTTAGACCGGTTTACAAACAACAGAGTTTTGTCAGTGTAGACTGAATGTCGGCATGAACTGATGGGACGCAATGATGTTAATTTCACTAATGATGCGTCGATGTTCGCCTCGTAACATCATTGCGTAATACTGGATGTTACGCTACGATTTTCTGTTGCATGTCTGTACGCTCCCTAACCTACTTCGAATCTTTTTTAAAACGATTCATCTATTATAGAGGAATGCTTTATCTCTCCCCCCCCAATGTCATTTTATCTCCACCGCGGTGCATAGAGAGTAATTGACATACATTTTGATGTATTATTAGCAGTCGAACCACGTCAATTCCTCGGAAATGGAGGCAATTTTAATGTAAAAACAATGCTCTTTTCATTGCCGTGTTGAAATCGATGAATTCACAATCAATTTAGCCCGATTATTTTAACGCGATAAACGTGTGTTTTTCATCGATAGCCCATCTTTATTTTCCCCTCACTTAGCGAGCAAGGGGTTTTGCCATACCCTCTTTTATAATTACAATATTCCGCTATTTACAGCGGGAGATGATATGTTGAACAGCTGTATCGTCTGCTAACGACGATTCCACGACTCACACGGAGTTTTTTCGTAACTGGAGACTCCGAGAAAAGGAACTACCGTTTCTAAAAATAGCCGGAAGTTTGGGGGAGGGCAGGGGCAGTGGAAGTACGTCAAGACAGTCAAAGGTATACACAGTGCTCCTCTTCCTCCCACTTTTTTTTTTATCTTTCGTGGAAAGGTCTGTACATTTTTTTTGCACATGTGCCAATAGTCACTGCCTTTAAAGCAGCACACCTCTGAAAGTAGGGACGTTTTGAAACACAGGCGAATGATAAGGTTCGTTATTTTGTGGGTGGTGAAAACGCTTTGGTTTCGTGGGGAAAACCCATTTTTGGGGGGGGGTGGAGGTGAACACATGAATATTGTATAAGTTAGTTGATGATGGGCCAGAAACAATTATTTTATTTTCATTCATTCATTCATTCATTGCGTAAACTATATTGCGGTTTTTCTTAGTATAAGCATGTTGAGAAAGGTTCGATCTGCAGTGAAATCCAGTGTGTTCGGGGGTCACAGTGACCCCCGAACCTGCACAGCGAGCCATCTAGGATCGGGACCGATCCTAGATGGCTCGCTGTGCAGGTTCTTGGACATGGAAATTCTCCCTCATTTTATTTTGAGAATGTCCATTGGGATGTGGACCCTCGTTGAGAAACAGGCAAGATTTAAAAATTATATGTAGCCGCAGGATGTGAAAGAACTCTTCCAAAATTGGACAAAATCCAAGAGCACTATCTTAAAAAAAATAAAAGTCAACAACTTCTAGTTAGTAACCTAACATCCACCCCCACGGACACTGCTGTGTAGGGGGGATAGGAAACATAGACCCACGTTGTCTGGATCAGTCAGTAACCTTAACAATGCAAAGAGGAATGAAATTTAGTTTATATGTTGTTGTCTTGTGTATTAGGGCTGTCCCCATGGGAAGGTTGAGCCTTCTGAGCCTGGAAATTATTTTTAGTTTTATTTTTTTCTCAGATTAAATTACTGTAAACTTATTTTAATTTACCGCCATGTACAAAATGGTGCATCACAGTGGAAGTTGTTTCTTGACTTTAAAAATGTATTTGAAAGAGAATTTCATAGCAAATCTTATATACATACTGTTTTTTTTATACGAAGATTTAAGTCTTCACCCAGTTAATAAGTAGGGAGAAGGGAAATTATACGTAAATTAATTTAATATACCTCTACAAGTTTTCGATGCAACACTCGTATGAAAGGACGTATTCGCTAATGTTAAATGGGTTAATCTGATTTTATTGCTAAAACTAATTTATTCCCATGAACAATTTGAACATTAATTATGTATTCCACGTGCATTGTGTTTCACATGTCGTAAGTTTCGCTGAAGTACACCATAACTGAGAATTAATTAACTTGATTTAAACATTTTATATCCATATTGCAGATATTTAGTTTTATTAAATACTAATAAAATACATAAAAATAATAATAAAATGCATCCAAACATTAAATTCTAAGCTCCCCGTGGCTTCAAGCCCCCCCCCCACTTCAAAAGCTTCTGTCCATAATATCCTTGATGCATGTGTATGTATATTGGGGTAAAAAGATACCCCTAAAAGGGTTGTTGATTACCTAATTGGAAGGGAATCTACTTTTTGAAGAAAAGTGTAGGGGTAAAAAATCTTAAATCCTGCCTCTGCAATTTTTAAAGGACCCAAGCTTCTTTATCTGATAAATTTTTATGTTGTGATGTTATTTGCTCTACACAGCTATGGATTTACTTCTAAAATCGTATGTGCTCAATTTTAGCGCTTGTTAAGGGAAGGGACCTGCAGTCTTCTGAGGAAACTAAGCCTTTGCAGTGTATGGAATTAAACCTGGGACTATGAAACAGTAGAAAATTGGCAAGTACACAACAGAAAAGCTTTATGTGTGCAAAATATAAATAGCTTTGTCACTATGCCACAATAGGGTGTCAATAGAAATTGGCATATGCAGGGACTGTTGATGGGGGTTGTAACCCCCCATTTCAATGAAATTTTGTATATTTAACATAGGAATATGTGAGTTGTAGCTCTGTAATCCCCCATTGAGCCTATAACCCCACTTTCGAACTTTCTGCATACGTCTATGTCAATAGGGAAAACGTATTTAAAAACCAGGTCTGTCCCAGGAAATTCCCTGTTCATTACACCCTTCACAGGGAAACATCCCTGTGAAGGGTAATAATGGCATATATCCTTATATATATGGAGAAAGAGTGTTTCCTGTCCTCGTTTGTCTATCGGTCTAAGATACTCCAGGCTAAACGGAGGAACCCTGGTTCGAATCCAGGAAGGGTGGACAGCATCTCTTTTTCTCTACACATAAAAAAAGCTCTAGTTTGAGCTACTTAAAACGTGGGTGGCAAAAATTATTGTAAAAGAAATTTTTGTACCTGAAGCAAACATGTAAAACGATGCTCCTTCCTATAAAAAATATTTATTTTAATCGTTGTCATTTTAAATTATTATTCGCTGTATTTTTTATTTTTTTTTAAATTCTGATACTTGGAATGTTTGCTTAGAACTACAATACACTTCCATATTACCATATTTGGTGCCGTTTTATGGTTTTAACCTGGGGGGGCTTTACATTTTAACCCCTGGCGTGGGCCTGTCTGAAAGATCTGATTAATTTTCTGGATTAAACATTTTTAAAGAGGATTGGATAGTGTTAAAGACCCCCCCCCCACCGAACCAACAGACCAGCGTTTAAGCTGGCTCCAAACATACTATCGCAAAAATGCTAAAATGGGAAAAAAAGTTGTAGCAAAATTCTAAAAAACTATTAGTTTCTTTCATTGCTCAAAAAATTTTATCGATGAAATTATTTATATCAACGATGCTTAACAGGTGCTGTTAAGAATTTTGGAGAGGAAACAAAAAGGAACAAGAAAAGATTGCTGAAGTGGGATATTCTGGAATCCCTGAATTCTGTTTTCAGAGAATAAAATGTGGTTAAAAACGCCTGTCGCACTTTAGCGATGGACAATAATTTTTTCTTCGCATTTTTGAACATTTCATTGCATTTTGCAAAAAATGCGACTGCAACTTAAACCCTGTAGCAGATTTATAGCTGCATACAATGCAGAAAACATAAAAAAAAAAGTGACGGAGCTTTTGACCCACGGATCATTATTTCACAGTAGAAATGTTGGTACAGATATTGGACTTCAATTGCGAAACTCTCTATCTCATTGTGATTTGGGAGACATGCGAGATTTGCTCTCTTGACTTGTGCCCGCATAGTAGTTGTAGTAGAAGTTTCTGACCAAAATATTGTGTCCAGTTGGTTGCATTCCATGCTCACTTGATCTGGCTCCCACTGGATTGCTTTTTCTTTCCACGTTTGAGATTTACCCTCGAAGGCGATACGTTTTTGGGCATCTCAGACATTTAACACCAGGTAACAAGTAAGCTGAATGAACGCCATCCAAAAGAGGGCTTGCCCCAGAATTCTCAGGACTTGAATTCATTCTTAGAGGTGGGTTACTATCAATGTGGATTACTCTTAAGAATGGTAAAGCATGTTTTGTAAAATAATCTTAACACCTTATAATTCTGAACCTATTCACCAAACTTTATTGACACACTTTGTATATTGCCAGTACTTTATGATATGGTAGAAATTTAATTCAGTGTACAGCCCTTGGGTTTTGTGTCGAAGTATTCCTCCGTCCCACTTGAAATGAAAAATTGCCTGCTCTACAGGTCGGCAGCCAAGCAGGGGCAAGGTTCCAGTTGTCCCATGGAGTTACTTATATATAAACCAATCCTTGGGTGCTTTGTGTCCCATGTGCCCCTTGTTTGGCCCCAGTTGACCCCCTCATCCTGGCTACAGTCCTGCTGCTCTAAGTGACAGAGGTTGGGGCTCATCAGAAAGCTCCAAGTCCTGGTGCAACATGATCTTAACCTTCTTTATGCAGTACAACACCAACTACTACCAGTTTCTGAGATCACTAGGTTATGTTTGATTCTCAGTAAACATCTTAGAGGTCCCAGTAAGTCATTAGTTCTGTCCAAGATGACCCATCATTTGAACATGAAAACACAAAATAGGGGCCAACAGTGTAGAAGGTAATTAGCAACTAAGACAGTTTGAAAAGGGACCGTGAATTTAGTTATTTAGCATTTATGAAAGTACTGTTATTCATGAAATATACACAAAAATGTTTATATGTGCCTAAATTAGTGACTCTGAAAAAGAGAATGGGGTGAAATGTGATTTTTTGTTTTAGGTTTGCAGCTTTTATTGTGAGCATCGATGTATATGATATTTATACCAATGTTTGTTGGTATACAATGGTGTAATCACTTCATGAAAACAATAAACATACCGGTAAACACTAAATACATCTATCTATGCTCATCCGAGCGGCTATGCAGATTAAATCAAACAACAATATAAATCAACGTTTATTGGTATTGGTAATAGCGTGATGTTATGGCGTGGCTAGATGGAGTCACTTGCCATGGCATTGGCTAGTATCTCGCCGTAGCGTTATTCTGACAACTTTAAACTCGATATTATATACTTATATGTGCATCTTCTCACCTTTCATTTCCTTAGGTTTTAAGCTGATCCTGCTTGGTTTTAGCGCTGATCCTGCCCAGATGGAAATTGCCATGGGCGTGAACATGTCACAATCATCATCATCATCACCACCAAGTAGCATTTTTCTGTTAAATCAAAATCCGTGTGATTTTTACTCTGTTTTCAAAGTCTTCATGTACGTTTTCCACTAAATGTTATTTAGTATTATTACATTTTATATACTTAATGATCCAGTGAAAATACAATTATGATTACCTTCAAATGGCTGTGAAAATGTTGATTGAGTTATGAGGGAAGCGGACCCTGTTTTGACTTAGATTTTAATCCCTTCTGCGATGATGTCTGAGACTTTCATCTAGCTTTTAGTTGTTTGGCATTCCAGGATCACAGACTCAGCATCATGGTAAATAATCTCACTGTTATCTAGTAAAGCTCATAGTAAACGCTTATCAGTATGTTATGCTGAATAAAATACAAAGTACTAGGGTAAATATCTATGCTATGAAACAGCGGTCGCCAACCGGTGGTCCGCGAGAAAATTTTGGTGGTCCGCAGAAAAATCTGGACATTATTTGCATTTTTAATGTTTTATTAATAATAAAACAAAAATAATATTCTAAGAAATTCTCATATTCTGAATGACAATTTTTGCCTTTATATTGCACTAAATTCACGAAATGTGGTCTGCGGGATTTAAACATATGAATTTAGTGGTCCGTGACGTCTGAAAGGTTGGCAACCGCTGCTATGAAAGGTTTAACACTTATAGAATAGCAAATAGGTCACCCAAATTTTCAGACGGATCAGCATCAGTCAGTTGGGGATGGTTATGTATATTTAGCAAATGATAATTTTTTTTAAATTTTGGATATTGTTTTTATTAACAGCTAATTAAATTATTGGGTTTCGTTGTTAATCGTTGTTGAGCTTGAAGTGAAACTTACGTGTGCGTGAAATCTGAACTTAAATTTCTTAACTTTTAATTTAAATAATTTTCATTCATCATATTATGACATGAAAGATATTTTTAAATCGTTATTTTTTTTCTTTAGACCATCCTGTATATGTTTCACCCATCAGAGCTGGCCGAACTATTAGAGAAGTTTCTAATGTAGGTTAACGAGCATTTACTCCTGTTTCTTAATTTTTAATCTAATTAATAAATTAGTACAAAGTGTAACATCGATAAGTCGAATTTCAACGCGTCAAAATTTTTTGTAAGTCAAAGCAATAAGAAACGACAAACGAAACTTATTGCGTATATCTTGATGACTCTTAAATTTTCAATGATTTGAAGTTTAATTTAATCTTTTTGGTTTCAACGTATCGATGTTCCACTATATGTTAATTGCTATTAAGCTACTATTATTTAATTTATAATGGTTATGATTAAAATCTTAATTTATCGATAAATTTATCTATGTATCTTAATCTTAAGTTAGTATATCCTACGAGACGAGTGATTCCCAACCAGTGGTATGGGAAGCAGTCCCAAATGGTCCACAAAATGGGTCATTATTTAAGAAAAAATTATTGAAAAAAATTATTATTAAATATTAAAATTAAATTGATGATATATTTGTAGTATCCCTCCGCCCCCTCCAACTCTTGAAGCAAAACTGGCTATTCTTTTGCACGTAGGGACTTACCATTGCTGCTAGTAGGGATTTCACCTTGACAGCACTGCTTTGTTTGGCTTCACTGTTGGCAACACTGCTTTGTTTACTTCTATATATGTACATCTTTCCTCCCAACAAGACTTGGCTTCCCCCTTTTTTATTAAGGTCTTTTAGTCAACTCGTCAGGTGCGAATTTAGAGGTCATTCATATGATTGAACGACTTAATTTTGAAAATGACATCTTATTGGACATTTACCTTGTATTTTTTTCAATGTTAAATTTTTATTCAAGGTGGCGTAATCACTCCCCCTATCTGGGCCCTAAATCCGCCCCCTGAACTTGTGAGAATTTTTTGAAGTGGTCCATGGGTAAAAAAATTTAAGTGGAAAAATGGTCCGCGGCTTAAACTGAGTTGGGAACCACTGTGCTAGACTTTTCATAATTTAAACAATCATTAACCCAGCTGGCAATAAGTACAGTAACTGACATAGTGAATTAAATACACGCTAACATTACAGGTGACAGTTCAGGAAACTGCTTTAGTTAAAAAATAGTTAATTTCCTTGATTAACTTTTTTTGTTTGTTTGCCGATTGTGCTCTTTTGAAGGAGATCAATGATCTCAGAAAAGAAAACTTCAATTTGAAACTTCGCATCTTCTTCCTGGAGGAGAAAATAACAGAGCTGTGTGGACGTGAACCTGTGCAAAATGTTAAAGTGGTAAGTGTAACATTCTCAAATCAGTTAATTAGTGTTACCAACAATATTTCAGAAAAGTTATGTATTGTCTATGCATTGATTTTTTTCTTTTCTTCATAGAATGTCGATCTGCAGATTGAGCTAAAAAATGTACGCAGGGAACTTGCTAGTACACAAGAGGACTTGAGTATCAAAGATAGGATGCTTGATGAAGCATTGTAAGTAGGATCGTTACATTTGTCAATTTTTAAGTAATTTGCTTTCATTGTTCACAGGGCTCGGTCACTGGTGTATGCAGGGGGGGGGGGTTTGATGGGGTTGTAACCCCCATTGTGATGTAATTTTGCATATATGTGTCAACATATATGTTTACAACTTCCTGAAGAAGACCAGCGAAGCCTGGTGGAAATGGGCATTGTGTAATTAAATTTTCGTTTTATGCCCAAATATAACTTTGTTTAAAAAGTTCTATTATTTAACTTTGTGTTGTTTCAACATAATACATTCATACATATGAATGTATGAGGTTGTAACTCTGTAACCTTCCTCTTGTGAGACTGTAACTCCCACTTCTATTTTTAACTTTCATTGTATGCCTATCGGCTTAGCATATAACTGTAGCTGTCCTCCTCCTTCCCTAAAACCCAATCAATTGATCATTGTGTCAGCAATGCTTATTTTTCTAGGCCCACTGTCAGTCTTTTTCATTTATAAGCTGACTAATATATTTTCTGACTAATATATTTTCATTTATAAGCTGACTTCCAGAAAATGGCAAATAATTGCCAGATATTCTTTGAGATCAGGGGGCATCATGGTAGGTGATTGGCATTGCCACATAGCTAGCAGCTTATGATATTTTTAGACCAGGACCGTGCTGGGCAGTCGCCCAAAGCTGCTAAAAAAATGCAGTGCCAGCATCAAGAAATAAGTTTTTAGCGGCCTTTATATACCTTCCCAGAGTATTTCATCAATTGACCTTTTGTGTGTGACGTTATATTTCCCATGACGTTGATGAAACTTCTAAATGGTGGTTAAAATAAATATACATTCAATTATTGAAATGCATTAGTATCAGTAGACTATATACAGTATCATGTTCATGGTTGTGGCATTACATCTACTAAAGAGACCCTCCTTTTCTGACAAAAATGAACTTACCACAACTTTCTGAGAAGCAGGAATTTATAGTTACATTGTACTGTTTTTCCTTTGTGTTTATATTGTTTCAGTAGACCTAAATAAAACCCTTTCGTTTATCCATAACATTGCAGTTAAGCAAGAAATGCTTAACTGCAATGATGCCTAACTGTTAATGCTGTTAACTTAAATGCTTAACTGCTCAAGTGATTGATACATCCCTAGCTAACTTTGTTTAGAAATGTCTGTTTTTAATCCAACTTCATTATTTTCCTTTTACTTTTGGCGTTTTGGACCAGTGAAGAACCTTGTTTCATAATGCTCAACCACGGTCATTTTTTTTTTTTTTTACCGTTGCGGTATGTTAAAACATTTTTGAGGGCCGCTAAAATCTGTTTTACTCAGGACCGCTAATGCCGGAAACGTGCTCCTGTTTCAGACCATCATTATTGTTACTTGTCTCACAGATTGCTTAGAAACGGACCATAGACATTGCGAAACAATGTCACTTTTAAAGCAGAGGTTCAGGGGGGGGGTGGGGGGAAGGGAGAGATTAATATCACTATGTTCTCTCTTGTGTGCGCTCACATTTTTCAGCTTCAAATAGGGCTCTTTGACATAAGAGTTGCAAAGAAGATAAGAGGGGATGGGGGGAAGAGGAACATGTTTCAGGCTTGTCTCACTCTAGCAGCTTTCAGGTCTATGGCTTTACGTTTTGTCCATTAAGACACATTTAATGTGATCTTAACTTCTGTTACTTTCGATTCATACGTTAAAGTGGCGATTGGAGGAGAGCACTTAGTGCCACAGTTGTATGGTAATTAAGTCAGCTTGGCCAACTATTTTGATAACTGGATTTTGAACATGTGACATTATATCCATATTATCTCAAAAATCTGTCTTAGAATTATAATTGAATGTTTTGGAAAGAAAGAAGGGAATTGCTGTTCCTCGTTAGGAAATGTCATTACTGATTGATATTTATATGTTATTGCTTTTGATTTTTAGGAGGTCAACTCAAGAAAGTCAGTCTAATTTAAGAAAAGCAGCACTGCAAATTTCCGACTTAGAACAGCAGCTTCGTAACTTAAATCAGGTATGATTTGTACAGTTCACGAAAAAAGTATAAGGACAACATATAATTGAATGAAAATATACTTTATTTTCATTTTATCAAAATGAACTTTTTGATATTTATGAGCTATAATATCACATTTTACAATAACATCTACAAAACATAAAACAACAAATATGAAACTTACAAAAGTTGACCTCATAAAAATTATCACGAAAGAAATATAGAAAAAGTATAAGGACATATTCTAAATTACATATGATTTCTCTTAATAATCAAGAAAACAATCTTTGTTTTCAATTACTTGAATAAGCTGGGAAGTCATCGATGCTGAAAATTCTTTTAAAGTGTCTATGGTAATGTTATTCCAAGCTTGTTCGATAGCTAATACAAGATCCGGTTTACACTGATATTGTGTGCCATTTCTATAAACTTCTCAGGCTAGAAGGCCAAATAAATTTTCTACAGGATTCAGACCTTGACTCCTCGCCAGCCAATCAAGTAAATTTACTGAATTGGCTTCAAACAAGAGTTTTGCACTCTTAGAAACGTGCATGGAAGCATTATCCTGTTGGAAAAAATAGTCACCTGAAGTCATTAGTGGGGCCTCAGGTAACAAATTTTCACCTAACATATCAACATATTTGTCAGAGTCCATTTTGTAGTTGATAAAGACTATTGGAGTGGTTCCGTTTACTGCAAAAGCGCCCCAAATCATTACTATGTCCCCACCGTATTGATGTTTGGAAAAAACTTCTTTGGCTTTACGCAGATTTTACCAAAAAATGGGAAAACCATCTGGCC
>QLNU02003225.1:104913916-104924509 GCA_006491805.2 Dysdera silvatica | reverse complement strand
CATATAATTGAATGAAAATATACTTTATTTTCATTTTATCAAAATGAATTTTTTTGATATTTCTGACCTATAATATCACATTTTACAATAACATCTACAACACATAGAACAACAAATATGAAATTTACAAAAGTTGACCTTATAAAGATTGTCACTAAAGAAAATATAGAAAAAAGTATAAGGACATATTCTAAATTACATAAGATTTCTCTTAATAAACAAGAAAACAACCTTTGTTTTCAATTACTTGAATAAGCTGAGAGGTCATCGATGCTGAAAGTTCTTTTAAAGTGTATATGGAAATGTTATTCCAATCTTGTTTGATGGCTAACAGAAGATCCTGTTTACAATGAAATTGTGTGACATTTTTATAAACTTCTCGGGCCAGAAGGCCCCATAAATTTTCTACAGGGTTCAGATCTGGACTCCTCGCCGGTCACTCAAATAAATTTACTGAATTAGCTTTAAACCAGAGTTTTGAACTCTTAGAAATGTGTATGGAAGCATTATCCTGTTGGAAAAAATAGTTGCCTGAATTAATTAGTACGGCCTCGGGTAACAAATTTTCACCCAGCATATCAACATATTTGTCAGAGTTCATTTTGTAGTTGATAAAGACTATTGGAGTGGTTCCGTTTGCTGCAAAAGTGCCCCCACCGTATTGACGTTTGGAAAAAACTTCTTTGGTTTTACGCAGATTATACCAAAAATAGGGACAACCGTCTGGCCCATCAAGGTTGAATTTCTTTTGTCTGAAAAGATTACATCATTCCATTTTGGACCGATAGAAATGTTTTTTTTTTTGCAAAGTCCAGTCTTCTTTCCTTACGTTGCTTTGTACAAGGCGAACGTAACATTAACTTTCCATACCAAATATTCGGATGTTTATTCAAAACATTTTGAACTGTTCGTGTGGAACATGGTAAGTCCAAATTTCTTCTAACGTTATTTGCAGTTTCTTTTTTCTCGCAAGCTTTTCTTACAACTATTCTTTTCTGTCGATGCATTAGAATTTCTGGTCTTCCTGTTAGTTTATTCATTCCATACATTTCAAATTCTTTTAGAAAATTATAAACTACACTTTTAGATCTTTTAATTTTTTTCAAAATTTCATGGCTATTCAATCCAAATTCTTTAGAAACAAGAATTTTCCCTTTTTCAAGTTCAGAAAGGTGAGTTCCTTTTGGCATCGTACAAAAATCATGCAGAAATGAGGCAAGTGTGAATTTTGTTTAGAAACCCAGTCTTTATATTTGAAATGGTCTTTTTATGCTTTCAAATATGCAAACTTTACTATAATTTTAGATGAAAAATCAACTGTCCTTATACTTTTTCCCAAGATCATATGGGTTTAAAATTCACAAAATAAATTTATACCTATCTATTTTTGGAAAGTTTAACTAATTTACATGAAAAATAACTTAATTTTATCATGTTTTTCCCTAAGAAATTTGCATACGTTTCCGTCTAAAAGATTTCTAGATTTGGCGGGTTTTCGCTTGTCCTTATACTTTTTTCGCGAACTGTATTATTTTTGTATCACAAGGATAGAACGAGGGTACACTATATTTATTACCTCATTATAATTTTTTCTTTATTAAATTCAATATTCAATAAATTTAATTTTGCAACACGTTTAAAAAGTTTTTCTTATGCCTCATCTATTCATGATATGAAAATCCTATTATGTACAATTGTCAACTCCGTGCCATTTAAAAGTAGAGGAGTTTTATTTGCGTCTATTGAATTTCTAACTTTTACATAGCTTATATAATTTAATTTCATGAGTAGAGGTAACTGTTGATGAAGCTGATGTGCAGGGCTGTAGCTGGGGAGGGCAGCATGGAAGGCCCAATCCATGGGCACAGGCGAGCAAGAGCATAAAATCGGCTGAAATAATTCACAGGGGAGAATATATCTTAGACTATGGGGTGCAATCTGGCCGGTTCTTTCAGAGGCACAAAATCATCAATCTGCGGTGCTAATGATGCATCACGGCCATGGTGGAAAAATCGCCTAGTGATACATGCTTTGTAATTGTACCGATTATTTTGTTTTGTTTGTGATTAACCATTTTTATTTCAGGAACTTCGAAGCAGAGAAGAACAGTTCGTATCTCCTTTGGAGTCGGAGAATGAGAACGCCATGGGTAGAGTAGCTTTTGGCATATCTGAAAGCGTTTCTAGAACGGTATGAAAATTTTGAAAAGTTCATAAGTTTTGAAAAGTTTGAGTATGTTCATGTCATGCATTATGACTCTTATTTCTGTTAAGCGATGTGTCCTACCTTAATCGAACTACAGTATTTGGTTGCTTTAATGCACTACAAGCATAATTAAAGGAATAACGGTTGAGAATAGAAGAGTTATCATGGATTAGTTGTATTAAACTTTTTTTTTTTTGCTTATGCGTCATAGCGCAAGAGGTGTTATTCCTCTTTCTATGATTTCTTTATTAGAGTTGTACACGACTCATTTTCATAAAGTTTGGTGGGCTGTAATTAAAAAGAAGTATCATCCTATGCTGGATTCACAGGGGTGATTTTGTTCCGTGATTTCTGTGAATTCTGGGATTTCTTTTTTAAGGGGTCATAGGATCTTTCAAAATTTCAAAAAATTGATTTTTTTTATCACTTCAAAAAAAATTTAAACCATTAGAAGTATTTTGAAACAAACCGGAGCAAAATCTGTTCATTATTAGACTCAAAGTGATGAAAACAACAATATTAGGTACATTTTATTCAATTTTAAGTGCTCATAAAACTTTAAAGTGGATTTTCTTTTTTTGAGCTTACGCGCATGATAACTTGCCAACCGGTTATTATAACCGAATAAAAATTTCCCCAAAACTTCATTATATGACATTTTACAACTGGTACCTATTTTTTTCAATTTTTATTCATATCTTATTAAATATGGGTAAAATAGTCCTAAAAATATGCATAAAAAATCATATTTAAGGAAAAAAAATAATATTCACAATTAATTTTTAAAGTTACTTTCTTTTTTGAGGTGGGGTATGAATATACAATATCTGTGAACAATTTGAGTCCATGAGCAACATTCTAGCAGCAAAATTTAAGTTTCAATTCTGCGTGCAGTCTGTTGCCATGTAATATTCAATTCATAAATCATATTTAATATTTTTGGTCATGCTATATATATACGAGGGCGAATCAGAAAGTCTTTGCCCCTATTTTTTATTAGCCAAAATAAGGTACATACAGGTAATTACAAATATACGTACTATTCTACGTACCTTACACTATTTTTCCACATAGTCCCCACACCGGTTCAGACATTTGTCCCATCGCAGCACTAAATTTGAGATGCCCCTGTGGTAGAATTCGTCCGGCTGACTGTGGAACCACCGTCGGACTGCTGTCTTGGCTTCATCGTTGCACGTGAATCGCTGTCCTGCCAGGAACTTCTTCAGCGGACCGAAAACGTGGAAATCACTAGGGGGCGAGGTCCGGACTGTATGCAATCAGAACCGCCGACAAGCTCCGGTCATTTCACTGGGAGAGTCTGGACCACCCACCATACAGTCCGGACCTCGCCCCTAGTGATTTCCACGTTTTCGGTCCGCTGAAGAAGTTCCTGGCAGGACAGCGATTCACGTGCAACGATGAAGCCAAGACAGCAGTCCGACGGTGGTTCCACAGTCAGCCGGACGAATTCTACCAACATCCAATCGCTGATCTTAAAGTAGGCAACCAAATTCTAACAACAGATGCCCAAAAAATTGAATCTTTTAATAATTTTTTTACAGATTTTCCCTTTAGTTTAACAGATGGTCATTTAGATTCATCTAATATTACCACAAATTGCCATAATTATCATAGAAGTGATTCTATGTTTTTATCTCCAATTACTAATTTGGAAACTCTTAAGATTTTGGGAGAAATCTATTCCCATGGAGGCCCTGGACATGATTTAATCCACCCAGCTACTGTCAAATTTGTATCCGAATTCATCAATTACCCCTCACTCATATTTACAACTTAACTTTTTTAAATGGTGTCATTCTCACCGATTTTAAAATTTCAGCTATTACCCCTGTATTTAAGAAGGGTTCAAGATCTGAAATATCTAACTACAGACCTATATCAGTATTGTCTTTTCAAAAGTTTTCAAAAACTGCTTTTTAGGAGAGCAGATAAATTTTTTAAAAGCAATAACATATTCATAAAAATCAATTTGGGTTCCTTAAAGGAAACTTAACCGAACAGGCTTTATCAGCAGCTACAGATTTTATTTATTCATCCCTGGATTCGAAAGTCATCAGCCATTGGTGTTTTCTTTGACCTATCTGAGGCTTTTCATATTATAATTCATAAAAGATTACTTTTTAAACTGAATTTAGCAGGTGTTCGTCAATTATCTAATGTTTTACTTGGAAACTATTTATACACATGGATGGAAATCGCTCATCACTCTGCAACTTACATTGTGGCGTTCCACAGGGATTTGTTTTTGAAACACTATTATTTCATCTTTACATAAACAACATTTATTTTTTACCTGTGCGTTTTAAACCATTCTGTTTTGCAGATGATACAAGTATCTTTTTTTTAATGATTTTGAAATTGACGACCTAATACTACAAGAAAATAACGATATTAAATGCTTCATCAATTACTTTATCGCTAATTTCTTGACATTAAATACTTCCAAAACAAAGTGTCTCCTCTTTACAGGTAAAAAACAAAAACAATCTGGATCAACTCAGTTTAACCATTAATAGTAACTCCATTCCCTTCTCTTTGGAGACAAATTTCCTCGGGATAATTCTCCAGCATAATTTAAAGTGGGATAACCATGTTCACACAGTATGTGCAAAACTGAGCAGAAGTGTTAGAATAATTAGAAATATTAATTTCTATTTACCTATTCCAATCCTTCTAAATCTCTATTATTCCTTGATTTTCCCAAACCTTTATTACTGCCTTTTGATTTGGGGTCAAACTTCCAAATCTAATCTTCAACGTCTGATCTCATTACAAAAGTTTATTTCTTAATCGTTCTCATTTTACTCATAGCTCAGATATTATTAGACACTTTCGTATTTTTTTAATTGATAATCTTTTTACTTTTAAAACCGTAGTATTCGTATTTAACATAATAAAATCCTTACCCCACTCAAATATAATTTCTCTTCAATTCCCTAACCATTCATACAAGAAACTTAACTAACTATACACCAGATTTTTTGGAACTAATCTCTAATCTCTTTCCAATCTTTAAATTCATTTTCTTTATTTTAAAGATATCTTACTGATCATTTGTTAAATTAGTATCCATTCTCTTTATCATTTCTTTTTATTATCTATCATTATTTTCACTTTATTATTTAGAAGTATTTATTTTAAATATAATTAAAATACTCACCATAGGTAGCATGGGCTTTGTCAAACATAATAGTCTTTACCCATTGCTGCCCAGACGAGTCAATTTAAGTATGAAATATTTATTTTCTACCTTATAGTTGTATCTGATTCGTCTGAATAAAGAATTTGATTTGACTTGACTTGAGAGGACCCAGTCTACCTTTGTAAAACAGTATATTCAAAATTTATATAGTGCATCATAAATATAGTTTTATATTCTATGGTACGGAATATACCATGACATCACTGAATGTAGATCCCTGTTGTGGTAACATGCTTGACTACCATACGGGTAATCCAGGTTTAATTCTAGCAGGGATCCAGCATTTGCCATGCTTTTTTTCTACAGCTCTGTAATCTGGAGTTCGAATCTCTGGGTGGAAGAATCTCAGGATTTCTGCGAAAACTGCAGATTCTTACACGGCACGATCATAGCTGCCCCTGCATTATAAACCCAACAGGCTTCCCACACAGCTGGAAAACCTGGAATCATCAAGGAATTTGAAATCACCCCTGAAAGTCAGAGAATAATGAGAATTTTTGTCAAACCAGGAAAAGCCAGAGAAACCCTTTTTAACTTCGGTTCAAATAGCTAAATTTCTTGTGAATGTGAAGTGAATGTATTCTCTGCCCTCAGGTTTTGCAACTGGATTTGTGCAAACAGGTCCCCTACAATTATTTAGGGAATTTTACCGAAAAAGGCAGGGAAAACCTGGAAACATTGGAGATTTTATTCTGTAATGTGAGTGGAAACACTGTGCAAACTCAATTTAGGTTGTCTCTCGTTTTTTAAAGTAGAGGTTTGTGGGAGAACTAATCAATGCAATTGAATTTTGGCACCCAAAAGTGTGCTGCAATTTAATTGCATTGACATTGTACTACAGCACTGTATTCTTGGGATATTTGCTTTCGATGTTTCACAAGTGCTGCATCTTTGTGTTTTTTGTTTTAAGGTTTCCCTTCATCCATCCATTCCCGAAACAAAAGTGGAAGAAGAAGAAGGACCAGTGAAAGGAGTGTATCTCCTAAAAAATGAGTTATTAGCCAGGCAGAAAGAATTAGAGGTGAAATAATTTTTCTGTTATATATCCACACACATAAACAAAACACCTTTAAGTGTTTTCAACTAAAAACTTTATTGGAATATGAGCGATTCGCTCTTTCACAGTGTACTAAAGTAGTGCATCTCAACTGATGGGTCGTGGCCCGATACTGGGCCCTGATATCGATTATACCGGTCTGTGAGAAATTCTCATGGAATTGGGCCCAGTATTGGGCCCTGATATCAATTATAATGGGCCGTGAGAAATTCTCCTTGATGTTGTCATGCGACGTTGACGTGGGCCGTGAGAAATTCTCCTGGAATTTGTCATTTTAGTTTTCTAAGCAATTTCTCAGGAATAAATATTTTATTGTGGAAATATTTTGAGGATGACAATATTCGTGAATGCGATGGAAAACTCGGACCTAGTACGCTCAAATAATATCTTTGCAGCAAATGCCATTAACCAAGCAGTGCGTTTTTAAATATGTAAGTATTCATGAACGATTGAGAATTTTCAAACATCGAAATCTTTTATCATTCGAGAAACAATATACCGCTCATTAGGACTGGTCATAAAAAGTACCTGCAAACTGATTTCAATACCATGCAGTGCATCCTCTGTTCTTAAAACTGATTGAAATAACATCAGTGTTAAAAATGCCAGCTACCAATCAGCAAGAAAGTGTATATTAATAGAAGTACTCATTATGATTATGCCGTAATTAATTTATTCACATTTTTGTGGTATTTTAATATATGAACTTTAAAAAACGAAAAGATGTTTATGTGCAAATTTGATGGGACTGGGCCATTGTTGTACAAAAAGAGTATTCACCAGGCCGCGGCTTCATAAAGGTTGAGAAGCATTTATACAGCTATCCCTCGATTTATACCAGGGGTTCTTCAACCTGTGGCCCATGGGACACATGCGGCCCGCCAACTCATGAAAAAATACAAATTGTTTCACACAAAAATAACATCCCTGCTCCCTTTGAATCTGAAATATATGTATTTTATTCTGTTGGCATTTTCATATTTCATAATAAATATTTTAAAACACTAAAGAACTAAAGTAATACGCGGTCTTCCCCTCAGTCGTGTTTTACTTCAGTTTTCTAGCGTATATGGGCATTAGGAGTAGTTTTATTGATTTGCAGTGCAACAGTGATTTAAAAAAAATTCATCTTAGGACTCATCAAATTCTATTCTAAATATGCTGATATGAACATCTTCCCCACTATCTGACTGCATGCTCTGAAAACGTTACTGTTCTTGAGCACTTATATTTGCGCATAGTCTGATGTAGAAAGTTTATAAGGGGGGGGAGGTTGCAGGTACAATTGGGAGGGTTACAGAGCTACAATTCCATATGTAGGCAAAAAATTCCATATGTAGACAAAATTCCGTGGCAGTGAGAATTACAACTTCCATCAACCCCACCCCTCCCGCGTACACCAGTGTATCTGTAAACAACTGTTTCCAAAAATGAAGTTGATAAAATGAAAAGTTAGGACCAGAATAACTGACGTCCACCTTGGAAACACTTTTAGGATTGTAATATTAAAAATAAGACCGGATATTGACAGGATTGTTAAAAATAAGCAGTGCCAAAAATATCACTATAAGATTTGATTTCGCTTTACATATTAGCTAAAAATATTGTAAATGTTTTTTGCTTCCATACATACTTTACATTGTAATATACAGTGAAAATCGTTTATAACGATGCCGGTTATAACGACCAATTGCATATAACGATGGAATTTTTACAAGAAGTTTGGTTTGCTATTCTACTCCATATTAAATATATTGGTTATAACGACATCGTATATAACGACGGCGATTTTGTAGTCTACGTAGATTCAAGTTTTTATTTAAAGAAAAACGCGTTATTACAAAACGCATAAGTGGCTGCGAAATGGAAATTCTATCTTTTTTTCTTTTTTTAAAAATTGCGTTAGTGCGAAAACACGTAAAGTGAAATCGCGTAAAACGAGGGATGACTGTACTAAAGTAAAGAAGTATCGCATCTCTTCAATCTTTTGTATATTTTTTATCTTAAACATATATTTTTTGAAATGTGTAAAATTTTTGAACTGGTTATGCATTAGGTTTAATGTATGCTCAGCACAGTTAATATTCACTTATGGCAATCATACATAGCCAGTGATTGAATGTTTATTCTTTAATATGGTTATTTTGATTTTAAAATACTCAGTTTATGATTTTTCCTTTTGGCTAGTATTTTTTTTTTCTTTACATATTGTTTTCATTAACTTGTTTATTAGTTTTAATATTTCGTGTGATGTTTCAGCTATCAGCTGGTCGTATCAAAGAACTAGAGAAGTCAGTTTCTGAACTGCAAGTGAAAAGTAAAAAGAAGAGTTATTCCATCCAGGCCTTGATTCAGAAACTGGCGAAACAACCGGACGTAAACAGTAAAGAAATGTGGAGTCTAATGGAAGAAGGCATAGATGCTGCAAACCTTAATGACCAGACAGCTGTTGTGTCCACAGTAAATAAAATCAAAGTTTACTTTGCTGAGGTAATCCTAAATTATTATTATTATTTTAAATACCAATTTGTCCATAAAATAAGATTGAATCCCTCAAATTTTGCTTTTAAAAAGTTATTCTGTAGTTGAATGAAAATATGCGAATATATCAGTATTTTGTAAATGAAATTAATATATATTTGCTAAAATTTTTGGATGTGTTGAAAGTGAGGATTGCATCGAAAGAAATGGTTTTGTTCTTCAATAGTCACAGATGAGCCTACAGTGAGTTCACTGTAGATTAAACAACGTTGAATCAAATGAGCAAGAAAATCATTAAAAAAAAAAGAGAAGCTTTTCAAATAATGATTATGTGCTGAAAATGATTACTGATGGTGGCCATTGCAACTAATCCTTGTGATGATTATCAATTGATACAACTAATGATAAGCAGTCCTAAGTTAGAATACTCTAAAAAATAACAAATAAAGAGAATTGCACAGACTGGTTTTGTGGTGATTGCATATTTATAAACTTGCACAGATTGACTGTACAATGGCTAAATTTTGGCTACATTGTAAGGTTATATAGATGATAGGTAAGATTGTTTTTGTACCACATTTACGAATGAATTGCAAGATATGATTCTATTTGATATTTAAAAAAAACCAAAAAAACCCGAGCCTTCAGACGTTACATGCATAGGGCAATGCGTAGGGCATGATTTTCTGGTGGAGGAGAAATGTCCACAGCTCAAATGTTTTAGAGGTATGTCATTTGTGAATAAATTGATTATTATCACATTTTCACCTTGTTTCGCATAGAATGACCTTTACTATCTTTGCGCCATAAAATTAAACTAACAGCCATACATCATTATGGCGAACTTTTTTAAATCAGTGGCGGATTTATGGAGGGGAAGTTAAGGAAATTCCCCTCCCAAATCCATAAAAGCGTGATGGAAATCAGTTATAACACATGCTGATTATAATAATCAGCCATATATAATGATAACATTTTTGCAAAAAGTTTGATTTTCTATTTTATATTGCTCATTAAATCTGGGGTCCAAAAATACTTGTTCACTAAAAGTGGTTACATTGTGTTGCACTTAATCATTATATCAAATAAAATCCACATTTTTCTCGTTGTATCTGGAAACTCACTAAATGCAGGCTCGCTTTAAGTGGGTGCTACTGTATTTTACATTCCCCCCCAAAATCCCTCTCTGGATCCGCCCCCTGTTTAAGTAAATGACAGATAACCCAGTCTTTTAAAATAAAATTTTAGTAACACATTCATGGTCATGCATCATGCCATATTGATGACACAGTGAACGCGACATTTCTTTTAATATTTTGGTCATAATGCAGTTGAATGTCGAATAATTCGTTTTTGTCATATATATTTAATTAAATGGTTTTGTAAAAATATGACCTTTTTTTCCGATTTCTTTGGGGTTTCGAATTACACAGTTAGCAATAATCAATTTAGCTGATCTTATTAAAAACTAAACGAATGTGGCGGCTTTCCCTCTTTCCCTGTGTTGGATTTTTCTGAATTTTTCAGGCTGCAATCTGGATTTGTGATGAAGGTGGTGTATGTTTGACTACCTATTGAACTCAGTGTATAAAAAAATTATAGTAGTACCCCCTGGTGACGTTTC
>QLNU02003225.1:104902156-104913816 GCA_006491805.2 Dysdera silvatica | reverse complement strand
ATATTCAACCATTATCTATCCACTGCTGGATGAAGGTCTCTCCAAATGCTTTCCACACAAGTCTATCCTGGGCCATTCGTTTCCACGTCACCCCAACCTCTTTTCTTATTTCATCCACCCATCTAGTTTGAGGACGTTTTCTAGGTCTTTTCTAGGAATTCGCGATAAGTCGAATATTCGTGGTCCCGTTTATTAAAATTCAAAGTAAATTTTTTCCTGAAGTTGAAGTTCACTTCAGCCGTGTCGTCACTCGCCGTAAGAGTTTTTACCCGATCAGTATCTTTCCAGGTTCTTGCTTGCATTTCCATGCCTCATTTTTCAGATAAAATGAAATAATGGTTTGTACTATTTTTAAAAAGAATTTTACTAGTGCCATAAATGCTATCTTCTGTCAATGCCATTTATTTGCCATATGGTTCTGGATTTGATTCTTAAAAACAATGCGTTGGTAAAGATGATGTTACTACAAGCCACATATCCTGTACCAGACAATCACACAATTAGTCATAGAATCCATTTGTGGCCTTACGATGTCACAGTATAGTAACGCATTCGCCTATTGTGCTGTTAACCCGGGTTCGACTCCCAACGGTGCAAAGAACGCTTACTCAGAGATCTCATAAAGAGTTCTTACTTAGAGATTTCGTAAAGAACTCACTGCAGTCCAGGGTTTGGTTCCCTAGGCTTTAAGAGGTTCAGATTCCTCGGAAAACTGTAGGGAGTCTTGGATTCCTCAGAAAACAGTTGGTCATGGCGCAGCATGATCACTGTAGTCATCGAGCTGTAAAACCATAAACAAACAAACAGAATCCGTTTGTCTTAATCAGTAATTCCTAAACTTTTTGGCCCACCATAGCTTGGTACCATTAATTTATTATGATGCCCTCTATGCTATTACTTTAAATCAAATTTACAATTACAATAAAGCTTTTTATTTAATAACATAAAATATCTAATAACGTTACATTTTTTTAAATGTTTGATATTATTACCCTTCACAGGGATAACACAATTGCCAAATAATGGTCAACACACACAAAGCCACCAGGGCATGCTTTTTGTAATTTTCGTGGCGAATTTTATAGTTAATTTCTGCCACCCACACTTAAGCTCTTATTAGAGCTTTATATATAGGAGAAATTTTCTCGTATACATAGTTTTTGCCACCCATACTTAAGCTCAAACTAGAGCTTTATATATATAGGAGAAATTTTTTCCTATACATAATTTCTGCCACCCACACTTAAGCTCAAACTAGAGCTTTATATATAGGAGAAATTTTCTCCTATATGTAATTTCTGCCACCCATACTGAAGCTCAAACTATAGTTTTATATATAGGAGGAATGTTCTCCTATACATAAAGCTCTTGTTTGAGCTTTAAGCACGGGTGGAAGTTTAACCAACATTATAAAAATTATAATCAACATTAATTTTGTTGTTTGGCACCTTTTTAAATAGTTCCACCATCTACTTTGGGAATTAATAGTGTAAATCGATCAATATATATCTCTCACGTTTTGTGTATTTGCTGGAATTCAAATTCTGTTTTCAATCGCTTAAATTGTACTTTAGGAATTATACCAATCTTTCTCATCCCAGAGTGTCGATGTTCAAACTCATGAAGATAGTACATTGACCAAGTTGAAACGTTTGCTCGAAGAAAAAGCCAATGCCTTAGAAGCCCTCCAAAACAGCTACAAGAACTTAAAGGAAGAACATATTGTACACTCTCGTCTTCCTCCAGTGGATGCAGGAACAGAAACCACAGATCTACAAACGGCATCGTACCGCAGCTTGGAACAAAAAGCAGGAGGTTCAGTATATATGGATGAATCTGGTAAAAGCAAAGAGGTATGAAATGTGCACATCTGAAACACACTATTAATATCTATTCAGTTTTTAATGGATGTGGTTATAGGAGGTGTTATTACATGTGAGTGGCCGAGATAACATTGACTGTAAATGCCTTTATGGTGAGGACTAGGTTCACACAAGATGCGATTGAAGTGCCATTGTATCATGACAGAGACAGAATGATGCACGATAATGAACGTGTGAAGAAGTCTGTTTTTCAAACGTCATGGATTAATTAAAATGTGTTTGTGCGGAAAGAGGAAGAAAGGCCCAGGCCACATTTCCTCTTTCATGTGGATAAATTTGATTGTTTCAATATTCCAAATCTATCCACCTGTCTGTTTTTGACTAGGTTGCCATCCTGTAATTGTTAGTTTGATTGATTTGAAGACTATGAGGAGTGGGATTTCTTTGTGGTTTATTTGGCTACACCCTGAGCCAAGTTCTGCAACCAGTAGAATTTCTTGATTTTGACACTATTAATTTATCCCGTATGGTTTTTTTTCCCATATTTGTTTGGCTTAGGAGACATTACCAATGGATTTGATTGCTGGCACAGTTCTATTGATCTGTGACACTTACAAGCCATGTCAGCATACACAATGCGACTGATATTATTCCATAGGGCAGGATTATTTCATTTTTTTTATTGCATATCCTAGATTTTGTGTTTTTCTAAAAGAAATTTCTTTACCCTGGAGACCTTATACGGTAGCATTTACCTTGATAATCGTGTTATTATTTCCGAGAAAGGTGATAATATTAGGGAGTGAAAATAAAAATTTTGTCGTGGAAAACTCGCTTGAATGCATCTGACATCTCTTTTTAATTATATTGAAAATATTTGTGTTAAAAAAATTAAATCCTATAGTATGTACCAATCCTTATTTTACATATTTTTTAAGCGGTCTCTTTGTTTTTTTCTCTAGCCTTTATTCACTGATTTTTTAATGTGAGATAATTATATGCAGTACATTTAAAAATTGTTGCAATAATGTCTAAATGCCATCTTTTGTTAGTGCCATTTGGGTACCATATGGGTCTGGATTTTATTCTTGAGAATGGTTTTAAGGATTTTGATATTTTAAGCCATGTATCCCATCTTATGTGGGCTTCATACCACACAAGTAGTAATGGAACCTATTTATTTGAATCAATAAATATACACTGCTGGCCATGGAAAATACAACACTATGAAAGATGCATCCAATAGCCCTAAAATTTGAATTATGCATGAATCACGAGAGGACGGGCAGATGATTAGCAGAGTTGCATATATGCAAATCATGCATTGTCGGTGACTCCCCCCCACTCCTCTCTGTATACTATTTAAGATGGGAGAACAGGGAGAGACTGGATTATCTTTCCAAGAAATTGATACTTGTTTTGGATGAAATCAGCCATAATGATGAGAGTAACATTATAGAGTCGGTGGGTGCGGGAAGAACAAACTGACCAATATGAATGGTTGCAAAAGTATTGTCTACCACCCAACGGAAAGAAAATCATCTTGTGTACATGGCTTTTATGGATAGTACAGCCGCGTCACAAACCTTAACTTAAGAATTAGGGTGTGCTGCATAGCACTCTATTTTTGCACATACAGTTTGACATTGCCTGCAGCAGCAGCGGGGAATTTTTGCAAGTCTTATATTACTGCGATGACCTTTGACTCTGCACTACAGGCATCTGTGGCTGCAATGGTACATAGAACAAGTGCACATGGGCAGATGAATGGCATCTTGTCTTTTCAGACAAATCCCACTTCTGTCTGCAAAGGTGCCATGATGGCACATCCATATGTGGGTGGCATCCTAGTGGAAGACTGCATGTCTTCTGCACTATGCTTCACTATATAGGTTCAGCATCTGATGCTATGGTCTGGGGTGCCATTGGATTTTACTCCTATACCCATCTAGTATGCATTCCTGTTTTGTTTAATAGCCCCTAATGCATCTTTGAGGTGTTGGAGCTTATTGTTCTCCCTTATCGTCAGGGTTTGATTGCAGCCAGTTACTAACAGGACAATATGTGACCAACTGCACATGGTATTTAATGTCTAATAATTCCTTGATGTCTACTGGCTTTTACTTCCTGGGCCTACCCATGCACTAGACCCTGTCACCAATCGAACGGGTCTTGTCCATGATCGGACAATGACTGGTGCACCACAGACCTTCTACAGCTACATCAGACAAACTTCGGCAACAGGGGTAAACTGCATGGACTGGCATACCCCGGATGCACCCTTTAGCATCTCTTTCTCCCTGTGTTGGTCTATATAGTAGCAATTCTATTGCTGCCCATAGTAGCTTCACATAATACTGATTTCTTTTCATTCTGCAAGTCAAACGGAGCTGTAATTATAATCATTTTGCCATTGTACTATACGTTAGCTGTATAATAAATATGGCTTTTCCTTCTCTTGCCCTCCATGGTGTTACCTTTTCCATGGCCAGCAGTTTATATTTCTTTTATATTTAATGTATTTGCCATGATCTAAATTTTATCTTCAATTGCTTAAATTTCACTTCAGGAGTTACGCCAATCTTTGTCATACCGGAGTGTCGATGTTCAAACCCAAGGAGATTCATGGACTAAATTGCAAGATTTGCTTGATGAAAAATCCAATGCCCTAAAAACCCTCCAAAATATCTATGATGACTTGAAAAAGGAATATTTTAGTAAAATAACAGCAGATTTTATGCATTCACGTCATGCTCTAGTGGATGCTGGAACGGAAACTACAGATCTACATCCCGCTTCTGACAACAGCTTGGAACGAAAAACAAAAAGTTTAGGATATATGGATAAATATAGTAAAAGTAAAGAGGTATGAAATGTTTATATATAAAACACATGATTACTATCTATTTAATTTTTAGCAAATGTGATTATATGGGGTTTACATTAGATGCGCATGACAGGGATCAAAATAGTCCTTGATATCGAATCGTTGTATAGTGGAGAGTAGGTGTATACAAGATGGGATGGGAATGAAATTGGATTGTGACATGGACAAGATGACTCGCATGTTGACAGGCATGTGAAGTAACCTGTCTTTTATACTTCAGGAATTAGACAAATTATGTATGTTCTAGAAGAAGAAATAATAACTAGGCCTTGTTTGTCATTCCATTTGGGAAAATTTGATTGTTTTGCTATTCCAAATTTCCTTTTTTGACTGGGTTGCCATTTTTTAGTTATTGTTCTGGTTAATTCCAAGATTATGGGTAGGAGTTCTACGTAGTCAGGTTGGTTAAAACTTAGGCCACATTCCCCATTCTAGATTATAAAGTGATTCTGATTCTTTTAATCTTTTTGTGTTTCGGCCTATTTGACTTGTGAGACCTTAACAACGGTTGAGATTGTCATCAGAGCTCCGTAGATCTTTGGCCCTCCTCAGCCCTGTCAGCTTACAGGATCAGACCGACATTACCATTCCATAAACAAAAGTATTATTTTGTCTCCTCATTGCCTTCCTTAGGATTATACATTAAATACCCTTGTATAATAATAAAATAAAAAAAAAATCTTCTTTTACATTGTCGAATGAAAACTGTGAAAATAACATTCTGGATGGATGGAATGTCCTGTGTTAACCTGTATTTTAATCCAATACTGCCATTTGGGTGACGTAATGGTAGTGTGTTAGCCTAATGTGCCGCTACTCAGGGCTCAACTCCTAGCAAGATTTATAATAAAAAAAAAAGTTTGCACCGAGTAACTGTGTTTTGTAGTTTGAGAGTTAGTTTCTTAGGCCTTAAGAGGTTTAGGTTCCCCAGAAAACTGCAGGTTCTGAAGTAGCACAATCTTTGCTGTCGTTACGTTGTAAAATCTCACAATAAATAATAATAATAAAAAATTACTGCCGCTATGTACCTGGAAAACCTGGAATTTTCTCAAGAAATTTGAAAACATTCCTTAAGGTTTGGAAATGGGATTTTTTTAAAATCAAACTTGGGGGAAAAGTCAAAGAAAACTTTCCCAACTTCTGTATTAACTAGCTAAATATTGCACGAACATGAAGCTGCTGTCTCCCTCTTCCCTCAAATCAAAGTTTGGTTGAATCTATAGAGAAAAATCAAAGAAATATGCTAATTTAGTTAGAAATTAGTTAATAGACAGGGAATCGCTGGAAAGTTGGGGAATTTTTTTTCTCCGATGTGAGTGGAAACCCTTGTTTAGAATTTAGTATTTAAAAAAACAACAAAAAACCACAACAGATAAAAATATCCTTAGACAAAGGCACATTTCACTGTATATCCATTGCTGTGTGTGTGTGTGTATATATATATCCGTCCCACAGGCGTCCTCTGCCAAGAATACCGGCACTCGACCGATTGCTGTTGCAAAGCAGCATCAATAGTGGTCACTCCTTGGAGGGGTGACACAACGAGTTCCACCTTAGCGTAGAAATTTGACTGTGGTGACCGAAGTTCGGAATCTTCGTTAAACTGTAGGTCCAGCTTGCCAACCCGTTTGGCCAACATTCTGCGCTTAAGGCCATTTCCTTTGTATTTCTTTCACCGTACTACGTGTATGTGTGATAACAGAGAGACCTCCATCCTGCTGTGGATTAAAAATGGTTGTTGTTGATAATATATATATATATAATGCTGTATATCTCTCTGAAATTTTAGATTATGCAGAGCTTATCAGAAGCATCGTTATCATCACTAAGCAGTAATGCTGAATTTGGAAAATCAAATGACCTTAACTATCTTAAAGAAAAGCATCTTATTCAAGCATTGAAGTTAGAAGAGAAAGAAAAAGAAATCTCATTATTACAGGAAGAAAATAAAGATTTACGAGAGCAGCTTCAAATTGCAAAAGACCAAAAAGATATTTTCTCACAACAGGCATTCATAGTAAGTCTCTTTTATTGAAAAATCTTTATTTATATAGAAAAATGAAAAAAAAAAGGGAATAATTTAAAGAACATGCACAATGTTGTATTGCCATATGCATTACTTTTGAACTTCCATTTCACGACTCTTTAGGGTTCTGTTAGAGTAATCGATAATCATATTAGTTTGTGGTGCTTATTTCTGATGACTATTTGAGAGAACTTTTATGAATTTTTTAAATGGGCATGATTACAAATATGTTTTGTCATGCTGTATATATTTACATTCATTGATGGCCTACATCATGCATGTGTGTAGCATTGATCATTTTCTCTATGCATGAATTTATTCTGAATATATACAACATTTCGCGCCGGTTTGCGCCTCTATATACTCATTATTAGCATAATCTCGGCATATGTTTCAATATAGTATTTGTACATTCTGTTTTTGAGCTTGAGGCTGGTTTTCACAAGTGTGCTTTCTTCCATATAAATATCATTGCAGATGGCATGCCGTTCAGTCACTTCTCTCTTTTTATGATAATTGTGCAGGATGTCTAGCGTCATGCATCAGAACCTTGAGCCGTATCTCCCGCCCAGCCCTGGAAGTCAACACATGGGCTGCAAAATCTAGCAGGAAAACAATGGCGAACTCTAAATGCCGTTTGATTTTAAACCAGGATTTCCTGTATGGTAGATAGTCTTGCCACAATAGGGTTATTTAAGATGGCATCTTAAATAACCGTATTGCCCGTAAAATTCTGAAATATGTCTAGGTGTGTATCAGCAGAAGAATACGACAATTGACCAGGGCTTACCGTAATTAATAAAATTTTGTCACCGCTTGGAATAAGAAAACGAACAAGAGCAGTGGGAAAGAAAAGAAACTAAGTGGAAAAATAAAAATAACGAACTCCACGAAAGGGGGTAATAAATTAGAAAATGTTAAGGAAGTAAAAAGTAAACAAAATGATTTTATCCGATAAAGAGAGCAGTAGTTCTTGAAACGTTGCAAATTTTTTTTTCCTATAGCATTGGTTTGTTTTACTTATTTTTCGCTTACCTTCTCATGATCTTCACTTCCATTTCACATTTCCTATCTTTTTCTTTACCTCCTGAACTTTTTTCAATTCAGTCTTTTCCCTGCTTTTGTTAACTTTAATATTCTTTTCTTTTTCTATTTTTCTTTCTTTTAGTGCTCTTGTTTTTCCCTTATTTTTCTGTCATATTCTGACCAATGACATATTTTACTGGCTTCAGATATGATTTCTCACTTCTCTGAATAGTACTTCCATCAGATGCACATCGTTATGTGACATTATGCAAAGGGTGACTTCTGGTAATTCAAGTAAGCCACAGGATATAAGATACATGTAGATGGGCTCAGAGTTAAAGCGGTTCAAAGTCTATTCCACCCCCCATTTTGAATTGTGCTTATGATAGCTTTGCAGTAATGAGTTCATCCATTTTCCCTTTGTTCCTCTCCAGATAGTGATAATCACCAGAAGGCCATAGAAATGATAACATACAACGGTGTGCCCAATCGTTCAATGACCGAACCACTGAACGAGTGTCTGCTGGTTTGTGAGAGGTGGACAAAACCGTTCATTGATTCATCCAATGAATGATTTGGCACAACTGTAATAGCATACAGTAAAACCTCTCTTGACGGCCACCTCTATTCAGCAACCACCTCCCTTAAAGTCCACTTTTTCTGGAAATGTATCGCCCCCCCTAGATCCAATTCTAAATTTAGCTCCATTCGGAGACCACCTCTCTGAGCGACTGCTTTTTCACGGAACCGATGGTGGTTGTTTTAGGAAGATCTTATTGTGCATTAATTGTAAGCTCGTATTTCCTAAAATGTGATCCTATTGATTTGGAATGTTTTAATCTTAAATTCTCCATATGTGGATGCGGTATTGGAATTAAGTCGTTCTGCATTTTTTAAAACAAAGTTTTTTGTTTGGATTTTTAGCTACAGCAGCACTTGGAGGAATTGGCTACATTCCTAGAGCAAGTCATCCAGGGGAAATCTTTTTCATCAAGTAGCTTTGAAAGCAGCGTGGACATGTTGTCCCAAGTTTCCACATACCTGGATGCCACTCTCCGGTTGTCCCAATCCATGTCACAGAATCTTTCATGTGAGTGTTTCTTTTTCCAAATTCATCGTATTTTCTTTAAAATAATTAACCATTAGATGATAAGTTGTTTTTTTATATATGAGATATTTTTGCCCTTAAAAAGATCTAATATATAAAAAGTAATTTATCATCTAATGTTACAACATCATCGACTATGATGAGAAAAAAAAAATCCTGTCTTTAATTAATCACTAATTTGATTACCAGACCTAAAAATAACCCTAAGAGAAAATATGTAGCATAATCCCATTAGGAATTAATGGTGCCATTTTTATTTCAACGCAACACAAGGCGTTATTTTATGGGCAAAGGGGATGTGATTACCCCCAACTGTGATGTAGGATGTACACCATCTGTTCATGCTCAGTAAGAGGTTGTCGACGAGCTCTTGAGGCATCATGGCCCATTCCTCTTGTAGCACAAATCATAGTTGCAGAATCGTTGCTGGCGGATTGCAACATGCTCCCAGGCATCTCCCCAGAACATCCCACGGGTATTCTATTGGATTCAGGTCCGGCGACCATGCAGGCCACTCCATATGATGAATATCTTCACTTTCTAACAGCTCAGCAATAGCTGCGGTACGATTAGGGATGGCGTTGTCAACCATGAAGAGGAATTCAGGTCTTGTAACACCCCTGGAAGGAGAACTTCGATACAATAGCGGTCACCAGTGACTGAACTTCCTTGGAAGATGTGGAACTTCGTACGGCCATCAAGCATTATACCCTCCAAACAAGAACTCTGTCACCTTCAAACTGATCCCTTTCGACGATGTTGGAGGGTGATTGCATGTTCCCCCACTCTCTACAGATGTATAAACCTCCAGAATTGCTAGTGAAACGAAATTGGCCCTCATTCATGAACAGCACTCTACCCCATTGGTAAGCTTCCCATTTCTTGTGTTCTTGGCATAAAAAAAAAATGCCATCCCTGATGGGTAGGCGTCAATGTCACACACCATACTGGTCGTCGAGCGAATGTGCAGACTGTGTGCAGTCTCCTAGCCATTAAAAGTCAATAACATCCATCTAGTAGTGTATTGCATGCAGCTTGCGATTTCACTCACTGTCAGCCGTCTATCTCTCCCTCGCCTGTAGAGCAAGATAGATAGAACAAGAACTTGTGAATGACCATCATCAGCTGTTCCTGTCATTGCCGTCCATGAAAAAATCAACGTCCATGGCCAAAATGCCGTCCATGCTCGTGACACGATGCTGTGTGCGATTACGAACTCTTTGGACACTCGTCTCACTTTGACTGTCTTTCAACTTTTCAATGATTTAACCTCGAGTAAAATCAACCAGATGTTGTTTACGGGACTGTCTGTTGGACATCTCACACTGCTACAACAACTCGCTGTCGTTCAAACTGATATACACAGTGCAATAGCTTCTTCTGAAATGCTGCATGTATGCCACCATCGCGCTTTATACCCTACCCACACGCCCACATTACATCATGATGCGTATACGCAAATGCCCTACCGTGTAGGACCCTAGGCAGTCTCCTGATTGGTCTTTCGGTCAGTTCTGCCTGTTCGTTCCGCTGTTATGTTACTTTTTCCATCTTATCCTTAATTTTTGCACACCAGTGTGCATATATATATATATGAATGATATTTTAATATCTTTTTACAAATAGAATGAATTTTGTCTTCCTAATGGCAACTGTGGGCTTTTTTCGCTTGTTTCTTTAACTAGCCTCTCTAGCTTAATGTGGTGGAATGGACTCCAACTATTAATCATGGAATAATATTCCTAAATTATAGAGTAGATACGTTCAGTTAGTTGCATGTAATGGATGCAACTAGTTTTATTTTGGCTATTATGTAAACTTATTTCTCTTTAGTTTCTTCTTTTTTTGAATTTGAAAGTTAATTTTTCTCTTCTTAGTATGGGATCTTAGTAAAAACTTCTCTTTTGATGAGACGCTGTTGCCAGAAAGAAGACCAAGTCTCCCTTTTGACAATAAGAGGTAATGCTAATTTAGTATGGCGCAAAGGTTTATAATTTATGAGAGATTCTCAAGTTAAATTTGAATCCTTTGCTACCTGAATTTTATAGCAATAACATTCAATTAAAAACTATGAAAATACAACAACACTTACTTTGTAAGACCAATGACTGTATGCTCAGACTCCGCACAAAGCTTCCCTTTATCCCTAAATTGTTATAAAGTAATTCATGAGTTGAGTGTTTTATTATGTTAAATGATATTTTATATGCATTTTATAGGTTAAACGATAACAATAAAGGTTAAATGTTCAATTAAACCAAAGTAAATTAACATTGAGAACATTATATAAAACACCCTACTTACAGCCTGGGGGGGGGAAAAATGGGTTCAAATTTAATAAAAAAGTTTTGAAAAAAACAAACTGAAATAGTACTTAAAACTTGTAGTGTAGCCATATATTAAATATAATAATTTTTTTTTTATAACGATATTCTAAGAGTCGGGAACAAAAAAGTAAAAAAGACATAGTTATGTTTATATAACTAATCTAGTTATGTTATGTTTTAAGGTACCATATTTGCTGTATGATGTCACCCTCTTACGTAACCAACCACTCCCATGGTTGCTTAACTTTGGTAAATGGACGAGAACTGATGTTCACAGCAATAGATGGATGGCCACGGGCCTTATATGGAATATAATCAAACAATGTAGCATTTCAGTAGCCTGATGCACATAATTATGGTCTCCAAGCTCTCCCGGTTGAAATTGGTTCTCAGTAAATGGGATTGTATATGGTCATATGATTCTGTGATCTCATTAACTTTTCAGGTTAAAAAAAAAAAAAAA
>QLNU02003225.1:104886900-104902056 GCA_006491805.2 Dysdera silvatica | reverse complement strand
AAAAAATCTAATGTTTTTTTTTTTTTCAATCCATACAGCTGTTGGTGGGCTGGTGTGACCCGTGGGCTGTGTGTTGGACAACCCTGATGTATAGGACCTCAGATGCAGCGTCTACATTTTCACTTTTGTTTTTCACTATTTAATTGGTTTATTTTGGATAGTGTAGTACTGGATCCAGTAATATGCTTCTACCAATAGGCTTCTACTGAACCAATACGTTCTACCCAATTTCTTTCTCACCCCTACCTTGCATACCAAAAAGGCTTATAAATTACAATTTCACTTTTAAAGGCTATTTTGATAAGGCTTTTTAATGCCAATGTCTGTTTCTTAGGATCCCAAAGTCAAGTTACTGTGCAACTTGTAGACAAGAGACTCTCTGTGGTGGAATCCCAGCAGAATAAAATCGTTGCTCTCCAACAAACACTTAAGCAGCAAGTTGCGAAGCTTCTATCTGGATTAAATGAAGAGTCGTTCCTTGCAGTAAGTAAATGTATTTTGTTTGTTTTTTTGGTTTTACGGCTCAAAGACTACAGTGGTCATGCTGCGCCGGGATCTACTGTTTTCTGAAGAATCCGAAACTCTTAAGGCTTAGGGAACCAAACCCCAAACTACAGTGAGCAGTGCGATCTTTAAATGTATTTTACGATACTGCTACTAAATTTACTAGCAAATGAATTCTAATTATCTGGACCCCACTTGTCACAAAAACTAAGCTGGATATTTGAAAATGTGAATTTTTAAAATGTTACAAAGGGCAAATACACAGTAACCTGGACTATTACAATACCATTAAGGGGTCACCAACCCCGCAGGACACGTTGGTGCCCTTCAACAGCTTTTGAAGTGCTTGCAGTTGTTAACAACACAGGTGGAAATACTATTAAAAATGTATATGCAAGAGAAGAAGGGGTACTACATGTATTTCATGTGCACATAAGAAAAGGCTCGAATTTTCAAAATAATAATGTATATTAATGAAATTGTTGTTGTCTTGGCACCCATCAACTATCAACAAAGGCACTCTTGGACGTGAAAAAGTTTTCAACCCCTTATTCTAGATGAAATGTTGAAACCTGATTAATTGAATGATTTGGATAATGGAAATCCCCTATGTTGTGATATTCTTTACTCGCGCTGGCATTGTTTTGTCTGAAATGAGTAAATGTCATGAGCTAATGTACGAAAGAAACAGCTAATATCGATATTTACCATTGTCTGATGCCATCTTAATAGGTTGTGCCATATGGCCCTCACCATCCTTGTACCTTTAAAATTCAATTAATATTAATAGGCTCATTAATCATTTTTTTTAATAGTAATATTTCTGTACACATTTACCATTGAAGTTACAATTTCTTGTGTCAACCATGTTTGAATTCCAGGGGCTTGGCCGTAAGGAGCTTTTAAGATGTAAGACTCTATTCCTTTGTTTTACATATCAAAATTGTGCTGTAAAATCATCTGTGATAGGACCGATGGCGTAACGTGACGTCTGAACCATGATGTTCTTACACATAACAAAGCTTACTTACTAATAGTCAAACTTGACCCAGCCAATACAATGACTAAAATCATAACCACTACATATTGGTTATGATTTAGTGCCATATGGCACTCTAAAAAAATTCATGATTTTATGAATTCGATTTCAGAAGTACAATTTTTGACGTGAATTTGGATTGGTGAAGGTATAGTGTTTTATTGTTTCACAACATTAAATTCACCATGATAATTTGATTTTGGAATAAGAAATTTGTGCAGATCCAAAAAATTGATGAAAGAATGAATGAGTGAGTTTACTACAAGAATATTAAGCGTAAAAAATACTAATGAAAGTTTGAACAGCCAAGTTTTTATACTGAGAATGATTTTTTTAGATAAGATATTATTGCCCTTTTCATGCATGCTTTTTGTAATATTTTCTTGTAGGCTAGGACAGTGTTTCTTTTTTTTTTCTTCTCTATACTCAAAAAAAGCTCTAGTTAGAGCTGACCGAAAACAAAAAGTTCCAAAATTTTGTGCTGTAATTTGTTTAGGAATGGGTAACGATTAATAGATAATTTTTATTGCAGAAAATTGAAAACTCGGAGACGGTATTGAAAGAAATCAGCAGTTTCAGATCAACTCTGGTTAATGCTATGAATGAACTACAAGAACTCAAAGGTATGGTGCATAATAATAGTACTGTAAAGCTCTGCATTGGCAATGCTCACAGGGTAGAAAAATTTGTCTGTAAAAGAGGGGGTGACGGTAAAGGAGAGGTTATTGTGAGGGAATTTTGTTCTGGGGAATTTTCATCTGACCAATAAAAACGAGTGACAGTGTCTTGGGGAGGGGGTGCTGTCTATTAAGTTTTTTTTTTCTATAACACAAAAATATACTGCATATACTATGTATAATTTTTCATGTAATTTAGGTCCATTTGTTGCAGCCATTCAGTTCTTGATCATTTAAATCATCAATCGTTCATTGATCATTTCCTTATTTTTAATAACTGTATTTTAAAGTCAAGTCTCATTACTTCGATTAGGGGTCGTCAGCCTTTTTCAGTTCAAAGACCAATTTTGCTTATTCCCATTGGTCTGCAGGCTGCACTACGGTATCAACATTATTAGGACTGAACAAAGGCGGCTCAAGGGGTGCAACCTAGGGTGGGTCGGAAAAAAACACGAAATTACTGTTATCGAAAACCCCTAGTGCGGAAAAGTTGTAAGTGACCACCACTAAGAATTGTGTGAAATATTTTTCGAATCGGTTGATATCTCTGGCCAGAGGGTCAAAATTTTGAAATTTCACTAAAAACATGAAATTTTCGAACATTCACAGAAAATATCTGAATTATTGAGATCAAAAAGCCCTAGTATGGAAAAGATATTAATAACTATGAACAATAAGTGTGTGTAGTATAATTCCAATCCGTACATTTATTCGGCTCTGACCAAAGCCTTGATATTTCGAAATTTTACATAAAAAATGCGAAATGCCTCTCCATGATTAACATATAGCATATTATTTCACTGCATTTTTCATTTATTATTATTTAATATATTATTATTATGTAAGTTATTGGTTAATTACTATCTAATTAATTTTAGTGCTTTGCCTTCCCAAGCAGTCTAGCCATCCTACTGCTTGCTTATCCGTGCTTTTCGCGTCCCATCTCTTCAAAACGAATTCGCCCGCCTTTGCAACGACTATCCAACCTCTAACGAAACAATACAGAGTTTCACCAGGAGATTCCATAACAAACAGTTATTTCGACACTGGCGTAAGGTTTAAAAACACGACGTTTCGGGAGCCAACTGCTCCCTTTGTCAAGTGAAGGCGTGGCTCTCGAAACATCATGTTTTTAAACCTTACGCCAGTGTCGAAATAACTGTTTGTTATCCAACCTCTACTTGCATCACGAAAATCCTTCAAACTCAAGCTGACTCGCCTGTCTGTAGAGTAATACTATTCCTACTCCCTTTTCCCCCTTTATTGCTGTTAAGTCTTGTGTTATGTGTAAGCTCTCATACCAATTCTCCTTTGCTAATATATTCATATTCGATCGCGTAGCGGCCAGTTTCCAGGACTGAATAGCTGGATACTACAGTGAATAGCTGATACAGTGCTACAAAGGGAAAAATTATGACAAAGCCGAAGTCTTCAACTTCAAAGCCGCCTATGCGAAAGAATTTTGTTTGTCCCATTTTTGGACACGTGAAAGTTAACTTTCGACAAATGAAGATGCCATAAAGTGCTGTTTGAACAAGAGACGTAAGATATTATTTTGGAGATTGATAGCAAACAAGAACCTAGTTTCTCAAGTATTGCAGATGCTGTGGCTGGGAAAACTGAAAAGTTTTATCAAAAAGCGTCTATTCTGAAAGTTTTTCAGCCGCGTGTACATACTATGTTACTCTTATACCACAAGAAGTATATAGACATGAAAAATTCTAGTAGATGGGTCACTAAAATTCAAACAGTGAAAGACAGGTTTGAAAAGTTCAGGCAGGAAGCAAGTACAACATTTTTTGATATAGCTTCTTGCAAGTGCTCAGATATCAGTAAATGCACTTGCCATTCGGGGAATGAAGTCCCAGTCAAAGACTGACTATTCCTTGTCGATCAGAGATCAACCAGGCTATGCTACATAGGTTCCATTGTTCCTATTGAAACGCTGAAGCTCCAAAAGCGAATCAAGGGAAAATTATAATAGTCTGCTCTTTCCAGAAAAGAGATGGTTTCTTGCGTTTCTGGTTGGACTGACGATGACAACCCAGTAGGAACAGAAACCGAAGTAGTTGCTGACAAAGAAGTATATGATTTGTATAGCCCAAGTACAAGTAAGTCAATTGAATCTTCTTCTGAAATGCGATTACCACTTTATGCAACCATACTTACTTGTCAGCGATATGGTGTGTCTGATAGAGCAACTGCTGCAATCATATCAGAGTTCAGAGGAACTGCCAAGTCTCGTCGAAGAAGTCAACGCCAACGGTTGGGATTTCTCCCAATTTCCCTGCCGCACACACATAGGCTGTTGAACAGACAGTGAAACTAGTGACTGAGGCATTGGTTCGTATATGTGGGCAGAATAATAGGGATGGCTACATTCGACCAACCCCATTGTCTAGAAAAATTATGTTATACTTTGATCAAAAATCCAACTTCAACATCGACATAAACGAGTTGTGAGACTCCGTGAACACTGAATGATCATGGGATGATAACATTATTGAGTTATTCCACTATTAAATATTAATCCATTATCTACTATTATCACTATTAATCCAATATTAATGAGTTATTTCACATTTTAGCCACGTGATGGTAAAAAAAAGCAAGTATTATCAATTTTGCAAATTTGTCATTTATATGCGAAATTCCGAGCCATTGGTCAGAGCCGAATAAATTTACGGATTGGGGTTATACTGTAACATTTGTTGTTCATGATTATTAATTTCTTTTCCACACTAAGGCTTTTCAGTCCAAGCAATTCAGGTATTTTCTATGAACACTTAAAAATTTCGTGTTTTTAGTGAAATTTCACAACTTTCACCCTCTGGTCAGAACCAAAGATATTAACCTATTCGAAAAATATTTCACATAATTCTTAGTGGTGGACACTTATAACTTTTCCGCACTATGTTTTTTCGATGACAGCAATTTCGTTTTTCTCAATCCACTCTAGTGCATCCCCCCCCCTCTGATCATCAACCTTTGTTGATATTTTTTCCGTAAGTCTCTATATTAGTTTGCGTACCCACCCAAAAATATTTTCAAGATACGTCTCTGGGACTGAATATATATGTATATTTATTAATACTACAATGTAAAATATGTATGGAAGCAAAAAACATTTACAATACTTTTAGTTATTAATATGTAAAGCGAAATCAAACCTTTTAGCGAGATTTTTGCCACTGCTTATTTTCAATAATCCTGTCAATATCAGGTCTTATTTTTAATATTGCAACCCTAAGAGTGTTTTCAAGATGGACGTCAGTTATTCTGGTCTTAACTTTTCATTTTATCGACTTCGTTTTTGGAAACATCTGTTTGCAGACGCATTGGAGTATGCAGGGTGGGGGGAGTCAACAAAGGTTGTAATTCCCAGTGCAATAAAATTTTGTGTATACACATATGGATATATGGAGTTGTAGCTCTGTAACCCCCACAATTGTAAGTCTGTAACCCCCCCTGTGAACTTCCTGCATTAGCCTATGTGCAGTTATAAGTTCTCCAGAATAGTAACATTTTTAGAGCATTCAGTCACATGGTTAGGACGATGTTTTTATCAACGTATTCAAAATAGAATTCAACGAGTCCTAAGTTGAATTTTTTTTTAAAATCACTGTTGCACTGCAAGTTCCTAAAATTTCACCTAGTGCCCATATACGCTAGAAAATTAAATCAAAATATGATTGAGGGAAACCTCGTGTTACTTTAGTTCTATAGTGTTTTAAGATATATTTTTTACGTAATGTGAAAATGACAACAGAATAAAATATATAGATTTCAGACTCAGAGGGAGCATTGATGCTGTTTTGGTGTGAACCAATTTGTATTTCTTCGTGAGCCGGCAGGCCACATAAAACATGTCAGAACACCACATGCAGGCCACGATTTGAAGACCCCTGACTTAAATTATGAAATGTGAATAAGTATATACTGATATGATTGAATCACTGTGATTTGAGAGTCATTTTAGCTATGATTATGTAGCGATTGATGATAATGATCTGTTATAGTGAGCCAATTAGGTGCGGCATTTCATATCATTCCAAGAATTATGTACAGTTGAATTCAGTTATAATGAGAGGAAATAAAATATTTGTTGGGATTATATATACATTCAAAATATACAGGAGGAAAACATTTTGTTGCATGTGAAAACCTGTAATACCAGGTAACAGTAAATTTTCCTCTTAATTTGAATCAGTGAAATCTGAAAAATAGGTGTGCTTTCTCCCCCCACCCCAACTTTTTTCAAAAAAAAAAGGAAGAAGTTTTCTTTTTCTCTGAAACTCAATATTCCTACTACTGAAGATGTCACAGAGAGAAATGCTGCAAACAACCCTGAATTATACGATGATAGCAGTGAGGACTTACACAACTTGACATTACTTGACCCACCAACAACTGCTGTAATGGTTTTACAATGTGGCAAAAACATGTAAAATTCCCTGATATTTAAATATGTTATATATGTAAATGTCGATATTCATTTTTGCTTTACTGTCAGTTTTTTATTTTTTTAATGTATTTTAATTGCAACTCAGTTTTAATGAGATCGTGGATATAATGAGCAAAAGTACTAATCGCTTCTGACTCATTAAAACACGTTTGGCTATTTTTCTCATGTTCCATTCACAAGTTTATGGGACATCATTGTGTTATCTGATGATAATGTAAATAATAGATTTTTTTTGAGGTTGTGAATTGTTAGCTTGCATAAATACAGGGTGCTCTCTAAAATCCGGTGTTTCACAAATAATTTTTGAACTAAGGCTCGTAGAGCTGTAAAAGTTAGATGTGGGTACAGCAAAGTGCCCATGGCCAATGAAATGGGGTCAACGGCAGCGCCCTCTGTGGCGAAATTAGGAAGTTATTGCACCTAATTCTGGAACTAGAGGAGATACAGAAAATTTTTCAATTATAAAGTTGTTAAGCACTAACTAATTTGTAAGAAACGTGTTTTTTTCACCACCTTAATAGGTCAAAATTCGTGATTTAAGAGGTTTTTAAAGTATCCGTCCAGCAACGCCATTGTTGGTCAAAATTCCGATTTAACGTCAATCATTAACTTCAATTTTCAAAATTCATGTTAACTTCAATCATTCATTCTTGTAATTCTGTAAAACTTCATTCATTACGTAAGAACAGATTTTATGTTACATACTAAGTACAGCATGGCGGGAAAAAATCAGTGTTATTAATGCTGTTGTAGAAATATTATTTTGTGTTATTATGATTATTTTGTATGATGCAGTGGCGATGACAATCCAATTAGTTGCTGCACCCAATTAATTGTCTGGTTGACGCCTTAACCAACTAAGCCATTGGTACGCCTATGGCAGAATGGGGTTGTCGTTGCTACCGCATTATACCAAATAATCATGATAACACAAAAAATATTTCTACAACGGAATTAATAACGTCGATTTTTTCCACCATACTGTACGTAGTACGTAACATGAATCTGTACTTATATAATGAATGAAGTTTTATGGAATTACAAGAATGAATGATTGAAGTTAATTCGAATTTTAATAATTGAAGTTAAGGATTGAAGCTAAATTGGAACTTTGACCATCAATGGAATTGCTAGATGGACACCTTTAAAACCTCCTAAATCACGAATTTTGCCCTACTAAGGTGGTGAAAAAAATCATTTCTTACTAATTAGCTGGTGCTTAACAACTTTGTAATTGAAAAATTTTCTATATCTCCCTTAGTTCCAGAATTAGGTGCAATAACTTCCCGATTTTGTTGCAGAGGGCTTTTCCGTTGATCCTATTTCATCGGCCATGGACACTTTACTATACCCACACCTAACTTTTACAGCTCTACGAGCCTTCGTTCAAAAGTTATTTGCGAAACACCAGACTTTAGAGAGCACCATGTATATATGCAATATGAATAGCTCTCTCTTTTTCCGATGATGTGTTTCTCCACAGATATAACTCTCATTTCTCATTCTATTCATTTAATAAATGCATAAAAATTTTCGATTATTTGTCCAGAGTTTAATATACCAATACAATGATGCAAAATGTAAATAATTATATTTTTCACTATGGGTAGTTTGGAGTTGTGCAAAAACTCATTTCAGATGTCTTAAAACTGATTATGAGCAGTTTAAGTTTTTAAAGTCGAGAACAGTTAATGATTTGTTTATGCTGTTTCGGCTAAAATAATTCAGTGGCTATGATATGTGGTAGGTGAAAATCTGGTTTCTACAATTTCGTAAACGGCGATGACTTTGTACAACTTTGAACCACTCTGCGGTGGCGCAGTGTGGTAACGCGTTCTCCTATTGCGCGGCTAATCCGGGTTCGACTCCCAGCAGTGCAAAAAGAACGCTTACTCAGAGATCTCATAAAGATCGCACTGCTCACTGTAGTCCGGGGTTTGGTTCCCTAGGCCTTAAGAGGTTCGGATTCCTCGGAAAACAGTAGGTCCCGGCGCAGCATGACCACTGTAGTCTTTGAGCCGTAAAACCAAAAAACAAACAAACAACTTTGAACCCTAGTGAGTTAGACACATGAAAGCGTATTATGGTTTAAAGGTCATGGTCGCTTGTTTGTCGTATGAGGAAAGGACAGTTAAGATCATGCTGCATCAGAGCATACAGTTTTCCAAGGAACCTGTTTCTCTTCTAATTAGTTCGGGGGTTCCCCACCAGGGAGAATTGTGGAATCCAATTGGTCAACTCAAACTCTGCTAATACTGGTGGTGGTAGTCAAGAAAATTTTAGGACGAGAAATGATATCCTGAGATAGGGTGAAGAGGATGCGGGGGAGAAATACTGACCCAGGGTATAATTCTAAAATATGGGTTTAGCAGTAAAAACAACGTGCTCTGTTTCAGAAAGATTCGTACCTTAATTTTGCACACAATAGACAAATGCATAATGCCCTATGGTGGCACAGTGTGGTAACACGTTCGCCTAGTGCGCTGTTAATCCGGGTTTGACTCCCAACAGTGCAAAGAACGCTTACTCAGAGATCTCATAAAGATTGCACTGCTCACTGTAGTCTGGGTTTGGTTCCCTAGACTTTAAGAGGTTTGAATTCCTCGGAAAACTGCAGGTCCTGGCGCAGCATGGTGGTCATACTCTTTGAGCCGTAAAACCACAAACAGACAAATGCATAACCTGTACACCATCGGTAGTATTGTGGTTTGAAAATCAAGTTGAAGGCTATTAGATGACATAATTTGTATAATATTCAAAACAAGTACAATTTTTTTTTTTATTGTTGTTCTTAAAGATCATGGAAATAGCAATAGCATGTTGAATTATCAAATGTGATCATTTCTTTAAAATAATGGAATTTGGTGTTATCTGCTTTTTTCCTCAGACTTTTCTCATAACTAGCACTGTGATAATTTGATTCTAATGAATGGTTATTATTTTTAGAAGCTGTCAAGGATTCAGTTTCGCAGAATCAAGAAGTGGGCATTATTCAAGAACTTAGAGAAAACATGGAAAAAGTATTAAGAACAGTCCAATATGATGAGAACTTGAAAGATGTTCCTCCGAACCAAAGTAAAGATATTGCAAAGCAAGCCTTGTCAGAATTAAACATTTTTAAGGAGCAGCTATTGACCGTGGCTTCTACCCTCCTCTCCCAAGAATCACTGGAACATGTTAATCATTCAAACAACGAAGCCAACGTTACTCATTTGGAGCTTTTGCTTGATAAAGAAAGGCTACAGAACTCAAAGCTAATGCAAGACCTATCCAATTTGTCGAATGAAAATCAAGCTTTACAGAGACAGCTTGACGAGTTGCAAAATGCTTTGGATATGGAACGAAGGAAGCCAACATCTTCTGTGGTGGGAAGAGAAGATGAAAAATATACTGCTCAGTCGGTCGTTGAAGACACTGGACACAAACAACAATTAGGCAATTTGCTGTTAAAGAAAAGACCCGTTAGTCTTGACTCCTTACGTGAAGAATTAAAACAAACTAAAGATAAACTGAAAGCTATGGAATCCAAATGCAAGGCATATGAGCAGGATCTTAATAGGGTAACACAGGAAAAAATGGATACTTCAAGCGAAAATCAGGTTCTGAAAGAAACGGTCGAGGCACAGAAGCTGCAAATAGAGGAAACAAGAAGTCATTTAGAGGAATTGCAATCATCTCATGATCAACTGAAAATTTCTCTTGATGATGCAGAAGATAAGATAGCCATTCTCGAAACGAAATGCAGGGTCCTGAAACAAGAAATTGAAACGCTATCAAATGAACACATCAAGACCTTCAAGCAGTGCACATCTTTGGGCGAAGTAATACAGACGCAAATGGATAAGATTGCAGATATGAACAAAAAACATGCAGAGTATAGCAGTGAGAAAATCTCCCTTCAGAACACCATAAACCAATTGCGCATGGAAACAGGAAGCTTGAAGAGGAAGATACAAGGAAATGCATCTCAGATCGATGAAGAATCCCCTTTGGAGAACAGTTTTGATCTCGAACTATGCGAGTTACAGTCGCAAATTTCCAATCTCCAAAACGAAGTAAATGCAAAAGAGACAGTAGTTCAAGAACAAGCTGATATCATACAAGAATTTAAGAAGGAGAATGACGACCTGAAGCATAGATGTGCCAGATTCAAGGGTTTTAATGAATCTTTAGAGCATGAAAATTCCCAATTTGCTGAGGAACTCCCTTTTAATAAATATATGAGATCGCGTTCAAGCGGAAATGTTCAAATAGAGCCTCATGACCTCCAAATGGAAATCATAAACTTGAAAGAAATGTGTAACAGTAAAGACGCTGTGAATGAGGAACTGAAAAAAACGATAGCTAATCTTCAAAATGATGTCCAAGCATTGACTAGAAGCGTTTTTGCTTCAAAGGATTTATATAGATCTACTGAAAAAGAAAATATCATTGATGAAGATAATGTGAAATTATCTCGAGGGAACAGTCTGGAGAAACAGCTTAGAGGGTCTAAAACTCAAAGTTTGAGCTTGCTGAAGGAGTTAGAATGTAGAGATAAGGAGATTCAAAACCAAGCTAGTGTGATTTTGAGTTTAAAGGGCGAGTTAGAATGCAAGGACAAAGAGATTCAAGAGCAAACCGGTATGGCCATGCATTTGAAAGAAGAAATAGAGCATGCAGGCAGAGAGACTGAAGGTCAAACTACTATGATCATGAGTCTGAAGGAGCGCTTGAATCGCAAGGATAAGGAGATTCAAGACCAAGCTAATATGATAGTAAGTATGAAGGAGGAATTGAGACGTAAGGACAAAGAGATTCAAGAGCCAACTAGTGTGATGTACAGTTCAAAAGACAAAGCAAATGACCTTGAAGATGCATCTGCTGTTACCAAAAAACCGAGTAAAACATTACGGAAGGTGGGATCAAATCTGTTACAACAACAGTCAACATCGGCAGAAGATCTTTTCATGCAATCACAGGAAGAACTGAGGAATATAATTATTGAAAAACAAACCATCCTGACTGAAATGGAAAATGAGTGTATGAATTTGAAGCGCATGAATCAAGAGTTAGATGGAAAGTTTATAAAATTGCAAGATGAAAATTCAATGTTACAAAAACGTCTCGAGTTGTCTGAGTCTAAGGTTGATGACATGAAGCATGCCATTCTTTCAAGAAAAGAAAGTTCACGCCCAAGTTTAAAGACCACAACCCAAGAAGTAAAAGAAACATTGTGTGCATCAGTAAGTCATATCCCCAAACTTTCTCGAGCTGATAGTGATTCTGACATACACGTGAAGCCTCAACACCAAAATGTACTAGACAAATCACAATCTGATCACAGCGTTCAAAGTCCTCAGGAGAAAATCGTTGAGCTTCGAGAAGAGTTAAATCGTGCTTATACATTACAAGCAGATGCTCAAGCTCTTGTTGATCTACAGCAGCATGAACTTACTGAGAAATCACTGGTCATATCTCAAACAGAAGAAAAGCAAAGGAAGCTAGAAGAGGATCTGGAAAATGTACGACATGAAAACATGCTGCTTAAGGATCAAGTTTATAAATTACAGAAGAGCTTAGAATCCACGATAAATTTGAAAAGCCCTGAAAATCAAAGAGAGCAAATGAAAGATGGTTTGCCGCAGGCATTAACTGATTTACATCAAGTGTTATCTAGTAAAGAGGCAGAAATCCAAGAGATAAAAGAAAAGGCAGAAAAAATGGAAATGCGAATGCAGCAAATATTACGTGAAAATGATATGCTTCATGAAAAAAATAGCAAACAGATGACCACGCCACGAAAGAAAGGTTCTGAGTCTGCTACTGAGTTAAAAGAAGAGTTAATTCAGAAGATATCATCGATCTCCCATCTACAACACACACTCAAGGATCCTGGAAAGGAGATTTTAGATCTTCAACTATCCTATGCTAATATAGAAGGTCGTTTAACACAGTGTTGCAATGAGTTATGCAATAAGGAAGCTGAAAATGATTTGTTGAATGACTCCCTGTCTAGGTTACGGAGCGAAATGAATTTTCTGGCTGATTCTTTAAATTCAGAGAAGCAAAGTAATGCTCGTTTACTTAACGAACTGTCCAACCAACAATGTAAACTGAGCTTTAGCGAGGCCAAATTGAAAGAGGCAGAAGTTGAGAGAGGTGGCTTGGAAGACCAACTTCAGACAGCTTTAAGCGCACTTTCTGAAGATAAAAGTGCGAAGCAAGCAAATGTACAAAAGAATTCAAAGTCATTGATCGAAGATGACAGAGAACCTGTAGACACCAGAAAGAAACTTCCTACCCAGATAGAGTCATATAAGGATCAAACGCTATCAAATACTTTGGAAATTGAGAATCAATCACTCAAGGAGCAAGTTTCTAAACTTGAATACCAACTTGAAGACTTTAGAAAGAAGAACATGGCATTTGCTGGGTTTTCCACTCACGAAAAAATAGAGCTAGAAAAGCCAACTCAAGAGAAATTAGAAAATTTAAACATCGATAACTTGTTGCTGAAAGAGCGCATTACAGACTTAGAAAAACAAATTAGAGATCACTCGTCGTTGCTGAATACTGAAAAGAGAAAGAATTCAATTCTGTCTGCTCAGTTGATTGATCTGAAAGACCACCAAGATCAAGAGCAAGTAAGTGATATAACGGAAAAAGTGCGAGATTTGGCAAATTTCATGCTGCAGGATGAAGCACAACAGAATAAGATAATAGAGCTTGAAAAGAAACTGGAAGTACTACAATTGCATATTTTGGAAGATGATTCCATTATTCACGAGCAAAGGGAAGAACGAGAACGCTTGCTGACCACTCTAGATATGAAGACACGATGGACTAAAGATTTGGAAGACAAACTTCGCGAAACAGAAAATGAACTTGTAACTACTTATAAATCTGTTGCAGAAAAAACAAACTTCATTAATGATCTACGAGCTAAATTTTCGATTCAGACTGCTACAATGAAAGCAGTAGAAGCATCTAAACATGATTTGGAAAATGGGATTCAGCAGAAAATCATGGAGAACCATGAAAATTTGACCAGATTTACAGTTGAGAAAGAAGCACTGGAAACGAAAGTATCAGAGGTCGAAGTCGAAATGAAGCAGCTGCGAGTAGAAATTGTGAATAAGGATAGAGAAGCTGTTTTGGCTGAGAAAGCATACAAGGAGTTGAAGGAGAATTTTCTTAAAGTTGAAAATGATTACAAGGTTTTGTGTAAAAACTTACTTGAAAAGGCAGAAATTATTAATACTTTGAATGCTGATCTTTCTGCTAAAAGTAATACGATTGAACAACTTGAAGCATGTAAGAGAGAATTGGAAAGGGAAGTGGGAATGCAACAAAAGTTTAAGGACGTAAAGCAACAAACTACATCTGCTGTGCAGTCAGTAAACACAGATGAAGAAACAATTAAGAAACAGGATTTTGCCACCATGAATGTGCCATCTCAGTCAGGCAAGTTGTGCCAAACTTCATTATCTGATTTAACCAAGTATAAAGATGCAGTTCGAAACCTGCCAAAAATAGTGACCCAACAATTTCCAACTGCTGAGAAATCAGTAAGCACTGATGAAGAGATAAGTGAGAAACACGATTTTGCTGCCACGAATGTGCCATCTCAGTCAGACAAATTATGCCAAATTTCATCGTCTGATTTATCCAGGTATAAAGATGAAATTCCAAACTTGCAAAAAATAGTGACCCAACAAGTTCCAACTGCTGAGAAATCAGTGAGCACAGATGAAGAGACCAGTGAGAAACGTGGTTTTGCCATCATGTATGTGCCATCCCAGTCAGACAAATTATGTCAAACTTCATTATCTGATCTATCTAAGTACAAAGATGCAATACCAAACCTGCAGAGAATGGTGAAATGGAAAGATAAGCAAGTTTCAACTGATGAACAATCAGTAAGCTCAGATGAAGAAACAAGAGAGAAACGCGACTTTGCCACCATGAACGTACCATCTCAGTCAGAAAAAGTATGCCAAACTTCGTTATTTGATCTATCTAAGTATGAAGATGCAATTCAAAATTTGCAGAAAATGCTGAAATCGAAGGAGGCCCAGTACGATCAATTGGCAGCAGCTCACTCAAATTTGAGCCAACTTGTCAATTTAGAGAGCCAGCCTCAAACTACTCGAGCAACCTCAAAGGTCTCCAAGACGACTAGTGTGAATCTCATCGACATTTCAGTACCAAAATTCTCTGCTGCCCAGCAGGCATCTGATATTGTTTCTAATAAAATTCTATACCCTGCAAGAAAAACCTTGTCATCTGTTGTTACAGTTCAAGAGTACGAGGAGCTTCAAAGTAACCCCCGTTTTCAAGAACTGGTTTTAGAACTTTCGCAATATATAAAAATATCCTTTGATTCCTTATCCAGGTGCATTGCACAATTAGCCAAATTTCATGCAGTGCCTTCCCTTAGCACTGAAACAAGACGTCCTGTAGGTGGCCACAAGCAACAGGCTGAAGAA